>CM070725.1:9043010-9493551 GCA_036346275.1 Otatea glauca | reverse complement strand
AGGACCATGTGGAGGTCCATCCATGTTTGTGATGAGTATTTGACTTTATTTGAGCAAGGTGTGCTCAAGTTTGAGTTTGATTTGGATTGATTTTCAAAATGAAGCAATTTGAGTTGTCTCTCGCCAGAGTGGCAGATCGGCCGATGGACGCGGTAGTGATGAGTTGGATGGTTTATTGCACATCTTTGTGGGCATTGCTATGTGAGGAGTTTCTTGTCTTTGATGGTTGCAGACGACGGTGCTAGGTCATGGTGAGGCGAAGGATGACCGGACTAGGCGAGGAGCGCCGAGGTCCAGACGGCTGGGAGATCGCCAAGATGATCGGAGACGGAGTCCGGCAAGTCAAGAAGACAAGGAAAGGAGATGATGCTAGCTAGATGCCGCGTGGATCAATGAGGACCGCTGGATTGAGGTCTAGTTGATAGGTTAGCGGTCTAGGTAGTATGCTTTGAAAACTGCAAGAAAACCCAGATGTGTGTGGGTTTTGGGTTAGCCTCTGCATGGCTGTGTGTGTGGGTTAATCCTAGCCCTTAGATGAGTGCTCTAGGTTGAGGGACTCATCCAAGGGTGGTAGGTGGCCCAAGAGTAGTATAAATAGGGTGGAGGGTAGCCTCCTTCCCTTGAAGGTGTTGAGGTTTTGATGCTCATTTGAGCTTTGCCCACATGAATGTGAGGCTTTGTAACCTCCCTTCCAGAAATGAAAGTTTTATTCATCCACCTCTGAATTTATTTTATGATTTACATTATGTCTTTACTTTACGTAATTTAAATTCAGCATTTACTTTCCCGCAATTACATTCCCGCAATTTACTTTCAAGTAATTTGGATTTGCCTCCTCCTTCTAAATGCTGCTGTTCTTGGATGTTTTGAGTGTGTTCATATGGTTTTACATCTCTTTGCACTCTTGGATTGAGTAGAGAACATCTTTTCTTTCAAGTTCCAACTTTGTTCTGAACTTGTTCTTCGCAGCAGTCAGTGTTTGATTTTGTAAAAATATAGAAAATCCTTTTGAGTGATTCTTGTTGGAGGAGGTGCGGGACTCTGATATCCGCTTGCAGAAAAATTTTGAGTTCACTTGTTGTACCGTTTGGGCGCCATGAGGTGAAAACTGAGCCCAAACGTTCTGCTCGAAGTTCTTGACCAGACTGTGTTCTTCGATTTTTCGTGTTTTTTCTGTAAGGCTTTTGAGGAGAAATTTGGTGGAGTTCTTCAAGACTCTGATGCTCACAGGGAGAAAAAGTCTCAAAATTTTGTGAGCTACAGAAACCCACCAACCTCCTGTGCAAATTGAGGACAAGTTCTGGGAATTCTGCTTTTGCTTTTCTGAAAGTGACTTTTGTGATTTGAATTGATGTCCTTTCTAAAAGCAAGAGTTTGAATTGATTCCTCTTTATCTTGGACACTAGACAACCAGGATTGTGACTCAAAATCCCCACATATTTTATGGTACTTATCCATGCAAGCTTGGGGTACACATAGTTGTCTAGTTTTTCGGTTTTTCACAATTCCTTTTGAGCGATCTTGTCGAGGTTTTTGTTGGAGTATTTTGGGGAATTTTTATTTCATGCACCATTCACCCCTCTGCTCGCCATTTCGGTCCTTCAATTGGTATCAGAGCCGGTTTTGCTCTTTCCATAGATCTTGACCGGTCTCAAGAGCCATGGCGATTTTGACAAATATTCCACCAAGCCTCCCATCTTTAATGGAGTTGATTTTCCTTTTGAAGTCCCTGATGGAGTCATACATCATCGCCTGTGCTACCGATATGGCGTAAGGTGAAACTCCTGTATGAGGTTCCTCGCCGATGAAAATGTCACGCCATCAATATGGTTGACGTTGAGGCTAATGCTAAGGCAAGGAACATTCTCATACAGGTCTTAGCCGGTGAGTATGATAGATTTTCACCTTCGCCTCGGCCACTTAGATTTGGGTAACCTCGATGCTTACCATGAGGGCTCTACTCAAATCAAGACCGTGAGGCAGATTCAGCCAAGCGCCGAGTACAACAAGTTTGATCAACGCTACCGGTGAGAGTCTCGACGGTGTTTTGGTCGGTTTACAAAGATTTTGAGCGACTCCGAGCAGCTTGGTTGCATATACCCGACTCGACAATGCTCGCATTTCTTGACCGCACTCGACCTTCGGTTTGGGAGATGAAGGTGACCACCATCAAGGACACCACCGACTTATCGACTCGACTCTTGACGGGCTTTATTCCCGTACCTCAAGACTCATGAGATCGATGTCGCTCTCTAAGACGAAATCTCACCGATGGTTTTGGTCACCGATCCCATTGGATCTTCTTCTTCCGATCCTTCTATTGGTTTCTCTTCCGCCTTTGCGAGCTAAGCGATGACCAACCGAAAAATTTCCAAAATGAGCTTGCTCTTCTCGCCGCAAGTTTTCTCATGCATACAAGAGGGTGAGAGAGAGGAAGAGAGGTGGCATGATCACCGCTTCGAGTGTGGTGGCCCCAACCACATTCGGGCGAATCGTCCTGCCGGAGAAGGGCAAGAATGACGCTATGGTTCGGGCAAGAACGACTACACCGACAAGAACCGCAACAAGAAGCCTCCAACTCAGGAACGCAAGACGAGAAGAAGTACCGCAACTTCTCCAAGAACAAGAAGTTTTTCCACCGCTGCCCTGCCGCTTGACGACATCAACCTCTCCGACACGGAGACATGGAGCGACGAGGGCGAGGATGATCCGCAAGAGAAGAAAGGCGCGACGATTTCTCCCAAGATGTGCTTCATGGCCGACACCAACGACATCACGACCCGAGCTCTACAAATGACGGACGAGGTACCTCCTATGACCAAATTTCAACGAAGCTCGCAAATTAGGAAAATTTCATGCTAGAGCTAGAGCTAGGTGTACTGAGCTTGAGAAGGAAGTAGGTACTTTGACTCGGAGTTAGCTTCACTTAGATCTTCTCCTCCCGAGTCACCGATGATTGCTCTTTGTGTGATGCTATTCTTGTGGAGTTGGAGAACCTAAGGACCATACATGATAGTGTGCTTGTTGAACTTGATGGTCTTAGGTTGAAGAATGCTAGCACTAGTTCCGTTGATGCTATTCCTGCTGAGGCTAGTTTTCTTCATGCTCACTCCACTCCATCATGCTCTAATTGCCCTAAATTGCTTGCCAAATTGATGCCATGAGCTAACACCTTAGGAAGCTTTCGCTAGAAACAATGAACTTGAATCACATGCTTCTAAGGACCCAAATACCATGTGAGGGTCAGAAGCAATTAAAACTTGACAATGAAACCCCGAATGTCAAGTGTGCTAAACTTGCTAAGGACTTACTAGATAAGTCACAAAAATATTGCTTATGTATGTAATCGAGATTGTGGGGACTTGGATAAAATCCATGTCGAGCTTAGGAAGAAATTAGAAGACCAAGCCCATAGAATTAGAGATGCTCCTTGCGCTTTCTTGTGAGGCCTCAAGATTGAGGCAATCCGGCCGAGGAGAAAATGCACGGCCGAGAGAGCTCATCTTTCCGGTTCTTCTTCCTCTCCTTCCCCTGCTCTTCTTGTGCTTCTTCTTCCGAGATTGCCAAGATCTTATGAGCACTCTAGAAGTTTGTTGGAGGCAAGAAGAAGCTCAATCTTATTCTAGACCAATCCAAGATTAGTAGATTCAATCAAGGTCTAGGATTTGATCCCTTGAGCACGCCGCGCATCCTCCCACCATAGCGCGCTCCAAGAGTGGTGAGATTGTGGTAGCTCCTGAGTGAGTACCACCGTGTTTAGGTCTCACTGGGTTGTCCATAGACTTCTCGACTGTAAGGGTGTTACTCCTATTGCTTCTCGCCTAGCAAGGCATGGCACACATGCACCTTCTCAGAAGAAGGATGGTCACCTAGTAGATTTCGCTCAGCGCCAAGATCACTTCTCTGTGAGCGTGTTGTCGCCTTAGGGGTATTCGTGGTCATCCCTGCACTTTGAGTGCTCCTAAGACACACACCGCTTCTAGACAAAGTTAGAGAGTCGCCTGTTTTTGGGCAAAGGCCCAGACTTGGTTTTCATGCTAGTTCTTCGAGTTTTAGTCCCGAGCTGTTCAGAGTCGGCCTTTCCGCCCCTCTTGATATTCCTCGCTTTTCCCATCGAGGTAGATATCACCGCGTGAGGTGTTTTCTGGTAGGAGATCCAGCAATTTCATCGATGGTCCGCTTTTGCACCACGGCGTACAACCCGCTTTGACTCCTAGATTATCTACCAGAGTTGCTCCGATCGTGGAGAGTTGAGCGTCAGAGAGACACTCGAGTCCATTTCTTCGTGGTCGGTACTGAGGTGTCGATGGTTCAAGATTGGGTTCCTAAGTCTTCACTCTATCCCAAGATCGAGTCATCTTTCTCTTGTGTCTTGATCAGTTCGCTTGATGGGGAAGGGCGATGTTTGGATTGTTGACTCGTTGTTCTCGCCATATGACCGAGATTCTCGCTGGTTCTCTTCCTAGTCCGAGCCCCGTGATGAG
The DNA here is from genome assembly GCA_036346275.1 of Otatea glauca. Taxonomy (NCBI): domain Eukaryota; kingdom Viridiplantae; phylum Streptophyta; class Magnoliopsida; order Poales; family Poaceae; genus Otatea; species Otatea glauca. The sequence goes on along the minus strand of CM070725.1, from coordinate 9,489,067 downwards.
TTAATCACTTTGGGGATGCATCTTCAGTAGAGTCATTGCTAAAGGTACCATCCGTGCATTAACCAAAATTTCATTCTTAAAGATGTTGCCTTAGTAAGTAAGTCGCAATACACCGCCTCTCTGCTTTCACTTATCGATGACTCTTTCGAGGTAAGCTTCAAGAGTAATGCCTCAGAGAATCCTTTGATTCATCAGAGGGTTAGTTTATGGATTTCTAGATTTGGGAGAGTCTTTCGTGCTGATTTTTCTCGCTTCTTCCGAGACTCTCTTCGATGTTTGATTGCTTCGAGTCCCGTGATCTCTCTTCTCGCATAGGAGACTTGGTCACATTGGTTTTGATCATTTGACCCGAAAGTTAGCAGTACCACGATCTCATTCGGGTTTGCCCAAACTCAAGATGGTCAAAGACTTAGTTTGCTCTCCTTGCCGACATGGCAAGATGGTTATCGCTTCTCATCCTCCAACCACCGAGTGATGACTCGATGCACCAGACAGCCTTTTACATATGGACACCGTTGGTCCAAATAGAGTGCAACAGCAGAGGGAAGTGGTATGTTCTTGTCATCGTTGATGATTTTTCTAGATACTCTTGGGTATTCTTCATGGCCTCAAGGATGAGACTTTTCTCACTTCAGGGTTTGATCAAGAGGTTGTCTATTGAGCTCCTGTGCATTACGAGCTATACGCAGTGATAATGGCACGGAGTTCAAGAATTCCTACTTTGAGAGTTTTTGTGGAGTCTGTTTAGAGCATCGCTTTCTTCTCCTACGCCTCGCAGAATGGCGAGTGGAAAGGAAGAACAGACCTGCTTGAGATGGCTGTGACGATGCTAGACGAGTACAAGACTCTAGGAAGTTTTAATGAGGCTATAGCTACCGCCCATGTTTCTAATCGCGTGTTTTTGAGAGCACATTTGCATCGCACTTCTTATGAGTTGAGGTATGGGCAAAGCCCAGCAGGTGTCTCATTTTCGCTTTTGCAAGTGTTTTATCTTGAAGTCCTGTAACCTAGATAAGTTTGAGTCTCGCCTTCGATGGTATCTTTCTAGGTTACTCGACTTCTTCTCGTAGCTATAGGGTCCGGAGTGTTGATGCGATAGGATCATAGAGACCGTGATGTGACCTTTGATGAGGCTAGCCTCAGAGCTAGACCTGATGTTTCGTGCTCTTCTTATCCCTCCGAGACCATCTTTGTAGAAGATGAGGATGATGGAGATGATGGTGTTCCACCGATCCAGCTTCCTCTATACCGAGGTGCCTCCTGCTTCCATTTCTCGCACCTCGAGTGACCACTCTTGCCTTCCGACTCTCCTTCAATGAGTGGCTCGCTCCTACCTCTTCTCGGCATGAGGTAGAGGCCACTTCTTCTCGTCCTCCCCATCATATCCAGAAGCTCATCCACCGATCGATCATCAGGATCTGCTTGAGCGCCACTCGCCAAAATCAGTTTGTCCAGCCGCTTCCACTCTCGCCTTTGTTGCCTCCTTTGAGCCGAAGATGTTTCTCATGCATTATCCGATGAATCGTGGATTAATGCTATGCATGAGGAACTTGAGAACTTTGAGAGGAACAAGGTATGGCAGCTTGTCGAGCCCCCATCCGTCATAATGTCATTGGGACCAAGTGGGTGTTCAAAAACAAGCAGAGGAGGATGGGGTTGTCATTCGCAATAAGGCTAGGCTAGTTGCATGTGGCTTTTCTCAAAGTTGAGGGTCTTGACTTTGAGGAGACCTTTGCCCTCGTAGCTAGACTAGAGGCTATTAGGATCCCGCTTGCATTCTCTCGCATCCCGTGGCTTCAAGCTCTATCAAATGGATGTCAAGAGTGCATTCCTCAATGGATATATTGAGGAAGAGGTTTATGTCAAACAACCTCCAGGATTCGAGAACCCCAAGTTTTCGAGTCATGTATACAAGCTCTCCAAAGCTTTGTATGGACTCAAGCAGGCCCCCAGAGCATGGTATGAGAGGCTCAAGTCTTATCTTCTCAGCCATGACTTCAAATGGGCATAGTAGACAAAACTCTGTTAATCAGACACCATGAGTCTCATTTTCTTCTTGTCCAGATTTATGTGGAAGATATCATTTTTGGTGGCTCATCTCATTCGCTTGTGTCTCAGTTTTCTGAGGTGATGAGCACAGAGTTTGAGATGAGTATGATGGGCGAGTTGAGCTACTTTCTGGCTTCCAAATCAAGCACTGGAGGGTACTTTCTTGCATCAAGGCAATATACCCGTGACCTCCCGAGGCGCTCGACATGTCCGATGGGAAGCCGTGATGACTCCTATGGCCACCACCGCTGTCCTCGAGCCCGATGAGGATGGTGAGCTCACGATCAAAAGGAGTTTTGAGCATGATCGCTCCTCTTGTACCTCACCGCTCGAGGCCGACATACATTTTGTCGTGTCCGTGCGCCGATTTCAAGCTTCTCATCGCTCTCACCGCCAGCGGTCAAGCGATCTTCAGTACCTTCGTATACCACCGATTATGGTATTTGGTACTCTTCGCCTTCTTGTCTATCTCTTAGAGCCTTTTCGATGCCGACTTTGTCGGGTCAGAGGATAGATAGGAAGAGCACTTCGCACTTGCCAATTCATTGGCACTTCTCTTGTTTCTGGTCATCTAGGAAGCAGTCGAGTTGCACACCAATCACGAGGCCGAGTATGTTGTCAGCAGCCTAGTTGTCAGAGCTGTGCTCTGATGAGATCGACCTTACGGACTATGGGTTAGAGATAGAGAGTGTGCCACTTTTCCGTGACAACACTTCAGCTATTTGCATTGCTAAAACCCAAAGGCAACATTCCCACCAAGCACATTGATATTAGATATCACTTCCTTAGAGACCATGTGGAGAAGGGAGATATCGCGCTCATCAGAGAGAGTGACCTTCAGCTAGCCGATATTTTCACCAAGCCTTGGATAGCTCCGATTTGTTGCCTTGAGGAGTGAGCTTGAGTCGTGAGCCCTTACGGCTTTCGTGAGGGGGAGCCGGTTTGTATATTATGTATTATATGTTTTCTTCCAGCTTTTCTTTTCTTTGTGTTTCTTCCGGTGACTTTGGGCTTGTTTTCTTGAGTTGAGTTCACTCACTTAGACTTCTGCATGCCTTGCATTGACCTCTTATCTTGTGCTTTAGGTTGCTATCATGCGTGATTAGTCGTTCTCTTCTCTAGGTTGAGTTCCTCACGCCTTATAAGTCTAGCGGTATTGGGCCTCCGGTAGACAGGTCCTGTGCACTCCTTAGTTGGGATCTAGAGTCACTTCCCTATGTCACCATCGGGAAGATAAGAGCGAGTCTGAGCCAGAGTGAGTCTCTTCTATCTTTTCTATGCTCTATAGCCATCCAGCTTTGCGCTTCACTTCTTCTCCTCATTCTGCTTTTTCTCGTTATTATTGAGTTCATTCGGTTTTCTTTATGCCTAATCTTGATAATAACTCAACTTTAACCAGATTTGAGCTTAAAATTGATTCATTTGTTGAGGGGAGTTTGGGAATCTGCTCATGCATTGCATTTAGACCGCATTTTCTGCTTTATGAGCTTTGTCTATTATGCAATTGATTTCTTCTTCATGCTATACACCATGCTACATCATTTGAAGAAAATCACTAGCTTAGGTATGTCCAAGTTCATTTAACTTGCTGCTTAAAAATGAAATAAGCCTTAAATGAAAAACTTGATGAAACTTGTTGCTTTTACTTGCTAGGTTTCTTCTCTAGAGGTTTGTGCCATAATTTGAGAAATTTAGGAGTTCTCTAGAGTCCCTATAGCAACTTGGGTGAAACTAGTTTGATCCATGCAGAGTCCTTCAATTGCTCATGAATCATTGTGCTAAAAATGAAAATTAAACAAAATTGACTCTTCTTGTGCACATACGACTCAACACCTTGTATTCACAAGACCGCTTCCCATTGCACTTGGGATGAACTTGAATACATCGTGTTTGACCTAGACCATCCTCTTAAGAGCTCATCTTGAGATGGTCGACACGGCTTGAGTCAATTGGTTGTCAAAAGAAAATGCAAATAAATTAAAAACAAAGACATATGTGGGTAAAGAATGCAAATAATGTCAAACATTTGCACCCCGCTATGTCTTGTATGATGATAAATCAAAATTTGCATTAAGTGATAAATGAGCCCAAGGACCTTGTATGCTCTTCTAGATTCCCCAACGTGTTGAGTAGGTTGAACTCTAGGTTTTCCTTTTGATCCTTAGAGTGGCTATTCTTCTATTTTTGAAACTAAAGCTAAGTGTTGCACTTGTCAAATCTTGCTAAAATGAAATATTCAAAACTAAGCTCAGATTTGCACTTGGACATGTCTTAGTTTAGTCATCTTCTAAATTGACAAGCTTGGTGTAATATCCTTCCATTTTGATCAATTGGATAATCTTCAAAGCTTTTCGATTGCATTTCATGCATACATAAAAAAATTGATGCCTATATTGCCAAAAGGGGAGATAACGAGAAAAGGCATCACTAAAAAGATAAAATGTGAATGCTTATTTGGTTATTATGATCTTTGTAAAACTATGCTACTACTTCTGGATCATAATCTCATAATCACATTTGACATGTTTAGTTGGATTTTAGAGTTTTGTTGAAAACTTGCTCTTTCTTAAATTTAACTCTAAAATCTGAATTCTCTTCGTCAACTTGGTCATGGTTCTAATTTCTATCTTTGGACCAAGTTTGACTTTGCAACTAAAAATTGCTTTCTTCTTCATTTTCTTCAAACTCAAATTTATGCCTTTTGTATGGTTTGTCAATATACTCATCAAGGGGAGATTGAAGGACCATGGAGGTCCATCCATGTTTGTGATGAGTATTTGACTTTATTTGAGCAAGGTGTGCTCAAGTTTGAGTTTGATTTGGATTGATTTTCAAAATGAAGCAATTTGAGTTGTCTCTCGCCAGAGTGGCGCATCGGTCGATGGACGCGGTAGTGATGAGTTGATGGTTTATTGCACATCTTTGTGGGCATTGCTATGTGAGGAGTTTCCTTGTCTTTGATGGTTGCAGGACGACGGTGCTAGGTCATGGTGAGGCGAAGGATGACCGGACTAGGCGAGGAGCGCTGAGGTCCAGACGGTTGGGAGATCGCCGAAGATGATCGGAGACGGAGTCCGGCAAGTCAAGAAGACAAGGAAAGGAGATGATGCTAGCTAGATGCACAGGATCAATGAGGACCGCTTGATTGAGGTCTAGTTGATAGGTTAGCGGGTCTAGGTAGTATGCTTTGAAAACTGCAAGAAAACCCAGATGTGTGTGGGTTTTGGGTTAGCCTTGCATGGCTGTGTGTGTGGTTAATCCTAGCCCTTAGATGAGTGCTCTAGGTTGAGGGACTCATCCAAGGGTGGTAGGTGGCCCAAGAGTAGTATAAATAGGGGTGAGGGTAGCCTCCTTCCCTTGAAGGTGTTGAGGTTTTTGATGCTCATTTGAGCTTTGCCCACATGAATGTGAGGCTTTGTAACCTCCCTTCCAGAAATGAAAGTTTTATTCATCCACCTCTGAATTTATTTTATGATTTACATTATGTCTTTACTTTACGCAATTTAAATTCAGCATTTACTTTCCCGCAATTACATTCCCGCAATTTACTTTCAAGTAATTTGGATTTGCCTCCTCCTTCTAAATGCTGCTGTTCTTGGATGTTTTGAGTGTGTTCATATGGTTTTACATCTCTTTGCACTCTTGGATTGAGTAGAGAATATCTTTTCTTTCAAGTTCCAACTTTGTTCTGAACTTGTTCTTCAAGCAGCAGTCAGTGTTTGATTTTTGTAAAATATAGAAAAATCCTTTTGAGTGATTCTTGTTGGAGGAGGTGTGGGACTCTGATATCCGCTTGCAGAAAAATTTTGAGTTCACTTGTTGCACCGTTTGGGCGCCATGAGGTGAAAACTGAGCCCCAAACTTTCTGCTCGAAGTTCTTGACCAGACTGTGTTCTTCGATTTTTCCTGTTTTTTCTGTAAGGCTTTTTGAGGAGAAATTTGGTGGAGTTCTTCAAGACTCTGATGCTCACAGGAGAAAAAGTCTCAAAATTTTGTGAGCTACAGAAACCCACCAACCTCCTGTGCAAATTGAGGACAAGTTCTGGGAATTCTGCTTTTGCTTTTCTGAAAGTGACTTTTGTGATTTGAATTGATGTCCTTTCTAAAAGCAAGAGTTTGAATTGATTCCTCTTTATCTTGGACACTAGACAACCAGGATTGTGACTCAAAATCCCCACATATTTTATGGTACTTATCCATGCAAGCTTGGGGTACACATAGTTGTCTAGTTTTTCGGTTTTTCACAATTCCTTTTGAGCGATCTTGTCGAGGTTTTTGTTGGAGTATTTTGGGGAATTTTATTTATGCACCATTCACCCCCTCTGCTCGCCATTTCGTCCTTCACCCCAAGATAGGCGCTTCACGCTGCAAAGATTCAAGAGTCGCCGGCGCTTTGCCAAAAAGAAAATGCTCCAATAAAAGAATACACTTACAAGGCCGAAGGGCGCATGGCACGCGCGCTCTCTTGTCCGCCCGCCAAGGCAAGCCTACCGGTCGCTCTCGGCCACCTCCACCGAGACGCCGCGACGATCATGAAGCGCAAGATCACCTCCCGCCTGGGATCCGTGGCCACGGGCCCGTGGATGCCGCCCTGGCCGAATCCGCCGCCGCCGCGCCATGGCTGGTGTCGTGAAAACCCACCATAGGGGTGGCCGAGGCACTCCCGCCATTGCTGCTGAGGTTGTCCCCACGGCGTGGTCTCCGACACATCCGCCAGGCGCCGCTGCTGCGGCTCTTATGTTTCTTCCTCCTCCTTTCCTCCTTCCGCTTTGCATGGAGGAGTCACCGCTCGCCGCGCCGGCGTCGTCAAGGCTTCCTTATCCTCTGAGCGGCGCTGAAGACATCCCCATGAGCCCCTAAGAGGATGCAGGAATGTCTGGCCAAGTGCTAAGGACAAAGAAAAGAGGAGTAGTAAAGGAATTTCACCGGCTATTAGATTTGGCGAAAGAGAATGGCTCCGGTGGCCATCCGCTGCCACCGTGGTTTTTCCGCCAGAACGCCGCCACCCGCCTCCACCTCAGACGCGGCCACTGGTTCTCGCATCTCGCCGGCCGGACGGCCTCGCGCAGACGAACAGTGGGTGCGGCTTACGCACGCGTTGCACGCAGATCCCCATAAAGGCGCCGCACAACCACGCCCCCAGAAGCCTCGCCTTTGAGCCCCGACCGCCCACGATCGTGCCTGCTTGTTCTTCCCTCTTCTTGGCCGCCTCGCCCCACCGCCTCCACCATGGCTAGCTCGCGGTGAAACGAGGGGCGCTGCGCCGACGCTTTGAACGTAGAGCCATTCTAACGCCACTTTGTTGGACGAGGCGCTTTACTCCAGTACTCGGTTCGACCGGGCGAAGCCGAGGGCTGTGCCACCTGGCGCCACTGCCGTCCGACACCTGCTTTCCGAGCCTTGCTCGAAGAAGTGCTCCACAACGCCCAAGGTGGCTCGATCCCCGTGAAGGCCTCGACAACAGGATGAAGATGGCGGCGTGAGGACCCCATTGGGGTTGAGATGGTGCACTCCACCTTGTAATGAGACAAAGAGCCCTGGACGAACGGTGCAACAGCAGCCAAAGCCGCGTCAAGAACGAGGCGGCACCACGATCTCGCCGCCACGGCACGGGGTGGCGCCTGGCCGGCACCTCCAACGGAAGGTCCTCGGGCATGAGGAAGTCCTTCTTCACTGCCGAAGCGACGGGTCGCCTTGGCGCGGAGCACTCCGCCACGACATCTTCACGTGGGAGACGATCGAAGGTGAGAAAGAAAGGCCGGGTTTTCCTTAGCTCTCGTGCTTTTCTTGTTTCAGAGGCAGAGATGAGAAGGCAAGAAGGCGTGACCACCAAAGCACCCAACGGGCATATTTATAGAGGACGAGCGAACGCCACCTGTGCACTCTCTGCCAAGCCGCTGGCCCACCGCCAAGCGCCACCGTAACTCCTGGGCCTAATACCACTCCGCTTTAATCCTCGCCATGTCAAAGCATTAAGGGCTATAAAGACGCCGCCAACAACGTGTCCAGAATCCTGGTCTCCGCCTTTAGGCCGAACTGCTGCTCGGGCGCGCGCGAAGCCCATCGGTCCGCCGCGCCCCAAGACTCAAGAAAGCTTTGTGGCTTTGCGCCAGGGCCCAAATGAGGAGTCAGGTTCAAAAGGCCTACCCCACCAGATGGGTATAAGGCCGCCCAAAGAAACTTGAGCAAGGGGCGGTATGAGGTGAGCCCCACCTGGGCTCCTGCTAGGTCTACCGACGGCCTAATCACCTCTACTCAAGGTCCGAGACCATACTTCACACTCTCCCGAGCTCATCAATGAGCGATACCACCAGGCTCGGGTCGCTGACGACCCAGAGTCCATACGGATTGAGTAGAGAAAGGTTTTTATGGGTCGCCCACAACAGGCCAGACACCCTACCGGGACCGTCCCGCCTAAGGGTCCCCTGGGGACCTCCCAGACCCACTCTGACTACCCGCTATTAGCTCCACGAGCACGGCTGCTCAAACCAACGCAGTAAACGCGCGCCATCCTCCGTGTCCCACACCGCGATGGGGTATACATGTGGGATAGACGGCGGCCATTCCTCTCGCAGCCTACCTCGCCCGACGAGGACTCGAGAAGGATGCCCCACGCCCGCCCACGACGCAGAACGAGCACTCACGCCCAGCTACGACGTAAACGAGCACTCACGCCTAGCTACGACGCTAAACGAGCACTTGACACCAACCTCACAGAGGCATCCGGCCGTCTCCGCCGACCAAGGCGCGGACACCGTAACCTCACAGAGGCATCCGGCCGCCCTCGCCACTCAAGGCACCGTTTAGCTACGACGATAAACGAGCACTCTGACACCCAACCTCACAGAGGCATCCGGCCGCCCCGCCGACCAAGGCGCCGACACCAACCTCACAGAGGCATCCGGCCGCCCTTCCAACCAAGGCGCTTGACACCACAACCTCACAGAGGCATCCGGCCGCCCCGCCACCAAGGCGCTGACACCAAAACCTCACAGAGGCATCCGGCCGTCTCGCCGACCAAGGCGCTGGACACCAACCTCACAGAGGCATCCGGCCGTCCCAACCGACCAAGGCGCAGACACCAAAACTCACAGAGGCATCCGGTAGTCCCGCCACCAAGGCAATGGACACCAACTCACAGAGGCATCCGGCCGCCCCGCCGACCAAGGCACCGCTTTAGCTACGACGATAAACGAGCAGCCGAACACCGTAACCTCACAGAGGCATCCGGCCGCCCCGCCGACCAAGGCACTCGACACCGTAACCTCACAGAGGCATCCGGCCGCCCCGCCGACCAAGGCACCGGACACCGTAACCTCACAGAGGCATCCGATCGCCCCGCCACTAAGGCACCGTTTAGCTACGACGCAACGAGCACTCGACACCCAACCTCACAGAGGCATCCGGCCGCCCCGCCACCAAGGCGCGGACATCGTAACCTCACGCAGGCATCCGGCCGCCCCGCCGACCAAGGCGCCGGACACCGTAACCTCACAGAGGCATCCGGCCGCCCCGCCACCAAGGCGCGGACACCAAAACTTCACAGAGGCATCCGGCCGCCCCTCGCCACCAAGGCACCGCCTAGCTACGACGTTAAACGAGCACTTGACACTGAACCTCACAGAGGCATCCGGCCGCCCCGCCACTCAAGGCGCTGGACATCGTAACCTCACGAGGCATCCGGCCGCCCCGCCGACCAAGGCGCTGACACCAACCTCACAGAGGCATCCGGTCGCCCCGCCACCAAGGCAATGGACACCAAAATTCACAGAGGCATCCGGTCGCCCTCGCCACCAAGGCACCGTCTAGCTACGACGTTAAACGAGCACTCGACACCAACCTCACGAGGCATCCGGCCGCCCCGCCACCAAGGCGCGGACATCGTAACCTCACAGAGGCATCCGGCCGCCCCGCCGACCAAGGCGCTGACACCGTAACCTCACAGAGGCATCCGGCCGCCCCGCCGACCAAGGCACCGTTTAGCTACGACGTTAAACGAGCACTCAACACCCAACCTCACAGAGGCATCCGGCCGCCTCACACCAAAGCGCCGCCCACAACGATTAAAATTAAAGCAAACTCATCGCAAAGACATTTTCATAAAGAGAAAGAAAATTTCATTATAGGCCAACAGCTCAGACTTTACACGACTTTACACACAAGATCTGACAGATACAAGAGTGGCTACGCCGCACCACTACAGACTCTACCCACGCCTAGAACCTATCAAACATCCGCGGCGCACGGTGGCACCGACGCATACCGGTAGGCCCTTGCTCGGTGGACGGACACCGCCGCCGCTGGTAACACGCCGATGCCTCGCCGCTGCTCAACGACATCGACGTGGCCGCACTAACCACGGTCGGCGCCTTGCGCCATCGCCTCCGTAAGGGCCCCTTACCACCTCGAGCCTCGAACGGCCTCGAGCAATACACAACGGGCGGGCACACGGCCGCATTTTCTTCCTCCCTAAGCTCGCCATCGCCGGTCGAACTCACCCAAAGCTCGCCAGAGGATCTTCTTTTTCCACCGCGACGCCATCACCGGGTTAAAGACTAGAGGGTGTCTCAAGCCATTTGAAAGAATGTAAGAAAGAGCTCATCTCCTTCAAGCAAGCTACAACATATATATATATACCGGACGGGGAGGCTAAGCCGCCTCAGAGTAAATGCGGTGCCGAAAAACGGCGCCCTTCACTGTAACCCGGCGCTAAGAAGACGAGCAGCGTGGCGCGCAAACTATACTCTGCATGCGCAACGAGGCAAGTAAAGCCCCCGCGGTTCAAATGCCCCGCCAAACTCCGTGACAGCCGCCGGATCCAACGGCACACCGACGGAATCGCTAACCGGACGGCCGACCGACCGACTGTGCCCGCCACCACTTTCGCCCGTTCAACCCCAACCGACCGCCAAATCGCCGGAGTTCGGGCTATCGACGAATATTAATAAAAGGGATACCCTAACACCAAGCAACGAGCCGCCGCCTCAAGCATATCTCCAAATTAAAGCAGCCCGCCATGCCACGACCGACCGTCATGAGATCACAAGAAGACATCCGCTCCCGACCGCCAGGGAAGCGATCCGACAGCCCCGACTTCTTGGCGGGCGGATCCCCGACCGACCGACAACGCCCCGCCTTCTTGGCGGGCGGATCCCCGACCGACCGACAGCCCTCGACTCTCTTGGCGGGCGGATCCCCGACCGACCGGACAGGTTCCCCGACTTCTTCTGGGGGCGGATCCCCGACCGACCGGACAGCGCCTCGACTCTCTTGGCGGGCGGATCCCCGACCGACCGGACAGCCCTCGACCTCTTGGCGGGCGGATCTCCGACCCAACCGAACCAGGTGACGGACGCCGAGGGCCGCGTGTCGTCCTCATCGCCTACCGCCACGCACTTCCGAATGAGGTCAATCGAGTGACTATACAAGGGCAGTGTGGCTCTTCCCAAGAAGATCCGTGATCGCAGAAGACAAAGCTTCAAATCCATCAACTACCACGACAAGATGAGCGCACGCTTCCTCCCGAGGCAAAGACCAACATCACGCACCGCAACGCCAAGATTCGCAAGGGTCATAGAGGGCAAGCACGCTATTTCCGGGAATACCTAACCTCCCGACCACCAAGGCTACCAACCCAAACAGAGGCAAACGGTGGCGACTCACCCACGTGACGAAGGACCGAGCTCCTAGCATAGGTCATCTCGCTTCTTCCCCAACTCGATGTAACCCGCCTTCCTTCAGATAAAAGGAGGCAGGACTAAACGATTCAAGAGAAAGAGGGAGACATAAGAACACGAGGAGACTAAGTCATTTAGGTGCCTCGTTCAGAAAAACATAGTGCAAAAAGCAATACAATACGGCCATCCGAATCGAGTAGGGACTTTCAAACCAACCAAGATACATCTTGGACTCACGAGTCTAACCATTCAGTGGAGTGGAACGCGACACTTCTAGACTTACAATTTACTTGCCGGCCCAAAACGCCGACACTGTGATAGTCAACGCACATCCTCCATTGCCCATTTTTCTTTTTACAAGTACAGGTTGGCTAGCCACTGGGTGGCGACCTCTTTACTTAACCCCGCAGCTGTAAGTTTGGCGATCTCTCCTATGATCCTCGCGCCTCTCGCTGAAGCGGCAAGAGCGCTGGGCGACCGGCTTTGAGCCCGGCCTGATGCTCAAGGAGTGCTCGCGACTTCCTTTGATCCCCGCATGTCTGAGGACCTCCATGCGAAGACGCCTTTGTTGGTGCGAGGAGTCGACGAGCGCGCTTCCTATTTGGCGGGAGCGTGGCTCGATCCGCACGGTCTTGGTCGGATCACGTGATCGACCGCGACCTTCTTCGTGTCCTCGGCGGACTTGATGATCCCGCCCGACTTGCCGGACTCAGGGGCGGATTCGAGGCTTCCTCTTGAGGTTGTCGAGCCTCGGCAGACGCGATGATCGCCGAGGCAAGCTTCACAACCGCCGCGCCATAGCTGTAGGCAAGCCGGAAAGATGATGCCACGTGATGACTCGTGGCCCGGCATCTTCACTTGAGGTAGGCGAGCCGGGACCGCCATGAACTTGGCGTAACACGGCCTTCCTGTGATGGCATGGTAAGAACCGGGAAATCCACGACCTCAAAAGCGAGGGTCTCGGCGCGAAGTTTCCCGCCTCAGGTAACGCGCAGTCGACCGCCTCAGTGGATGGGCTCACGGCCGTGAATGACGCCATGGAAAGGCGCTTGCCGGGTCGGAGGGTTGAGCGCGATTCTATAGCGCCGAGCGCCTCGACGAGGATGTTGAGGCCGCCTCCGCCCATCAAGACTTTGAAAGGCGCTTTCTTCCCACGACGGTCGACCACCAGGGGTATCTCCCTACCGTGGAACGTGGTCGGGTGATCGGTCCGATCATGGTGATCGGTCCGATCAAAGGTGATCGGAACTCGACCACCGAGGTATTGGGGACGATGGCGCGACGGCGGACCTCGCGATAAGCGAGCTTGAGCCGACGCTTGCTCAGATAGCAGCCGGCCCTCCAAAGATCATGAGGCACCGCCGGTTCAGTGGAACTCATCGCTCGCTTTTTCTTCGCGACCAGGGGCCGCAGCAGCTTCTTCCTTGCCACGCGCGCTGTGGGGACGCCGAGAGGTAACGCCAGACCTCGCAGTCCCGGTGATTTGTGCTTGACGGAGAACCCGTGGTTTGGGCACGGGCCGCCCATCAACTTCTCGGTGGTTTGGGCGACGGCCGGTCGCACTCGCCGCTTGGCGTATGATCGACGGTGGCGACCACTTGGTCTCGCGATCCGCTTCCCGCCGCCCGCTTGCTCTGAGCGGCCGGCGGGGACCCGGTGGACGCCGGATTCTAGCCGGGCCTTTCCTTCTCAAAGATGGCTCCCACACCTGCCTCGCCGAGGCGTGGTTGGTGGCGGCGTCGAGGAGCCTTGGTAGTTCCGGGCTTGAGGCAACCTTGTTTGTGTACCAAGGCCTGCAGAGGTGCCGAGATGAATGCTCCCACGATATCGGCGCCGAGATGTCGGGAGCTCTTGCAATCGGGCGGAAAACCGCTTGATGTAGTCCCGAGGGTTTTCCTCGGCCGCTTGCAGCCCTTCAGTCCTCAGAGTTTCTGTGCGCTTGTAAGTGCTCGATGTTGCCGACGAAGAGGGCCTTCAAGTCGGTCCAGCCTCGATGGTTTTGGCGCAAGTATTCGAGCCGTGCTCGCCGAGTCCGCGAGGTAGATGGGAAGGTACCGATGATGAAGAGGTCATCCGCTGTTCTCCCGCCCGCATGCGAGCCGCACTTTTCGAGCCGCACACCGGGTTTGTGGCCCCTGTATTTGGCAATGTTAGTAGGCGCCCGAACCGCAGGAAGTCCGCCTCGCAGATCCTCGGCAACGCCGCGGTCCCAGACCGCCGGGCTCGGCCGCGGTGGTGGTGTCCGCCGCCCGCACTGCGGAGTGGGCGCCTCCGCCATCTTTCTTCGTGCCTCAAGGGTAGCGCGAATGTCGAGGCATCACCGAGGCGCTGGCGCACCGGGTGCGCGAGGCTCGTGGCTCGCGGCGCGGCGCGCCAGGCGCGACCCAACCGGCCTGCGGCGGCAGACGCCCGGCGGGCGAGGTGGCTCCGAGCGATAGAGCGAGAGCGCGCATGGCAGCAGACGGCCACGCTTCTACCACCCGAGGTTTTGATATGGCCTTGGCCTCCGGCCTGCTCGGCCCGGAGGCCTCGGCAGCATTGCACCGCGCCACGCTTTGGCTTGTATGGGGAAGAACCGAGGACCGCCGAACTCTTCCGCTGGGTGGGGTGTGCTCGACACGCGTCAAGGCCGCCAGCATTACGCGGGTTTCGAGCTCCTCCCGCCCAGTTGGCTCGAGCCGGTCGAGCTCACTGCTCTCCAACTCTTGCGCTGTTGTTGGAGCTCGCCGCGGCGGCCCGAAGCGCTGCTCAAGACGCTGCTGGTATTTCCTCCCCCGCGCCCGAGCGCGCGGATAGGAGGTCCCAGAGTCGCGGGGCCACGGTCAATCGACCGTGTTCGCCATGTTGCACTTCGCGAGTGCCGCCGCTGGCCGGCACTGCGGTCTGAAGCCGAGTCATGGTCGGAAGAGTCTTCCAAAGAATTGCGGATGGAGGCCGCATGTAGCCGCCATCGCCACAAGTTGCGAGCCTACGGGGTGACATGGTCACCGCCTGCCCACGGAGTTTTCGCCAAACGTGGCGAGCACTTCCGTTCCGGCCGGGACCGCAGGGCGCCTGCCGTAGCTTAGCGGTCGCCGAGAGGACGCCTGTGCTCGGGCGGGCGCCTATCCTCCGAGGCGGCGGACGAAGCGTGAGCCTCCCGCCGGGTGACGGCGGTCGAGGAGCCGGCGGATCCGGCCCCGCCGCAGCCATGCCGCCGCAGCGGGTGGATGCCATCGTGAGACAAACGAACCGAGATGGTGACGAAGACGCCAAGTCCCCTACTCGGCGCTAAACCGCCGCCGCTGAGCGCAAGTAAATTTGTAAGTCTAAGGGGTCGCTGCCCACTCCTCGAATGGTTAGACTCGAGAGTCCAAGATGTATACCGTTCGGCCGAAAGTCCCTACCCAGCCGGATGGCGGTATTGTATTGCTTTGCACAACGCTTTACGATGAGGGCGCTAAATTACTTAATCTCCTCGTGTTCTCATGTGTTCGCCCTAGAATCGTTAGCCCCGCCTCCTTTTATACGTATGAAGGGGCAGTTACATCGAGAGTCCTGGGAAGGGCGAGGCGACCTATGCTAGGAGTTCGTCCTTCGTCCCGTGGATCGTCGCCACACGCCTTGCCCATGTTGGCTCGGTAGCCTTGGTGGTCGTGGAGGTTAGGTATTCCCTGAAATAGCGATTTGCCCTCCGTGATCCTTACGAATGCCGACGCTGCGTGTGTGACGTTGGCGCCGCCGAGGGAGCGTATGCTCAGATCAGACGCGACCGTTGATGGGCCGAAGCTTTGACTTCAAGAGCCACCAAACCTTCTAGGAAGGAGCCACATGCCCTTGTATAGTCACCCGATTGACCTTGTTCGCGGGTACGTGGCGGTAGGTCGATGAGGGCCTCACACGCCGCCCTGCCTGGCCACCTTGGTTCGGCCGGAGTCGGAGATCCCGCCCGCCAAGGGGGTCTGAGCGCCGGAGGCCGGAGATCCCGCCCGCCAAGGGGGCGAGCGCCGTCTGGCTGGATTCGCTCTCGACAGGCCGGAGCGATGTCTTGTGTGGTCTCGCAGCGATTCGGCGGCAAGCACGGGCGCTAATAATGAGATATGCTTGAGGCCGCTGGCTCGTCGCTTCGGGCCGTTGGGGTACCCCTGCTATTAGTATTCGTCAGATATTCCTTTCTCAAGACCTTATGTTTGGACTTCTCCTTGCTAATTTACTCATTCAAGTCCTCAAGCATGTTATAACCTCATCATAGGATGGCTCATCATCATCATTAGTTTTTACCTTGTGATCTCCTATTGCCATGAGGCAAAGATGAGTGACGAATGATGATGTAGAATCCTTGATGGCGACACTGGCAAGACCCTTCTTCTTGGAAGGAATATCGTCATCGAATGAGTCAGAATTCGAATATTCTTCTTCGGAATCTCATTCTCCAATGTGAGCCTCGCCCTTGCCATCCTTGTGAAGCTTCTTGAAGAGATTTTTCTTGCCTTGAAATGCCTTCTTCTTCTTGGGTGACTTGGCCTTGTCATCTTTCTTCTTGGGACAATGAGACACGATGTGCCCTTTCTCATAACACTCATAGCACCGAATGTTGGCGTAACAGTTATTGCTAGAGTGTTATCCCTTCTTGAATTTATGAGGGATGCTTGAGTTTGAACGTCTCTTCATAAATCTCCTCATTCTTCTCACGAGGAGAGCCATCTCCTCCTCGATGTCATCTTGGAGTCATCAAGCGCCTCATCGTTTGACTCCGCCTTGACCTTGAAGGCAATATTCTTCTTCTTTGAAGAGCTTTGCTCCAAAAGCTCCTCGTTGTCCTTCTTGTAGAGCTCATTGGTAATGAGATTCCCAAGAAATCTAGTTGACGTCATCCTTGGCAACTCGAGAGAGTTGAGGAACAACGCCATCAATATCTCGTGTTTGTCTGGTAGAGCCCTAAGTATCTTATGAACAACATCAAGATCATAGTGACGCCCCAAGGCTTTTGAGCTCATTCACTATGTTATTGAATCTTGAGTACATCTCATTGATGTTCTCATGGGATAACATAATAATACTCTCATATTTGATCCTAAGCATATGCAATTTGGCCTCCTTGACAAAGGATGTTCCCTCATGGATTTTCGAGAGGATAGTCCAAATCTTATGAGCAGGGTCAAGGTTGGTCACTTGATTGAACTCATCCGCGTTCAAGGCTCTAAATAGAGCATTTATAGCTTGAGCATTAAGTTGAGAATTTCACTCATCTAGATCAACCATGAGTGTGATATTTAATCCTGTAGCAAAACCCTCATCTACAATTCTTCATATGCTCGGGCTCATGGCCTTAAGATAAACGGACATGCGTATTTTTCAATACGCATAATTGGTGCCATCAAAGAAAGGCGCTTTGCCTATGAAAACTCCGTCGCTAACCATCCTTTACTCTCTAGGCGGTAAAACCCTAAAAAAGAGTTCAAGCTCTCATACTCCTTGTAGGATCAATGATGACCGACTAGAGGGGGGTGAATAGGAGATTTTAAAATTCTTCAGCTCTAATTGCAATAAATAATCAAGAAAAGCAAGAATTAAGATTTTGACAATTAAAGCCTAAATCGTTTAGGTTTCACTGTGTGCATCAACAAGCTAAGTCTAAGCAAAATAACAATCCTAAGTACTAGATCAATATGATAAGCAAGTTAGGAATGTAAATTTGCTCAAATTAAATACAAGTGATCAAACTACAAAGAGATGAACACAATTTTATCATGTGGTCTCGAAGACTTGTTGGTCTCCCCTAATCCATGTTGAGATAGCTTGATCAACGCAAGTTGACTCCTTGCACAAATGATCCTTCCTCGATCACTATTGGTAGCTCTTCCTCGCTCTGGGTAGACGAGCTCCGGCCTTCATAAACCATTGGGCTTTCTCACAAGCTCCTTTGAGAAAGTCACCAGTTTTTTCGCCTCCAAGCCGTCTAGGAGGCGGCAACCTCCAAGAGTAATAAATCTTGACGCTTGCTTGAAGTCGATCAAGTGTCTAAATGGCTCAAACACTAAATGCAATACTTGAATACTCCTAACTCACTCAAATGAGAATTTAAAGCACAAAGAGGAGAAGAGACTTGCTAGAGCTCAAGAGATATTCAATGAGTGTCTAAGAGTTGCTCTAGATGTAAGTGTGGGGGTATTTATAGCTCCCACCAATATTTCCAACCATTAGGGATAAAATACATAAAAAATTCAACAAACCCGGTACTACCACCCATGTAGGGTCGGTAGCATCGGACCCCAACTTAACAGTCGGAACAGTTAATTAAATGCACTGATAGTAGCCGTTGCTACCGCCCAACTAGGACTGATAGCATTGACCTCAATTTTTCAAGGCGACCAAAAATGGTGCTTACTGCCGCACGGCGGTAGTACTGCTCCCACATGGCCGGTAGCCTCGATCAGTGGAAAATGGCCAAAAACAGCCTTCTCTGTTAAAAATGTACCGCTCTCACATGTGCGGTAGCACCGCCCGTGCTGAACTCAGAAAAAACTTCTCTATGTGAAAAACATACCGGCCTTATGCCCGATGCTATCGACAACGGTAGCACCGCTCTCACATGGTCGGTAGCACCGGCCATGACTGTATTTCTTCTGAATTTTTGAAAAGGCTCAATGAAATGCATCTACAACTTAAAGTGAGTATGATTTGAGCCATGATACTTGATCAACATTAAGCTACTAGCCAAGATTCTTTTTAATAGTACGGCACCTAATCTAACAACCCAATCTTTTCTCCAAAACACCAAGAACGGCAAAAACTACGAAATAATCTTTAAATTTTATACCTTGGCAAATGGCAATTGAGTTTGATGCATTGATCTTCTTTGAACTTCATTTCTTTACTTCATTACGTGCCATGTCTAGAACCAATCTATTTTTCATAACCTCCAAGAAAAATGTTAGTCTTTTAATCACGGTTGTCATTAATTGTCAAAACTAAAACGAACTAGGGACCTAGATGCTTCACCACTCCATACCGTGCTGGGCTTTGGATCGGACCGTGCCTCGGACCAGCCCAAAAAATTCCGGTCCGAGTGCCTACCACTAGTTCCAAAGGACCCTAGTTTGGGAGGATACCCGCCTTGAGTCGGCACCAAGTTTTGCTGTAATGTGTGGTACTTAACTCCTTGAACCGGCTAAAATCACGCATAGGCGATGCTCTAAAATAAGGCGAAAAAACTAGTAATCCAATACGTGTAAGCGAAGACATGTCAAATCATGATGATCTGGGTTAAGATCGGACGGCTATGTGGCCATGCATCCTCGTGTGGTTCACATACTCGTATTAATGGCAACATGAAGTGTACCATTGATACCATTGTGGTAGAGATCCTGTGCCTGGTTCCAACGCCTACTGGCTAACCGTGTCTGTACTTAAATTTTGCTCAATGATGGACTATTCAATTGGATTGAACTCCATGTAGGAATTTGTACTATCGAATTGTACAGGCAGGCTACCTGTTTGTGGTCTAACTAAAAACCACCCGATGACGTTTCCCAAATGTTCAATCACTCCTTATAAGAAAGAATGTTGGTTCAGCAACAACGGAGAATGAAAACCATTGGGTAAAATTTTACCGAGGCGATACTGTGAATTGAAAGCGTATGTAGGAGGTTCGCTATGTTACATTACAGAACTTCTTTTTGTTCACCAGAAAAAGGTTTACTTCTCTCTATATAAAAAAAGAAGGGTCTACTTCTCGTTGGTCCGAAAAAAGGGTCTACTTCTCATTGGTGACCAAAATAACCATTCTTTGAAATGCACATCATCACCCAGGTCTACGTTTCATTGCTTCCATCTCTTCTTTTTTGGCAAAATCGGACCTGCATCCATAGAGAATCTAGAATCTAGTCTCCTATCCCATGAGACCAATATATATATATAATAAAGAACTCAAAGCAGATGGTATCCTACTACAAGGGTGGTCTAAGAATCCAAAAGAGATTGCTCAGAAGAGATAGATGTATCCCAAATTCTATTGCTCCTGTGTAAAGACTTTTTTTACTCGAAAGGAAAAAATGACTACAAATTCCCCTTTTTGTTTCCAAATCCCTGTTTGTATCCTTTGAGCGCATGCCTATGAGTAGCGATCAAGGAAAACGATCCCAATAATGTGATTATTGCTAGCACAATGAGCAGGGAGCTGTGGATGAATCTATCTATTATCGGGCAATCTTATTGGAAATAAGAAGGGCTTCCCTAAATACCCAAAGTTTCATATCCAAAGCAAGTTTTCAGGAAACTGCTCGAGTTTTAGCAAAAGCTGCCCTACAAGGTTGTATTGATTGGTTGAGAAGCCTGATATATATATAGTATAATTACCTATGGCACCATAGTGCTTAGGCACCATGATCTAAAACGAATATTTTCTCTATGTATTTTCATGCGAAATTATTTGAAATTTTTAGGATGCTGAGTTTAACCAGTTTACTAGCTATTTCAAACATGTTTGAGCTAAAATTCAAACTAGAGTTTCCTTTTTTTGTGATAGTTTAGTTGTAGATATGTGCTGATTATATATATCAATCAGCAAAGTATGTGATCCAAACTTGTTCAAAATCTTTAAATTCAAGTATATTTTTTCAAGAGTATGTGTTTCATTTGAATTGTTATAGATGGGTATATATCCTAAAACTGAAATTTTTAAAAAATATACTCGAATATGATTTGAATTCGCTCATTTGAAATCATGATGCCTAGGCATTATAGTGCCTCATTTTGACTTATTATATATATATATATATATATATATATATATGCACATTTGTGAATAGCAATGTCTCTCTCAATCACTTTGGTACCACGAACTCGAAGAAAGAGGAAAGTATTGTATATTCGTGAAAACCTTGAAGATTTATTCACTATATCCCTGCTAACATAGTTTAAAAAACGTGTACGTAGTATTGGAATGGGTCAGATGGATAAGAGTGGACGGTGATTAGGGATTTTTTTTTGGCTAAAACAAAATTTTGCACGAATTTAAATAAAAAACTTAATCTGTAATCCCAACCTAGAGTGACTAAGGCTCACTAGCGTGGTCAATAAATTAGACAAGTCTAACGAAGTTCTGTAACCTAAGTCCAATGCTGCTGGTCTAGGAATTGAAAGATAATAAATACAGAAAAGTAAATCGGAAGAGTGACAACCAATTCTCATTTAAAAACTATCGTAAAAGTCTTTCCTACTTAAATCCGTGCAAGAATCCAAATGCTCGAGTGTGGTATCCCTTTTAATCAAGTGTTTAGCCGCATATTCGTTAATCCAACACATAAGAAGCCAAGAGCAAATTGACAGACTAGGGAGTTCTAAAAGCCGGACCGGACGGCGGTTCAGACCGAAAGAACCGACCGGTTCGGTTTTTAAAGCCATTATGACGAGCGTGAGTGGATCTCTCTCCTCTTTTCGTCTCGCACGAACGCACGCACGCCATCGTCCGTCAAAGCGGGGAACCCCTCGTCGCCGAGCACGCCCGCCTCCGGGCCTTCTCCCGCCGGAGCACCGACGCCGCCCCGAATTCTTCTCCCGACTCCGTCGCCGTCGTCGTCCTCCTCCTCCTCCTACTTCCCGTCTGCTGGAATGGCGTCGAGCGGTGGAGATCCGTCCGGATTCGTCGGTAAGCCCTAGCTTGCTTGGTGATAGAGCTCCAATTTGTTCTATTCTTCTCCCTCGCTTCGAGCAATCGAGCTCAGTTCTTTCTTGGATGCTCTAGCCTGCCCAGCTAGCTCGATTCGGCTCTTCTTCTCAAGACCACTCGGTAGTGTTAGGGACCTAGGGTGTGTATCTCTTGTTACCCTAAACCCGAGCAACTGTTGCTGGTAATATCATTTGCAGACTGTTTACCAAGAATTTCCAACGTTTGAGTCCGCCCCTGCCTCTGGAACCGCGATTTGGTTGTGCTGATTGCTGTGCCATGCTTCCGTCCGTGCAAGGACGAGCTGAACGCCTACGACACAGTTGCGGAGTATCGCCGGCGATGGGCAAAAGAGAGAGGAGAGATCATGCGATGGACCGGTGCGAGCAGCACGGATTATACGATGGATTGGTGTATATGATGTGGAGTTTAGGGTCCTGGGAACTTTTGAAATCTGGCTGGCATTAGAGTGAGCTGTGGTACCGAGTTAATAAGAGCTTGTTGGTAATGTACCAAGCATCGTAAGGTTGCTTGTGTCAGGATATGTGGCAAACGTTGTTCTTAAGGGGCTATGAATGAACAATTTTACGTCATTTAATAAGAGCTTCCTGATATTTGCTTAAGAAGTACAAAACCTTTGTTTACAAATGTCTTGATGTGTTGGTCATACGATTCCCCTGGTTTATATGATGCAATCGGTTTAGCAGTATGAAAATTCCTTTGTTTGCTTTCGAGTTTCGATATGCACTATAGGAATGTAACTTTGCAATTCCCTTTTTGGACTTATCTTTGGATGTGCCTTTTATGCAGATTGCATGGTTCCGCTGCAATCGGAAATTGTAGTTGATAATAACCCCTCCAATGGTGTAAATACCAAAGAGCAGGTAATGCGCTGTATAGTTTATTTTCTCCCTGTATGTGTAGACATCGAAATATTACTGACGGTTGATTTCTGTTGCATCAGATTCTTTCTAGTACAGATGAGAATAGGACTACTAGCAATGCGCATGGCTCTACCTCCTTAAAATCGCCAAAAGGTGCACAAGAGAAGGCTAATTTTTTGGGAAAAGGTGGAGAACAGCCTTTTGTCTACCAGCCCAATGTGTATGCACCGCAGCCACAAACACACTATTCTGGAGGTTAGATTACTTCTTTTTGTGTGTATTGATGTTAACACACACACACTGAGCATCGTTGCACGATGCACAGGACAAAATATATGTCAAGTTACTAAATGGTCAAGTTTGAACTGTTACCCTCTAAATTTGTTTTCTTTTCACTAGTTATATGATTGATTGATTGATTGATTGATTGATTGGTTCTAGTATCACTAGTCTTCTTTGTTCACCCCTATTATAAATTATTGTCGAAGTGTATATCTTGGCCTTCTTATGAGGGTAGAGATCAAATTATTTGTTTTCCTGACCTGGTAAGGCAGCATCTTTTCCTTCTCATGGAATGCTATTTTTAAGTTGAATATTCTTTTTCTCTCTTCTGTAGGATACATGAACCTTTCAGGGCAATGGGAAGAATATCCCCATTATGTGAATATGGAGGGACTCCATTCTGCATCACCTGTAAGTATCTGGACTAGCAAACTTGTTTAATTTTTCCTAATTAATTTTGCCATTAAGTTTTGTAAGTGTTTTGCTGAAGACGTTCTACAACGATAACCAGTCACTGATGCTATCTCCTGGATATGCGAACAACCCCCAAATGATGTATGGAACCTACTCCCCTGTTTCAACCGGTGGAGATGGCCAACCCTACTTCCCTCTGCACTTTCCTTTCTCAAGTCCTTACTACCAACTGCCGGCTTCTCCTAGCATGGGATACTCAAATTCTGCTACTGGAATATCTCAAGGAGACCCTATGCTACAGCAAGAATACTTCCTTCCTGACGGCCTTCTCTATTCACCCACACCAGGGTATCATCAACAATTTGGGTCTTTCAACAGAGGTAACTTTTCTCCATTTCAATCTGTTGTGTTATTTCAGGCAAAATTTTGATGATTTGAAGCAATGTGTTTGTGGTAGATTGGTCAGAGCCATGCCAAATTAATTGTGGATTTCTTTTGCAGCACCAACACAACCAAACAATGCTCCAGGATTGTTTGGGCAAGGGAATGTACCACTGACTTCTGGAATGGTATGCTGTCATGCAATTGGATTTTGGCATGCATTGGTTTATTGTATTTGTTAGGATTACACATGTGGTTCAGTAAAAAGAGAGTAATTAATAGTTATTATTGGAACTCAAATTTAGCTGTTTGTTATGTTTTTGTGCTCTTAATTGCCCTGTACTGATAATGTATGTTATCGCAGCATCACGGATCTATGTATGGATCCGGATCCTATAAGGCACGCCAGCAAGGTAGTAAATTTGGAGGTACTACTCCAAGTTGGAGTTCTGCCGGTCGCCAATTTGGTACTTTCAACTTAAGCTCCAATCAACAAAAGGGGAACATGTCATTTGGTATTCAGAATGGTGCTCTGGAGTTTCTGAATGAACAAAACCGTGGACCACGTGCTACAAAACAGAAGAAACAAGACACAGAGAACTCTTCAGTAGATGACAAAAGTGAGAAAACCGTTCCGCTGGTTGATAGTGAACTGTACAACCATCCTGATTTTGTCACGGAATACAAGGATGCAAAATTTTTTGTAATAAAGTCCTACACGGAGGACCATGTACATAAGAGCATTAAGTATAGTGTTTGGGCCAGCACAGCTAGCGGGAATAGAAAGCTGGATTCTGCTTATCGTGCAGCCAAAGAGAAAGAAGACCATTGCCCTATTTTCTTGTTTTTCTCGGTACGACCAGCCCCTCTCTTTTGGTAGTTTATTTCCCCATGGAAATATAAGAATGATAGAAAAATGATGTGTGCTTGATCTATTTTAGGCATGTACTTCAATTTAGGTGTTGTCTTTGCAGAGATTTGAACTTGATTCATAACTACATTTTTTTATAGGTTAATGGCAGTGGTCAGTTCTGTGGTGTGGCTGAGATGATTGGACCTGTTGACTTTGACAAAAGTGTTGATTTCTGGCAGCAGGACAAGTGGAGTGGCCAGTTTCCTGTGATGTGGCACATTATTAAGGATATCCCCAACAACCTACTGCGGCACATCATTCTTGAGAACAATGACAACAAACCTGTCACAAACAGCAGGGACACCCAGGAGGTAAAACTTGTCTTTGGCAGCTTTTGTGGGTTTATATCTTACTTATTTGGTGGTTAGGGATCTTGTCAGTTGAATGGTAAAGCATGTAGTGAATACAGCTTTTCTGAAAAAGTATGTTAACCCAAGGAGCAAAACATGCAGGTGAAGCTGGAGCATGGACTCCAGATGTTAACCATCTTCAAGAACCACGCGGCCGAGACAACCATTCTGGAGGACTTTGACTTCTATGAGCAACGGGAGAAAGCCTTGCAGAATAATAGACGTCAGCAGCAGCCTGGCAGCACAGAGCCCCAGAAGCCAGCAGACACTAAGGCCCTAGGAGATCTTATGGCTCATATCTCAGACACATTCGCTAAGGCCGTCCAGCTAAAAGAAACTGAGAACCGTGGAAACAAACTGAGAGCCGAGGTTCCCACCTCAGCTGATAATGCCTCCACTGCTGCCACCAAGGCCGAACAAGGCACGGCAAACATGAACGTGAGCCCTGTGGAGGAAAGCAGTTGATTTATCCGTCTACTATCATTTACTAATTTGGAGCAGCAGTCGGATCATATGATGCTCTTACGGAGGTGAGGAGGGAAAAGAGCGGGTTGATTGTGTCAAATGTGCGCTGCTGCTTCAGTTGTACAACATCATAGGCTTTGTTTCACCTTCATCTAGGTGATAATTTCCATATCATAGTTTCAAAAGTCTTGTTTGTTCTCCTCTTTCCCATTTTCTCTTCTTTCCTCCTATATTTTCCTTTTGCTTTACTTCTTGTTGCGTCGTGAATGCTGTTCAGTTTTAGTGGTTTAGCCATAAGAAGCCGCAGGTTTGTGCTGCAGGAGCCTTCCATACTCTGCAGTTGATAGTTTCACCTCTAGCCCCATCTTCTCTTTCTTGTGTATTTTCGGCTTGTTATTCTCTCATCCTTCAATTCTGTAGTGAAGTTTGTTGGTCAGGATGCTTCATGGTTCAATTATTGTATCAACAGAGAAATCGTGCAGTACATGGGTGATTGATAGCAGTTAATGCTACATGGTTCAACTACTGTCCGGCACCTTTTTTTCAGGCTTTTACTGTTCTGACAAGTATCTGGCTGGTCCATAGAATTCTCAAGGGTTTTCTGACTTCTTATATCATAAATTAACAGCTCAGACTGCAATAAGAAATCAGTGCTCCAAATCGAGCTAGGCAATAACTCCATTTTTTTTTCTGACAAGATGATTATTGTCCCTTCATCAGTCTGAATTTGACAGGATAAAAATGCACCTAAATTCTCCCCCTCAATCTGAACCATTCCAAACTCTGGTTGCAATTCTAACGGTGTCCATTGATATAAACCTAAAATTGCAGTGAGCAAACCTGAAAGTAATTTGCAAGTCAGTACTCAGTAGACATGACTTGACGTACTGAATATAGCATGCAGTTAACTGGACAGACGCTGAATTTACAAAACTTACACCACCAATACAAGGTTACATAACTTTATCACTGAACTAAGAGACAGGAACAAAACCATGCCAGGTAATTATACACATACTATATACCATGAAGCATCAAAGCTTGCACATGTTCCATCAGGATGATTATAACACATGAACAGAGCAGCAGGAACATGCGGTCGTTACAAGAAAAGGAAACCTGCATGATGTTTTGACAAAGTTAAGGATAAATCTATTTCTAACACAAGGACAATTCTGACAACAGAAACTAGGTATGGTCTAAGATAAATATGTGAAGACAGATCAGACTAAGCCCCAGCATACAGGTATATTAGGTTGGGCTTTCTGCTTCTGCAGCGCAAGTCTATTAATAGATTAAATACACAGGATGTTACTTCTTTCCCGGTTGCTTTTTTCTGGATTCTGCCTGATTCAGTCTAAGGTCATCGGTTGGGAGATGCAACACCGGAATCGGGCCTTGCGGACAGTGTTCACTACCTCCATCTCCACTCGCTCCAGCATCCTAACGATCTCGGTGAACGGAGGACGGACATCGGGATTCGCATCCCAACACCTGGTCATAATCTCCCCAAGGGCAGGGAGGCAGTCATGGGGTATGGCTGGACGGACGCCCTTGTTCACCACAGCAAATGCAGCTTGCACTGCTGTCATGTTTGCAAAAGGAAGGTTCCCAGTTATGAGCTCCCATAGAACAATGCCAAAACTGTATACATCAACTTTTTGGTTGTATGGTCTGTGCTGGATCATCTCACTGCAAGTCCAAAATAAGAAGTTAGGATATCAGCAACGAACAAAACAAAACACGATAAGCAACAGTTGATCCAATTCTAGTATTGTACAAAGATATGAGCGAAGCACATAGATACATAGTTGAAGTAGCCAGGACAGGTCCTGTAAGAATCCTCAGAGCTACCATAAAAGACTAAATCCATATTTCATTGAGAATATGATAGTCCAATCTGATGGATAAAAAAGATAAATGTTCTATGCAGAGAATATGTATTCCTAGTTCCCACTTGAGCATAGCATGCTAAATTGTCATGGACATTAAAAGAACATATTTAATGCTAAGTATGACAAAAACTAAGATGTTTTTCCCTTGAGAGATCAGATAAACAATATAATAGTAAAAACCGAAAATGCTACTTAAAAAAAAAAGAGCTTTCCAAAATTTAACTTGTATGTGCCATCTACTCACTAGCACAATGACTTTAAACTATAGATATAGTGTGCTGTTCAATTTTGATAACAGTCCAGGAGTGCTCAGGTAGTTGATCAAATAACTTACACTACATATTCATGTTAGAGAAAATTCTTTATTTGCCACTGGAAGTTGGCAACTTTCTTAATATGCTATCGCGAAAATGCTCTTCATTGCCATTCGGTCTCAACTTCTATCCCTTATTTGCCACTCTCATCAGTTTTGTTAAGTCCGATTGCTGTTAACCACTTAAAAGCTGTCAGGTTTTTCCCAGTCTACCTAAATTGCCCATGATCCCACATTTCAGATATATTCTTGAGTCTTCTTCTTCCTCACTATCTTCTCATCCTTCCTCTTCCTTTGGCCTCCGCTCCCACCTCCTCTCCTAGTGCCACTCTGCCTCCAGCGCTGCCCTCGACCTTCTTCTCCACCTCCGGCCTTCGCCCCCACCTCCCACGTTGGAGTCACTTGCCTCTGCCTCCGCCTTCCTTAATGGCGCTGCGCCGCTCCGGCCTCCTCCCCCACCTCCCGCCTCTACCCCCACCTCCCTCACTGGCTCAGCTCTGCTTCCAGCCTGCAACGCCTCCGACATCCTCTACTCCTAGCTCTGCTTCTCGCCAGTTGCCGCTTGATGCACATCATGATGATGAGGATAGCGACGGCGGCAACTTGATGCCCAATTGCCGGACCAAATCCAATGCCTCATTGTCTATTGGTGTTGTGTCACCGACGTGCCCAAAAAATGGTTAGGAGCTCTAGTTTCTAGTCCCTTCTTCTCTGACATTTCTCCATGCAGCTATGTGAATTGTTATTTTGTGCTAAATATAAAGTAGCATCTGGAGTGCTTCCCTGGAGTTGATTCAATGGGGATATGATTGTATTTGGTCTAATTATTAGTTGATTCAAAACTAGAATTAGTGTATTAGTACACCCTGTAAGATTCAGTTCTTGATTTTTTTTTGTTGAGACGATTTTACTATCCCATCGCCGCCCCACGGATCCCATCACCGCCATTGCCATGCAGCCGCCGCACGTCTCCTGCTCCTCCCCGCAGTCGCTTCACCGTCGTCCTTAGGCCTGAGCAAGAAGAATAGGGAATAGCAAGAGAAAGAAGGGCAATATAGTCTTTTCATGCACCACTTAACAGCCACCATATGGGAGACTAACAAGAGTGGCAAATAAGGGATGAAAGCTGAGATCGGATGGCAATGAAGGGAGGAGCAGTTTCCCGATGGCATATCAGAAATCCAACCAACTTCCAATGGCAAATAAGGAACTTTCTCTTCATATTATGTAGAGCAATTTAGCCATGATTGTTTTTTGCACATGTTTATTACAAGAAACATGTTGCCACTGGTGTTCCAATAAATCAATGCACAAGAAGATATTCTCTCAGCGATACAAGCATAAGTGGAAATTTAGTCCACATGTTTTTTTTATACTTTGAACTATGCACATGAGAATCACAAATCTTCCATTGTTCAATAAATGTAAGCTTAAATAAGGCCTAGAACTTTCTTACACTCGAAATTTCATAGCACTACGGAAGTACGAATTAATTATCTTTTCTAGTAGTTTGTGCATCGATTTTGAATGGTTTTATCACTTTGGCCTTTATGATAATTTCTCACAATACATCTACTCATTACTTACTAATAATGTTGTCATTCTACTCATGCTAAAGATTTGTAATGGTCTTTATTAATTTAGAGTGTATTGAGATAGTTGTGACTCATATCCTAATCCTTTCTAACTAGGAAAGGTATGCTACATGAATTCCTAGATGAAAATCCTAATAGGATTAGGATTCCTACTTCTTCCTGGAGGAGAACAAGGGAGGACTATATAAACGCATGAGGGGTGGCCATAGAGAACCTAAGCAAGAAGCAACCAAGAAACAAGCCAAGCAAGAGGAAATCATCCAAAGCAGAGGGCACACGAGAGAATTAAAGGCTAGGTTATTCTTTAGCACTAGATTCTTGTATAGAGTAAGGATTCGAGGGTCGTAAAAGGTTCGAGAGGGTTGTGAGAGCGCGACAATCCCTTGTACTCTTTTGAGGTCATGATTAAGGAATTTGCGGTCGGCTTTGCCAAATCTTTACTCATTATGGTTGCTTCGATGTCATTATTTTGGTTCTCTACGAGATTCAACTATTTCGTTCTTGGTATCATGCACGCTCATTCTGAATCTCGCAAACTCTGATGTGATCCAGAGGCTGCTGTGCACAAGTGGTATTAGAGTACAATGTGATTTCAATATTTTCCATTGTTCATATGTATCTTGAGAGTTGAGATTGACTTGAATTTAGCTCGAGTATGGTATGAGCTGAGTATAAGCCCACTTCCTAGCTTGACCACATGCCTGACTCAATTAGATCTAGCTAGATTTTGACGACAAATGGGAGCTTAGCAACCATTAAGCAAATAGCTAGTTCGCACTGAGAATCGAATACTAATCTTATCTTTTTGCAAAAAAAAGGAGATAAACCCATTTTTTGTTAATATGCATATTTGGTAAGACAAAATGTCTATGTTAACTCCCCAAACTTTGATGGTGTCTACTTAAACCCATGAACTGGAAAATTAATTATCCTATCACTTAATCTTCTAAAATTGGAGCAGATAACCTCTTGTGGTGGTTTTGGAGGCGGTTTTGCCACCATGGCAGATTACATTAAATAATAATTCACCTCTAGATAGCACAATTGGCATATGCCTCGCATTCTTCATCATCCTCCCATTTTTCCCTTCTCTTCATCATTCTCCAATAGGACGAGCCACTGCCGGCCACCGAGGGCACTGTCAGGTGCACAGTGACTAGACATTGACTACCGCCCTACGGAACAACACCTAAGGCCATCTGCAAAAAGTGGCCCGATCTAGGCACTATGCAAGAGCATGCGAGCTGGGTCAGCCTGTCGCTTATTGGACATCATCTTCCTTGCATGAATAATTAATAAGGGCTTATTAATTAATCAAGTTGCTCGCCATCATCATTTTGGGAGAAGCAAGAGCAAATAGCAAAACTACGTGGGGAAAGGAAAGGAGGAGCAACATTCAAAGCTATTCCGGACATTGAGGGCTTCGGCAGAGTGTCATCACAAAAGGGAAGAAAGCTACAAGTAGCCAAGGCTCAAACAAACTGCAAGCTACAACTCCCAAGGACGCAATGGCGCAGATTACTACGATAGTAGAAACTGCACGTATGGTGCTCAATCATGTGGCCCTTGGAGGCACACTATAAGCCACACGACATCCTGACAGCACGGTACGAGCCACATGGGGGATGAAAACATAGATAGAAGAGAAGATGAAGAATGTGAGGTATGTGCCAATGGGGTTGACCTGAGGTGAGTCGTCATCACGTCATCCGCCACATAAGCAAAACCACCTCTAAAACCAGCTTAGAGGGCTATTTGTTCCGCTTTCGAAAGATCTAGTAAGATAACCTATTTTGTAAATTAGAGGTTAAGCAAATGCACCATCAAAGTTGAAGGGGTATATTATTTTTTTTCCTTTCGTTAGCTAGTTCCTTACATTCAATTACCCTATTGTTTAGGCAATATTAGATATTATGGGGACATTTAAATCTTTTGCGCACTTTGCTTAGCTTGGCAAGAACAAACCAGTCTATTTAAGCATAGCTGAGATCGGCGAGACTATTTGTTCGGCTCTTAGACCTAAAAGTGTAAATCTAAATTACGATGTGTGAATACTCAAACCTCAATTTTTTGGTTGATTTTATTTAAAGTTTTAAACCAAGAACAATTCCATCAGGCACAAGAAAGAACCCACAACCACTTAATAACATCATGGCTCGAAAGGCATAGAGAACATCGAGGGCTCCTGCGGGCATGGCTGGTCGGTGGACATAGGTGATAACAACAGGCTGCCCAGGGTGGACATGGATGACGACGTTAGGAACATTAGGGGGCACGTCTTTCCGCTGGTGTAGTTAACAACAGGGTGACTTGCCAAAGGAGCAATTGATGATTGTGGTTCATCAAGTGTATTACATGAAGTATAACTCATATCATTCCACATGGCTCAAGAGCTTTCCTACATGAGCAAAAGGCAATGCTGGCTAGACTTAAGTTGAGCTGGAAAAAAAGCATGGTTTGTTTTGGGCCTAAAATCATCACCCAAGCTTAGCCTATTAGAATTATTAGATCAGGCAGAAACTAGGTTGTCCATGAGTCATTAGTTCATTTTTTTTGGGTCACATTGAGATAAATTGTGATCCAAACCTCAAATTGTTGCCCAAGCTCGACCAACCAAGGCCACCAGGCGAAACTTTTTTTTCTCATGTTTACTCATAGTTCAAGGTTTTTTCTTTCCCACGAAAGCCAAGTTATGATTTTGGCTCGTCAAGTCTATTGCGTGAATTAAGTTGTTTTCTTCCAAGTTGTTCAAGAGTCCACCTAGGAGAAACTATCTTCCCATTGCAAGTTTTTTTTTTTTTGCACACAAAAGCACTCCTGCTCGACAAATTATTATTATACCAAATAACAAGTCTTGCCAAGTATGGCAAGAATTGTCGATGCTGATAGACATACCCCTCTTTTACACTTCAAGTGCCCTAGGGGTAGTTTGGTAAGTTACATCAGCGACGTGACTTGCGTGAGGGCAAAACTTAAGAGTTTCCTCAAATTAGAAGCCCTTTTGCATCATGAGGTAGCATCCAAA
Organism: Otatea glauca; assembly: GCA_036346275.1. Taxonomy (NCBI): domain Eukaryota; kingdom Viridiplantae; phylum Streptophyta; class Magnoliopsida; order Poales; family Poaceae; genus Otatea; species Otatea glauca. Next base: position 9,457,178 of record CM070725.1, on the reverse strand, counting down.
ACCCACATTTGCCTCCTCACCTCCTCCAACAAGAAAATGGAATATGAAACAGTCCTTATTTCCAACTGAAAAATGAGCTCATGTATCTTCAACTTCTTGTTCTTGGGAACTTCACGATTTCAAAGGGCAATTGAGATTCCTGGTGACTTTGACGATAAGGTTGTGATTTCTCGCCAATTTGACAAGCTATGGCGGTGGCGAGGCCACCACAGGCTGCGGCATGAGAGGCTACAACGATGTTGGCTCAAGCTCCAATGTAGATGATGGGCTCAGTGGCCCCAACACCGTAGATGGAGTCTATGTTGGTTCAAGAGGAAAGTGGCGGACCACCACACCACCGTCTCAAAAGAGGTTGGGACAATGGGCTTTGTTGGCTCGCTTGATTCCTCATACTGGAAAAATTCAACTAGGGTGGGGGAACTCTTGATGAGATGAGAGACATGGCAAGGACAACAACCAAACAACTTGAGGACGGACTGAGGAAAAATGTGGGAAGACTGTAACAAAACAGACACTTCATGTTTTCTTAAGTGAACATTTTAACCACAACGAATATTCCATGTTTATGCTGTTGTTTTTGCTACCCATAAATCACAGATACTGGAGATGAAAATAGTACTGATTAATCGAGTACATAATTAACTCAATCTTACCAAACTTTCAAACAAGAAAGTCCATCTTTAGCTAAACTTTTTAGCAATTACTACAATGAGCACCAAATTTAATTGACTCATGGTCTAGGAATATGGAGATAGGAAAATATAGTTGTTGTGGTATTTGGTTTGGTATAGGTATGAGGACCAGGGGTAGGGTGCTCGCCCTTTTCTTAATTGCCAGCAAGGTTGGCAGATAGGCTCTGAGGCCTAATTAGCCAGGGAGGTGAGGGATCACCCTCCAAGTTCGGCTAGGAATCAACCTGACGAACAAGGAGGCTCTAATCTTTAGCCAACCGGTTTGGGACTAAACTAAGCTTATTTCTTGCTTGCTTAATGATAATGGGTACAGTGATGTTCCTTTCTAGGGATGGCTAGACTCAGGAGCATAGGCAGCAGTAGGGCTCCGTTGGGCTCGAGCCTGTTATGAATAGCACTTGTATTGAATATGAGGCCAATGGACTAGTATTTATACATGTACATGAGAGTATAAAAGGAAAGCCTACATAAGGCAATATCTATATGTCTAACAATCTGTATACAAGGCAACTAGCAATCTCTTATATAAGGCTACTAGTCAATGTCTGGAAATAAAAGTTGTGCTGAGCTCTAGTCAATGTCTTTGTGAAGAAATTTGCCAACTGAAACTCTGAAGGAGCATATTGAAGAACCACAACTTGATTCTGTACCTATGACCGCATTTAGAAAGCATCAACACCGATATGCTTTGTAAGCTCATGCTTCACTGGATCTCGAGCAATGCTAATAACACCTGTACTGTTCGATAAAAAAGGAGTTGGTGTAGAAACAGAAACACCAAAATCCTCAAGTAGCCACCGTAGCCGAGTAACCCCTGTTGTCAAAAGAGACATAGCTCGCAACTTAGCCTCAGCACTCGAACGAGAAACTGTTGTCTACTTCTTAGTCTTCCAAGTAATAAGAGAACCACCAAGAAAAACACAATAAACAGAAAGAGACCAACGATCAGGGGGATCACTAGCCCAGGTAGCATCAGAGTATATACCCGGAGCTAGAGTGAGGAAAGAAAAGATGGTGGGAGTAGTTCCACGAAGATATCGTAAAACACGAAAAAGATGACTATAGTGGAGCTGAGTGGGACTAGAAACGAACTGACTCAAGATATGTACTGCATATGAAATGTCAAGACGAGTGACACCAAGGTAAGCAAGACTCCCAACAAGATGGCGATAGCGAGTAGGATCCTCAAGAGGTTCACCATCACTAGGTCGAAAATGAACATTGAGCTCCATGGGAGTCTCAGCTGTGCACTGATCAGTGAGAGAAGCACGATCAAGAAGATCCTAAATATACTTCTCTTGGGATAGAAAGAAACCCTCAGGTGTAGAAGAAACCTCAATCCCAAGGAAGTAGCAAAGAGGACCCAGATCAAACATGAGAAACTGCTCACTGAGACGTTCCTTCACAAAGGAAATATACTGAGAATCATCTCCAATAATGATCATGTCATTAACATATAAAAGAAGAGTCCGCCCACGAGGTGAAGTGTGAACAAAGAGCACAGGATCATGAGCACTAGCAGAAAAGCTATCAGCAGTGACTACAGAAGAAAAACGCTTAAACCAGGCACGAAGGGCTTGCTTGAGCCCATAAAGAGAGTGACGAAGCCGACAAACCATGCCATCAGGAACAGAATATCCTGGTGGTGGCTGCATTTAGACTTCCTCACGCAGCACACCATTAAGAAAGACATTCTTGACATCAAGCTGAGTGATGGACCCCTCACGAACAGAAGCCATAGCAAGAAGAGTGCGAACAATGGTCACGTGAGATAGGAGCAAACTCATCATAATCACGATCATGCTCCTGCTAAAAACCACGTGCCACAAGACGAGCCTTATAGCGCTTAAGAGAACCATCAGAGCGAGTCTTAACCTTATAGACCCACTTGCATGTAATGGGACGGACACGTGGAGGAAGAGGCACAAGATCCTACATGCCAGTGCAATCAAGGGCAGCAAGCTCCTCCGCCATCGCATGCTGCAATTTCTGATGAATAATAGCATCACGGTAATAAGTCGGCTCGGCAAGAATGGCGCCAGCAAAGCCAAGGCACTCGGGAGGCCAAATAAACTGGCAATCATGAAGAGCATAGTGAGAAGCAGGGTTCCATATTTCGGTGAATTTCGCCGAAATTTCGGATTTCGTACCACCCCGAAATCTAAAGTACCGGCCGAATTTTTTTTAAAAATAAGTTTGAAATTGCTACAGTAACCCGAAATTTCGGTTTTTCGGCGAAATTCGTGTTTTTTGGCCGGTTTTGAAACTTTTAGGGCCGGATTTGACCGGATAACCCTTAGGAAAGTCTTCTCCTATGAAAATTTGTTGAAAAAACGAATTTTTTAAACATTTTAAAATTTTGACAGAAACACTGTCAGATTTTTATAAAATTGTACAAGCTTGATAATAAGCTGAAATTTTTATGGTACTATCCTTAGTAGTTTAGGATCATACGTAAAAAATTTCAAAATAATTTAACTTCATTTGTTATCTTTAAAAATCAAAAATGTAATGAACATAATTGGGATGCTTATATTGTCGTAATTTTATAAATTTTCTTGAGTGTGATTATGATCTAAAATTTTGTGAGAGATTAATAATTGACTCAAGATCATTATATAAAGTTTTCAAAAATTCAACTTTGTTTGTTTGGTCAATCAAATCTATGTAAGCATTGAACTTCGCTTGTTATATTATATTTCAAAATCTAAAAGAAAAGAACATAAATGGTACTGTGCCTTGTAAGAATTTTATAAATTCACCGAGTGTGATCATGAATCACAATTTTATGGGATATTAAGAACTTCCTTATCACCATTCTCAGAAAATTTTCAAAAAATTAAACTTTTTTTATTGCTAAAGCAAATCTATGTATTGATCATCGACTTTTATCGTGACGTAGCATCGTCTCAATTTTTAAACATTATTTGAGAATGATCATCATCTAAAAATTTTAAAGAAACATTAATGTTACATTAGGACCATCCACAAAAATTTTCAAAAGTTTTTAACGTGGTTTACATAATTTTTATTTTGTTCAAGTTTGTCGTAAGCCTTTTAACAGTATAAAGAGTATCGCTCAATTTTTAAAAATTCATACGCTTTGATCATCATCCAAAATTTTATGAGAGCATTATAGATACATCATAACAATGCAAAAAAATTCAACAGCTTTCTAACTTGATTTGTACCATTTCCATTCTGATCAAACTTGTCACCGTTGTTCTATCGTGACAAGACTACTCTCCGAATTTTTAAAAATTCCTCACATGTGATAATAAGTCAAATTTTTGTGAGAACATTAGTTATGGATCATAACCATGCACAAAAATTTCAACAGCTTTATAACTTGATTTGTACCATTTTCCATTCGGATCAAACTTGTCACCAATGTTTTATCAGACAAGATTACTCTCCAATTTTTAAAATTCTCGATGTGATAATCAACAAATTTTGTGAGAACATCAAGAATGTGTCGAACCTCCAAAACAAATTTCAAAATTTTTCACAATGTTTAGACCACTTTTCAATGGCAAAAAAAACCCAAAATTTCGGTTTTTTCACTAATTTCGATTTTTTTCCGGAATGGACCAGATTTGAATTTTCAAATTCAAATTTCGTCCGAAATATGTCCGAAATTTTGGGTTTTTTCGCCGAATTTCGGATTTTTTTTTCCGGAATGGACCAGATTTGAATTTTCAAATTCAAATTTCGTCCGAAATATGTCCGAAATTTCTCGATCCGGCCAGGGACGAAATTTATTCCGAAACCAAATTTTCAAACCTTGGTGAGAAGAAGGCACTTAAGAAGGTAGCTCAGCAAGAGAAGATGACTCATCATGAGAAGATGGCACATAAGAGGAATTCTCAACTCGTGGACGACGAGTGTAGTATAGAGGATAGGAAGGTACAATGTCAGAAGAAAACTCTAGAGGAGACATCAGTAGTGAAGACCCTTGTGGAGAGGCCGGCGAAGGAGACGCCAACCGTGGAGAAGAAAAAGTGGCAGCTAGAGTATCAGGAAAAGTCAGGAAAGAAAGTGGCTTGACAAGGGATGCTGGAGTGGAAGAAGGACGAGGCTAGAAGGGACGAGACTCATCAAAAGTAACAGCCCAAGAGATCCGCATTCGTCCGCCAACAAGATCCCAACAATGATATCCCTTGTGCTCAGCACTATATCCCAGAAAAACGCACTCAACAGACTAAGCAGTCAACTTGGTGCGTTCACGAGGTGCAAAAAGAACATAGCACATCCCACCCCGAAGAGCACAAGAAGGCTAGATATTAATCGAGTAAGTAGCAGTAGAAACAGCCTTAGCCCAGAAATAAGGTGGAACAACGAAATCACACGCTGACAGCATTGGCAAGTGCGGCAATCCAGAGAGAGAATCAAGTTGACGCCACACCAAGGATAGCTGAGCGTAGAACTCATCTATGGTAGAATCACCTTGCTGTAGGGACTGCTTCTATCGCACAATAGCAAGGTACAAAGAATCACCAGCAGGCTCATAGCAATCACGAAGATGCGCCCACATCAACTGTGCTGAAGACAAAGCAACCACGCCTCCAGTGAGATGCACCTCCATGCTAGCAACCAAAATAGCGAAGGCATGAGCATCCTCATTAATCCATATTTTGTAGGCAGCGAACTAAGTCTGAAAAGACTCCACACATCAACATGATCATCGGACGCCTTCTAACGAGCAGCATCATCGGTTTCCTTAGGAATAACAGGCATAACAGTGGGAGCAGGACAAGGCGGACAAGGTAGCTCGCCGGTAAGAAACTCCCAAAGACACTGACCACGCATGTGAAAGCGCATGTGTAGAAACCAGTTTCGATAATCGAGACCATTGAAAATAACCAGGCAACGCGGGACAGCGACAGTGCCCGAGGAAGAACTTGAAGATGACGACATGATTTTTTTCCTTTTTTATTTTGATTTTTTTATGAAGAGGGCCGGAACCAAGCTGTTGAAGCCAGAGAGAGCCGGAGCCGACCGCCTTAAAGCAAGAGCCGGAGTCGCCTGGAAGTCGGACTTCAATGTTGTGTTAAAATCGGATCCCGATCGGATTCAAATCCGCTCAAGCAACTTAGGCTCACCACTTGCGTTAAGGCTGCGCACGGCAGAACCGGAGGCGCTGGCGCACGGCAAGGTCTCGCAGGCTTGAGCGAGGTCCGGCTACTAAGGGGTCGACTGAAGTTTGGCGCCCGACTCGTCGCAGAGAGAATCCGGCCGAGGCGAACCCCTGGCGACGCAAAGGCTAGAGAGGAGACAGCCGAGGCGGCCGACCCGAGCGAAGAAGGCGGCTAATTCCGAGGTTGGCGACAGGCGGCCAACCCGAGCAAGGAGGAACTGACGGCCGACAAAGGTGGCAACGTACTCTCCTTCATGGGCAAGGCGAAGCAGAGCCGGGATCCAACCGGCCAGATGGAAGACGAGGAGAACCGGAAAAAGGTGGATGAAGAACCGGCGGAACGAAGCCAGAAAAAGGAGTCGGGAAAGCGCGAGTGCAACACCAGTACGAAAACCCTAACCCTAATTTTGCTTTGATACCATGTTATGAATAGCACTTGTATTGAACATGAGGCTAATAGGCCAGTATTTATATGTGTACATGAGTATAAAAGGAAAGCCTATATAAGACAATATCTATACAAGGCAACTAGCAATCTCTTATATAAGTCGATTAGGATACTGTCTAACAGAGCCCACCCTTCGATCGTCGGACCCTAAGTACCCTTTTTAGCACCGATGCTCAGTTTTTGGCATAGCGACGATTAATACACACGCGCTCAGGGGCTGCTAGAGAAAGAAGCTTTGCTAGGTGGTGAGTTGTTTCTTGGACCATATGGCTTGATGGGCCACCACTGTTCCAAAAAACAGCCGTTAAGGCCTTGTAAATGGCCGTTAAAAAGGCAAGGGATAATTCATACCATACCACTCCAAAGATTTGATACTTCAGGAAATGCCACTCATTGTCTCAATGATATATGGGTCCAAAGGCCACGTGTCATTGAGACAACAAGTGGTAATTTCCGAAGTGACACGAATGAAGTGGTATGTATGAATTATCCCAAAAAGTAAAGGTCCCTTGCCTGTTACTTTTGTAGAAATTTCAAGGTTTGTCCATTTTATCAAGCCTTTTATTCAGTTTAACGGTCGTTAATGTTTAATAGGTTCGTTTTATTGTGGACCAGCCCAACTAGTAGAAAAAGGATTACCCTATTCCATGTAGCCACGATCCCCCTAAAAGCACAATCTCGTCTCTCTAGGGTTTAGTTGATATGGCCATAGGAGCATAAGAGGCTTTACAACCAAGGAGAAGTACCAGACGCACTCCAAATATGGGAACGAGATCTTCTTCAGCAATGGAAGCCCTAGATGAGACAGTTCGACCCCGATGTTAGTGAAGAGTTGGAAAAGGAAGATATGATGCTTGATGACGAAGCTTTAGATGGTGTTGGCAATTATTAGAACTAATAGAAGTTAGCAAGTTTGACATCTGTAAGTTTTATTGTTTTAGTGCTTGGTACTAAGCTAGCTAGCTACATACTAGGTGTTAATGCATAGTCTAAATTAGAACTTATAGCTCTTAGTTTTTGCGGAGGGGTTCAGTGACAACTGACAAGACACTAAGTCACTAACCTTTCCAGGTGCACCGTTGCCTCTTTTCGTTATATGGTGCAAACATAGTACTAACATATAGCACTATAGCACTATGGGTAATGTTTTAGTCATCCTTTTGAGTAAAGTTTAGTCATCCTTTTGGGTAAAGTTGCAAGATTGCCACAAGACATGGAATATTATGACATACATGAGATAAATGCCAGCTTTACTTTTCATTACCTCTTGAGCTGTTCATTCATTCAATTATAATTCTTTCATTACATTTACATCATGTCATCTTTTTTCTTCATGAGCCTAATAATTCTATTATATATGCATGAAAGAAGATGAATTAGATACTTGTTTTGTTACTACAAACATATGTATCTATCTGAATTTTAAATAGTAAACCGTTTACAAGGCTGTCTACAAGGCCGCTTAACGTATAAACACTAAAAGGTGGAGTGAACGCTCATTAATCGTTTACCGTTATTTAGAACATTGTGGGCCACTGCTTGTTGAAAGCCTAATTTGGCAATTGGCAATTTCGCTTGCTGCCAACAAATTGGACTCAAACCCTAGAAGCATATAGAGACCATAGAGAGGGTGGGGATGGCCCAACACCTCTCCTTTGCGAGGACATGGCAACCCACCGAGTCAGGGGCACTTGACGCACATCATGGGGAGTCGGTGATTGCGAGGGCACGGTGAGGGCATCAAGTGGATGCTGGGGTGCCGGCGAGGGAACGAGCGCACGGCAACAGGTAACCCACCAGATTAAGGGCCAGATGTTTTGCTTTTTTGTGAGAATTTCTGACTTGTTGTCACGAGTTGTTAATATATAATAGAGTTTTTTTATTTAATTTTTAATATTAGTTTTAGGTTAGCATTCATATACAAATCCAACTACTAATTTTTATTTCGAATTTTAGCTATGTACGGGTTTTAATTTGGAGTTCATATGAAAAAAAATTGCTAATTTCTTTTTATTTTTTATTCCGAAATTCTATTATTTTTTATTGTACTTGGTATGGACTCTTTCTTTTAATCTAAATAGTTATAACTCAGGTCCGCTAAATAGACAGTTGTCAGGATTTGTGCAATTTGTATTGAGAGGAAAAGCTTGGAAGAACTACTCTTTTATTTAAATAATAACATCCAATGGCTACTATAGTTCAATTTAGTTAGAGTCCATTGGATCAAGGGCTATATGTTTTGCTTTTTTGTGAGAATTTCTAGATTATTTCTTTTTTTCTTAGCAACTCTAAATGACATACTATGAGCTTTTAATATATAATAGATTGTAATTGTGTCAATGGGTTGAATAGAGATAATATCCGATTTGTTTGATTGATTGGTGTTAACTTGTTCATAGATTTCCAAAAGTTTGACAAGCGAATGTTGCACAAGTATTTTTAGAATAATGAAGTACTAATAGTAACCCTCGAATTGATGAGAACACAACCCAAACTGTTTAATATTCCTGTCTCAATTTAGCCTAATAGTTTGAGCCCACCCTCCATTTTTATTCTGGCTTCGCCATTAGCTAGACTTGACCACTAAGAAACCTATCATACATTAAGGAAACTACTAATCCCTAATAATAGGAAACTTATCCCTAATACAAGAAATAAATCTTAATGGAAACAAACCCAAATAATAAAAGAAACTAATTACTGTAATCCTAATCTGCAATATGCCGCCGACGCCTAGGTCCTAGCTATGGCTAGTCATGCCATAAAAATTTTGCCCCGCACGGCAAGACAGCTCGTCCTCAGGTGACGGCCACGGTGTGTCCAACACTGGGGCCTAGCCGCTTAGAAGATCAGCAACACTTTGACACATGACGCCCAAGAAAGTAGCGCTTAGCAATGTGTGGCATCAAGGAAGACGACGGCGCATAGGCAAACGACCTGGGGCAACAGTGATGCTCTTTTCGCCCTGGTATACATTGGATGTGGGAGAGATGCAACGACATTGCTCACCCCCACATCACAGGCATGAGTCAGCGGACCCTGTGGAGAATACCACCGATTGACAACGGTAACCCTCTTCCTCAGAGAAGGCACCAGAGGTTCAGCCAAAGACACAGGGCCTAGAGTGGAATTGTCGTTGGTGAGGCTGGTAGTGTGATCAATGCCGACGATGGCGACCGGGAAGGTGATGGCAGCACCACCATTGTAATGGCAAGTGTCGCCTCCTGCTCCTCCACCTTGGCGCTAGTCTCAGCTGACGGCGATGGCGACTTGGCCTACAATGGTGACAGAAATCACAGCGACATGCTGCACCTCTTCCTTCTCCATCACCTTGTCCATAAACTCCTTCATCAAGGCCTTCAAGTCAATAAGCTCTCTGCCAATAGCCTTCAATTCGCTCACAGCAGCAGAATCCATGGCGAGTGGCTTTGATACCAAATGTTGTGTGGTATTTGGTTGGGCATGGGTACGATGACCAGGGGTATAGTCGCCTTCATATGTGCATCACACGATGTCTTAGTTATACTTTACAGACAAAATGAATTATAAGGACAGCAAGAAAAGCATAACCTCCAGAAAACCATATTTCCATTGATCTCTTATTAGTTAAAAAAAATTATGAACAAAAGCAGCCCCAAATGTCCTGCAGTTAAGACCAACCAAATATTCTTGGCTGAGAAGCAGCTAATGTAACTTCTACATGCACCTAAACTAGTAAGTTGAAACTACAATCTCTATAAATAAACCTATCGTATATCTCAGCAGAACAATTAGGAATTACTGCATAAATGCTTTCAAAGGCATGCTGCAACAAATGCAATCCAATACCTTAGATAGCAATACTTTGTTAAACATTAGCACCCATGACCCATCTATAAGTACACGTAAGTAAAGTAATATATGAATTCCTAAAATGACGTCCTCTTGAACTATGTTTAAATATAAGCAATATTTGAACCCTCACCCGCGAATTTCCAGGATATATCCGACGGCAGCATGCTTATTTTACATATACAAATATTTGATCTGCCGCCAGCTTTCAATAGAGAATAAGAAAATAAAAAAACGGTTAATGATAAAATGACAATTCTGGACAGTATCAGTACAGAAATTTCCAAGTAAATCATCACGAGGTTTTGCATAACTCAAGTATCTATGCATGTCAGTGAGTGCTAAAATCAAGGAATTTTTTGAGAAACAAGTTGAACCAATGGGAAAAAATTAAAAAAAAAATCCAGTCATTACAGACTAGGCCAAAATTAAGCAATTAGGACTACTACAGGAACACTACATGTAGCTAGAACACATATACATGCAACTATCAACAAATATGACAATGTTATGGTAACCGCCATAACTAAATGAAGAGCAACAGGAACTGCAGATGTCTTAATATCAAACAAACGTACCGCTTGATACATACCGTGGCATTGAGTAATAGCAATGTGAGGAAATGAAACAGAATTGCGTTTATTAGAATAACATCATGACCAAATTAAAATAAGCATTATGCAAGATAAAGAGCATGTTTGTTCAACTTACGGAGCCATCCAACGGTATGTTCCTGTTTCAGGCGTCATCCCCTCAGTTTTTACTTCAATCCTAGCCACTCCAAAGTCAGCAATCTTAATAGATTTATCACCAGAAATCAAGAGGTTGTCTGACTTAAGATCTCTGTGAATGAATCCAAGGCCATGAACATAGGCCATGCCACGTGCAACATCTGATGCCTGTTTCACGGCCAGCTTCAGTGGAACAGACCTGTTCTGCCTCCTATTCAAAAAATTCCTAACAGATCCACCCTTTGCATACTCTGTCACAATACACCAAACCATCGGCTTCCTACATGCACCAATGAACCTGACTATATTTGGGTGCCTCAACGTTGCAAGCATCATAACTTCTTGCACAAATTGCTGCTCCAACAACTGAGCTTGAGCGGGGTCAGCTTCTGGCCTCTCCAAAAGCTTAATGGCAACATCCCCTCCATTGTAGGTTCCCCTGTAGAGCTTCCCAAAGGCACCTTGCGCAAAGGGCATTCCTATGTGGAGCTTCCCCAAATCAATGGTCCACTCCTCATAATCCTTGAGCGTCTCAGTTGGGAACCTAGTGTCCATCAAAGCTTGTGCCAACGCATCATCACTCAAGGCATGCGATACCCGCCCAGGACGGAAAATGCTGTTCCCAACGGAGTAGCTGGCCACGATGACAGGTCCCCTGAGACCAGGATGGTTAAGCATCCCTGTCCGAGAGTCACTAGACCCAACGCTGCTGTTGTCCACAGACATGGCAATCGAACCACCATGCATGCTGGTCTGCATGCTGTTAAGGCTATCAATCGACATGTTGGAGCCCTCCCCTAGCTTCTGGTAGTACGCCCTGTCGCACAAGTTCCCGCCGCCGTCATGGCCACCCACAGCACCAATGATCCCAGGGAATTTGGCGCCTTCCACCATTCTCCGACAACCAAACCGTCAGCTTCCACAGCCTCTCCACCCTTCCCTTGCTCCCTCACACAGTTCCCCCAAAGGCGAAGATTACCTGCAAAGGATCTACCCAACAAATGTTGGAAACAAGAATAGGACTATCAACAAACTAAAAGGATCAGAGCTTTCGTCATCATCCTACAAGAACTACAATTTCCACAATCACCACCATGAAAGAAGAAAGGCAACTAAAAATTGACACACTGCAATAAGAGAATCCAAGAAACCCAAGAAGAGGAACCCCTAATCCCTAATCAATTAGGGAATCAATTACTCCAAACAATCTTAAAAATTAGCAAGTCCTAAAAAAGAAGACAACACCCCACCCTTCTAGAACCAAATCGAACCATAGCAAACCCAAGAGCCTGAAGAACGGACCAAATCAAAGCAACTCGCGCACCAAACCACAATCCACGACCAAATCGACCCCAACAACCCCACACAACGCGACCCAAGAGCCAAAACGAACCTAAAAGGGCTCACCTTTCGCGCCCGGGACGTCTCAGTGCCGCCAATTTGAACCCGTGTGCCCTCGTCACCGCACGGATTCCAGCGATCCGGGGGTCGATCGGGAGCGCGCAAAGCTCCGGAGGAGGCCGCGGTGTCGGGAGGCGTCTCCTCGGTACGGCGCCGGCGCCGCGTGCCAGGGAGCGGACGCGGGGACCAGTGGAATGGGAGAGGAGAAGAGGAAGGCGGAAAGATCAAAAAAGTAGAGATTGAAGTCGCCCCTCTTAAGTAGCTGTGAGGGTTTTCTTTAACCTCACTCATTAACTGCGCAGTTAATTTTGTGATTAGTTAAGGGAATTAAGGCTTTATACACCGTGATGCCTGTGCGTGTAGTGTACACGTGGGTTTGTTGGTGATTCGCGCGTTGGTGAAGGGTTTTTTTGTGTGAATTCGGCGCTTTCCAGCTGCACCGTGGCAAGTGCTGACGGTGAGATGGCACAGATGGCACACCACCCGAAGAGAGTGCACCATGCTAATATGACACTTGGCATTACAAAACCTTCGTGCCCTTACAACATCACAAGTAGCGATTTTCTTTAAATAATATTATTTTAATCAAAATTTACAAAAAATAATATGACAAAATGAAAAATAGCAGATTTAGACATCTGTCGTCATTTGAAACGGCGACAGGCTTTTTATCGCCAATTGAAATGGCGACTAGCCAGTTTAAAAAAAATCATAACTTTTTCTTTTATCTTCGGATTGAGATGAACTTTATATGAAAATTGTAGATCTTGACGAGATTTACAACTTTGATATACAAACTTTTTTATTTGAATTCATTTAGTTGGCCAAAGACTGGATAGAAAGTTCAGTTCTGATTTTTAGATCTGAACCTTCTATCCCCTTTTTGGCTATCTAAATGGATTCAAATGAAAAAAAAAATCGTATACTAAAGTTGTAAATCTCGTCAAGGGTTTAAATTTTTATATAAAGTTCATTTCTCCGAATCATATGTTGATTTTTTTAAAATCTCATTTCAAATGGCAAGTTCAGATCTCATTTTCATTTTGGGTTTTAGATTTAATATATAAAGTAGCGATCATTTTCATCCGATGCACATTACCGTTTTCTATACCTAGATGTATTTTTTTTCCGAAGGATCATATACAGAAAAAGGAGCACTAACATATGTTCATACACCTAAATTTTTTTACGTCCACATAATGCATCTCATTAGAGAAACCTTCATGAAACATCAAAATTAACCTATCTTTCTCATTTTACTCACCCACATCCGATGACCATTGTTTAATTAAGATCTCCCCACTCCAAAAAGGAAAAAGAAACAAACGTTCTAGAAAAGAAAAGATCATATATTACGTGCTGGGAAAAAAACGGAAGATAGGGCACTATACTAGTGATATAGATAGAATCCCAGTGCAATTTTGGAAGGACTCTATCTATTGGTGGACGAATCTAAATCCATCTCTTGCTATCTTCTACTATATATTGGGCACCCTCCTTGTACAAGAGATCAATTTAATAAAACGAGAGAGCTATGCCCCCTACTTTGTGTGTGCTACCTGTTCTTGTTCTTGTGATTTCGTTGGTGTGCTATTGATTGATTGCGGGTGAATGACTACGTTTTACAACACGTTATCAGCACGAAGCTTTACCGAGGTCGATCGTGATCGTCTACCTACGACAATCTATACGGCATCGAATTCATCCTGCTACACGCGATCATCCTACAACAAGCTCTACGTAAGCGCTTCTATATATTTATCGATACTGCAGATCATCGTACCCAATGTGCAGATTAATTGTTTAATCTGAGCGGATTCGCTGTTCTACTGATCATCAACTATGAAAAAATATATACTGTTCATCTAGTCTCGGCTACTGCGCCTCAAAGCTCATCGGCCTGAAGCCGTGCGCCGTAATTGCTGGCCTAAAATCCAATGCGCCAGCCATGCAAGCGCAAGGGTGCGTCGGCCGGGTCGCTCGATCCACGTCGCTCGCCCCATTGGTTGCCGACGCTTTTTTAGACCACAGCGCGAGCCATCATCATGGCTCCTCGAGTTGGCCCGATAGCACCTGCATGCCTCTGTCGGTGACTCCAACCTGCTGCACCCGCCCCCGATACGCGCGGACGGGGGCTCGACCACCGCAGCGCACCCGAAGAAGGCGCTGCCGCCGAATGGCCTAGCCGACTGTGCTCGATGCGCCAGCGGTGCCACGCCCGCCCGCACGTGCACCTGAACGGCAGCAGCGAAGGCTGCACCGCGCCTCGATCCCATGGGCAACAGCAGCCCCAAAGAGGCGGCGCTTGGCCCCAAAGGCGGCATTCCCGCCGCTCCCAAAGAGATTGGCCTGGCGGCGTGCTCGCCGCTCCCGCAGAGTTCAGCCTGTCGGCATCCTCGCCGCTCCCGTAGAGCTCGGCCCGGCAGTGTCCTCGCCGCTCCCGCGGAACTCAGCCCAGTGACTGCGATACACACCATGGTTGCGTCTTGAACGCTCGGTGATAGTGGCTCCTCGCTTGCTGCGTCGCCATCCAACGGGCACATCGTGCCGGCACCGATGCCCGAAGCACCAGCATCAGCGCCTAAAACATCTCCGCTGCGGGTAGGTGCCGTCCAACCCTAGCCGTCGACCTCCTGAAGACACCCAATGCGCATGGGCTAGCTGATATTTTGGGTCGTGCGGGCTGGCTTCCCTTTAGGGCCTAATATCTGGTGGCTAGTAGACCGCCCGAAGAGGATAAAAAATCTGAAAAATAAATATTATTAATTCTAAAATTTGTCAATAAAATTCTAGAAATCAGATTTTCTAGGTTATGGACTTCCATAAAATTTTTATAAATTAGTATTTAGCACACTTTGGAAGTTCCATACTCTGGGTTTATTTTCTTAGCATTATTCCATGTTATTATATTCTGGAATTTATTTTCTGTTATTTAAGTAATTCTAAAAATTGCTTGGAAATTAACAGAAAATGCTAGAAAATTATGAAAAATATGTATGACCCATTGCTCTATGTCATATTGCTAGATCAATTTTCTGAGCATGTTTTCGTGTTTATATGTGCTGGATATATTATTCGTGTTATTCCGTAATTCTGAAAATAACTTGGTAATCAACAGAAAAGTATGAAAAATGCTAGGAAATTTTAATATAGCATATTAAAAGCTCCATATCTTTGGATTTATTGTCCTAGCATAATTCCATATTGATATATTCTGAAATTTATTTTGTGTGTTACATGGTAATTCTGAAAATTGCTAAATAATTAGCAGAAAGCCATGAAAATTGCTAGGAAAATTCTGAGAAATTTTAGATAATTATCTGCTGAAAAGATATAGACCAAGCTTTACTGAATGAATAGTAAGCATGCAATATAATGATTTTACCAGCAGTAAAAGTCATTTTGCATAAATAGAAATAGGATATGTTGGACATCGCAAAGAGGGAACCTATCAAGCTTGCCCTAAATGGCAATAATTACATTACCTGAGCAATGAATACTAAGATTAATCTGATAGCTCGATCTTTTGGAGCTACTATTTTTTCAGCCTGAAACTGGTACCCTTGCTCTTCCCGAAGCCGCTAGATGTACAGCTCTGCACCTCCTGAGGCACCATCTTCATACGGACCTGAAGGCTAAATAGTTGATGGAAGATGACTAGCTGCTATTTTTGATTTCCCTGAAGGAAAATATATAACCAACAAAGATCCATCCTGTTGCCAGAAGCACAGCGCGAATGGATCAAGTCGAACTTTCAGGATTCTAAAGGCTGTGGTAGCATATAATTTTTGTTATACACAAACTTGTCATTGATCTAACATTATGTAACCAGAAATTTAATAATGCTAAAAAGATTGATAAGATATTGCGCATATTCCACCCCGATATGAGGATACTGTTGTAACAGTATCGTCACCAAGTGCCAGAAGTACTTCGAGCTTATATGCATTTTGCTAGAAGCAGAAAAGCATAATGAACTCCTAGTGAAGAATCATCATGTACTTCCTAATGGGAGTTTTGCAATACCCGAAGCACATGTAAATGCTCAATAGGCTAGCAATAGCCAAAGCCGCAGAAAGGGCAAATGAAATAAAAGGGATAAGTGGAAGAATGACAAATCAAATAGGGGAAGAGGCAATTCATAGTGAAATAGTAAAGGTAAAGGGCCAAGGGCTTCCAGAAGTAATGCTGCAAACCCTAAATAACCCTGTTTTATGTATGGAGCACTGGCCATTGGTCATGCATTTATCGCATCCCGAAACATGTGGTAGACCTTTACATGCAATTCACTAGAAAAACTAAATAAGATCCGGGGAAATAATATTAAGTCATACTTCACCATTCAAACTGTTGTTGATACAGATGTTGAGAAGTGTGATGATATGATTATTGAAATGATTGAGTTCGAGGAGTCCCAGGAGGGCACCTACATCTCATATGAAGACCTGGATTAGTACCCTAAATATCCCTTCACTTTGCTAAATCGATGTCACATATTCCTTATAAGTCCCCTTATCAGTTTAGCCCTAGTTCCTGAATGAACATTTGGTCTACGCTCCTGTTGAGCGATTATCATTCAAAAATTAAATAATTTGATATTTCTCAAAATTCGATTTATTGTGCTATGATTGTTCTATATTTTACAATTTGTTCCAAATGCAACAATTGTTTGATTGTTAAATCATACTTCTAATATAGAACAAAGTATAATCCGATGAGGGAAGAGAAAATCTGTCTAGAAGACAGTTGTACCACACTAAGTGAATTGAAAATATAATGACTATCGCCAGAAGCGATACTCTCATAGTTGATACTGGAAGAATGCCATATTATACCCTGAGTCTAGTCGCACTCCTTTAATCGTTTTCATATGGAGATAGTGAATGAGGATGGTACAGAATACCTACTCATGACTAAGTTTAATGGGTGTAATAAACGTGTGATTAAAAGCTTCATTTATTCTCCTTCGGATTACACTATGCACATATAAAACCCAAGTTTGTGTTATGCATGAAAACCTAGATATATTTAAGATCTGGCAGATCGACTGGGTTACCCTGAGTTGAATAGTGTAAGAAGAATAATTAATTTTTCTGCTGGCCATAGCATAAAGTCTTTCCTAGACCTAAAGTTTTTCTTATGCCCTGGTTGTGATAAAAGAAAGCTTATTCTTATATCTTCTTACCTAAAAAGTTAGGGAAGAATCACTGAATTTCCTGGAGAAAATTCAAGGTGATATTTATGGACCTGTTCAGCCCCTGTCGGGCTCTTTTTAAGAAATTTTATGGTACTGATATATGCTTCTACTAGATGGTCCTATGGATATCTCTTATCTACTAGGAATCATGCTTTTGCCCAAATTATTAAGTTAAGAGCCTACTTTCTAGAAGAAAGGATCAAGTCTATTCAAATAGACAATGCTAGCGAGTTTACCTCAAAAGCATTTAATGATTATTGTATAACTCTGGGAATTAATGTAGAGCATCTCGTACCTAATGTCCACACTTAAAATGGCCTTGCAGAGTCATTATATTAAAAGAATGAAAACTTATTGCTTGGCCGCTCTTGCAGAATAGTAGGCTTTTCACCAGTTGTTGGGGCCACGCAGTGCTGCATATTGCGGTATTAATTCAACTCAGATCAACTGCACATCATTGAATTTCCCCATTGCAGATAGTGCGTGAAAAGAATCAAGTATTTCCCATCTGTGAAAAACTGGATGTGTTGTATACATGCCAATCTCTCCACCACAGCGTACCACCATAAGACCTCATCAGAAGTTGAGGATCTATGTAGGTTATGAATCTCCGTCATGTATTAAAATACCTAGAGCCTATGACAGGATCTCAGACACGCTCGCAGACACTGATTGTACTAAGGATATTTTTCGGCATTAGGGGGAGATAAGTACCACATTAGAGAATGCCGAGTCCTTAGATCCACGCACTACAGAGACCGAACTTGAAGTTTGGAGGATAATAAATCTACAATAAATAAGCTTATAATCTGCCAAATGCCTTCACTGTTCATAAGGGAGTGAAAAGATCTCTTATACCTGCAATATATGCACCTGAAAGAGTGAAAATACCCTAGAAGGATATTGAACCCACTCTTGACCCTCAGGATAAATGAGGGGGAGGCCTCCAGGTGCACGGGACTCAATTTCGCGGAGACGTCCGCGGAAGTAGAGAACCAAACAAATGAGAACACTACCCATGACAGTGGAAGAAGCTCAACCTGATGTTGAGAAAATCCTCAAGTGAGACATCCCGAGATGGTAATATCCTCAAGTGATCCATCCTCAAGATGATAAACCCAACAGATATTTGCGCGCACAACCCGACGCTGAAGTCAGAACACCTGCACTCCATCGCTGTGGGAAATCACGAGGAGTCGGAAGAAATTTATAAAGAGATATCCTCAAGTGATGCAGAGAATTGTATAAAAGAAAGACTACAATTGTCGACATATATTTGCCTCTAAAATTGCTAAAAGCTAGATCCGTAACTAAGTCCATGGCAGAGTGCCGTAAGCGCCGATAGGGTCAAACAAAGAGAAGCAATTGAGATAAATACCGCTAATAAGAGGAAAGTTTTTGGTCCTGTTGATCGAACATCTCCTAAAATATTCCCTGTAGGAGCAAATGGGTTTTTCATCCAGAAGAGCAATGAAAATACCTAGGTGGTGAGATATAAAGTGAGGCTTGTAGCATAAGGGTTCACGCAGAGACCCGACATCGATTACAATGAAACATATTCTCTTGTAAAGAGTGGAATAACGTTCCGAAAGTTAATATTAAGGGCAGCAAGCTTAAACTTATCAATGCAGTTGATGGACGAAGTGACCTCATATATATATGGGTCACTGGATACGGATATTTCAATAAGAATCCCTGAAGGAGTTACAATTCCGAATCCTAATAATTGCAACATGTATAGCGTCAAACTGAAGAGATCGCTATACGGATTAAAACAGTCGGGGAGAATGTGATATAACCGACTTAGTGAGTTCTTCCTGAGGAAAGAATATTGCCCCTGTGTGTTCATAAAGAAATCCCATAATGGATTTTGTATCATCTCAGTTTTATGTCGATTATCTAAATATCATCAGAACCACAGAGGAGACAGAGGAAGCAAGTGCTTACCTCATGACGGAGTTTTGAGATAAAAGATTTGGATAAAATCAAATTTTACTTAGGCGTGCAGCTAGAGCATTTCCCAGGAAGAATCCTTGTACACCAGGCTTTCTATACGAAGAAGGTATTGGAAAGGTTTATATGGATAATCCTTTAAAAACCCCTATGGTCGTAAGGTCCCTTGAAGCGGATAAAGACCCTTTCAGACCAAGGATGGAAAATGAGAAAGTCTTAGGACCTGAAGTCCCATACTGATGCATCTTGCGAATTGCATAAGGCATGATATTGCATTCGCAGTAAATTTGCTAGCAAGATACAGTTCAGCCCTAACCAGAAGACATTGGGCTGGTGTCAAGACTTTATTCAGATATCTCTAAGGTACTCAAGAACTTGGATTGTTTTTCCAGAAGAACCAAGTTTTGACCATGGTAGGTTATATGGATGTTGGCTATCTGTCTGATCTCCACAGTGCCAAATCTAAGACTGGCTTTATATTTCTCTGCGGTGATACAACCATTTCTTGGTGGTCTTTTTAAGCAGACCTTGGTAAATACTGAAGAGGAACGCGGTATGCTACACTAGCACAAAAAAAACTACCGCATAACCAGAAAGCTACTCGCAAGAAGGGGATCACATATTAGATTACCACTAGACGCGCAGCCATGTAAATCCTTCGCGGCCGATGTAGTGGATCGCCCTCGCCGCAGCCGCTAAGGCCGATGGAGTGGATCGCCCTCGCCACCGTGGATCGCCCTCCCACGCTGCAGCCGCAGCAGCAGCACCACCGCAGCAGCCCACACGCCCGTGGATGGAACGCTGTATCGATGTGCAAGCACCTAGTCGCCTGCAGGGCAAATGAGAGGAGGAGGCTAGGGTTTCGGTGAATCACTTCTAAACCGTGGAAAAGCACACCTTGCGCCACCCTCCTCCTCTCCTTATATAGCCACGAGATGAAACCCTAAACCAGGGCCCATCAGCTAAGCCCACAAGGTCTATTAATTACGGATCCAATCCAAATTAATGCGCCCCACCCATTAAGTGTGTGACCTTGCGTGTTCACGACGCTTGGACATGGATTCGAAAACTCCTTTTCAATCCAATAGTTGGTAGCGCCTTGCAAAGTATGCCAACTCCCAAACATACTATGATCAAATCGATGTAACCTATCAAAAGTACTCATGTAATAATCCCTTTGCCAAGCATATGAAGATTGAACTCAAGGCGAGAAGCATGTCATCCTTTGATGATTCAATCCATCTCTCGATCCGTGATATATTAATAAGTTGTGATTGACTCTCAATCACGGCATGGCCATGCACTTCCTTAATCATATAACACGAGTGGCCTTATCATATATCTCCGCTTCATTGAGTGGCAAATTCCATCTTGATCGCCACTTCCTCTCGCACGCTTTATAGTAAACATGAAAGCTACCTTTATAACTATCCTAGGAAGTAGTGTTTGATAGCCCCAAGGAAAACTATTACACATGTAGGGAATACGACAATCTCAGTCTAAGGATCATACATCTACTATGTATGAGATACAATCGATGACACATAAGAATGAAACATTGTCGCAGTTGTCCCATTGCGGGTCTATCTAACTCATGTTCTTCAACATACGTCCACAATGTATAGATGATATCTCTATATCCCATGATCTATGAAGCATGATCATCGATCACTACATGTGCTGATCTATTCATCGTTGTCCTATAGATGATATCCGATCAGAGATATTTATCGAATTACATCAATAAGTAAAGAGCTTCATAAGCAAGTCACATACTTGTTAATCAATACAATGATATACATTCATTGGACCAATAATCATATTATTATTCATAAACATAGTCATGTTACAATCATCTAAATGATTGCCTCAAGGGCATAACACTAACAAATACTTCTACCAACCACTTAGAGATTATAGCTTATATGAAGCCTCACGTGAATGTGTTTGGCTGAGACGTGTGATTAAACATATCCAGAAGTCATGTGGTCTTAACATCGTCGATACCCCCACAATTATCATGAATATAATGCTGCTTGTGTTGCACAAATGCAAATGGATTATGTCAAAGCAATATCACGAAGCATATTGCTTCTAAGTTTTCCTATCCTCGTGAACTCCAAAAGAACGGTGAGGTAAAGATTTTACAAACTAAGTTAGGTGAAAATCTTGCAGATTTATTCACTAAGTCCTTGGTAAAATATACATTGCAAAGATGTGTTAATAGTTTTAGAATGAGACGACTTAAAGATATGCAAAGTTCAGGGAGAGTAAATCCCTGAACCATGACCCTTTGCATGATCAAGAAGGTCATATTTTAAATCCAAAAGATTGTGAGTTGTACTCTTTTTCCCTTAGTGAGTTTTCCTGAAGTTTTCTCACATGAAGGTTTTTGATGAGGCAACTAGTGTAACACGGAGTGCGAGTGCAATGTACTCTTTTCTCCATCCCTTTTTTCCTACTGGGTTTTTGGGAGGAGTTTTTAACGAGACATGTGCATTACACGGTATTCTCCCAAAGGGGAGTGTTATGATATAGATAGAATCCCAGTCCAAGTTTGGAAGGACTCTATCTATTGGTGGACGAATCCGAATCTATCTCTTGCTATCTTCTACTATATATTGGTCACCCTCCTTGTACAAGAGATCAATTTAATAAAGCGAGAGAGCTATGCCCCCTACTATGTGTGTGCTACCTGTTCTTGTTCTTGTGATTTTGTTGACGTGCTATTGATTGATTGCGGGTGAACGACTACGTTTTACAGCAAGCCGTACTTCTTCAAGATCGAAGATATATATATATATATATATATATATGCGTTGAAAAATGTACACGAAATTATCATGGCAAATTTCATTTAGTAATTCTTTTAGAAAAAGTAGAATATGCCAAATTCAACCTGACATGACAAATGCATGGAGTTACAATGACATGCATCATTCAGCTTTTGCTTCCAAGAAGCATAATCTAACAAATATCATCGATAATCACTCGAATATCATGATTATCGAGCATATCGAGCCGGCTCGGTATCTGAAACAGCTCGGTAAACTGGTGGAATTCAAATTCAAAAAATCCAAAAAATTTAGAAAAATTTATGAAAAAGTGCTAAACATTTTCTTAGAATTTTGTGTGAGGTCCTGAGGCAATGCTAATGATGCTGTAAAATTTTCAGATCGTTATTAGACCTATATATTTTAAAAAAAATCTGACAGTGCTATTGACTTTGTATATGCTCTTCTATTTTTGATTTTCTAGTGGCACTAAATAAAGTCTAATATTTTTATAAAAATCCGACAGTGTTTCTATTCTTTTTCATTAATTGCTTTTTTTATTTTTTATAAGTACTAAATGAATTCCAAAATTATTGAAATTTCTCTGAGGTGTTTTATATTTTAATTTGGATTTATTCTAATTTTATGAATTTTTTTCCAAATTTCCTTGAGTGTGCCAAAAATCACTGAAAATCATCGAGGAAACTGATATCACTTACTTTGCCGATTTTTGAAGGAAAATTGTCGAAAATTGGCAAAATCGGTTGATTTTTGTTTTTTTTAAAAAAAATTACCGCCAATTTCAAAGTGTAACTTCGGCATTCATTCAGTTTCTAGAAATTTTTTACGATTTTCGGTGCTGAGGCTTTGGTGATTTTCTAGACTAAATCGGTATTGTTAACCCTGGCTGACATCCTCCTTGGTGTTCGTGAGGGGTGTGCATAGAGCTACCATAACATACGTCATACTGTTTTTTTCTTTTTTGAAAAATATTGAATCTTGAACAGACAAAAGCTTCATTATTGTAGTCAGAGCTTAGTGCAATGATGAGCTAGATATATGGAGAGGACATCCACTGATTTGTTGTCGTAGCATACCTCTATTATATTTGGAAGACTTGCGTCGGTTTGAGCCGGCTTGTGCCGGCTCGGCTCGTAGCTTGAGTCGACTCGAGCCGAGCCGACAAAAAAAATTACGTTCAGGTCTTTTTAAAAAAATTACGTTTAGGTCCTTTTCAAAAAAAGTATTACGTTTAGGTCCTTCTGACCATTTTTTACGAAAAGTAGGCCCCCATATAGATACAAAAAAATTGTTTAATTATGTGTAAATCATTTTTTCTGTTTTTTTACGAAAAGGATCTTTCGTTTACGTGAAATCACTGATCTTTCGTAAGAGGATCCCGAATAAATGCGAAAAATACGCAAATACGTTTATATCCTTTCAACCGTTTTGCGCGTTTTCTCGATTTGCTCGTGTGGAGAGCGATGGTCGCGGCGTGGCACGTCGCGGTCACTTATCTAGTAATGAATATATATCAACCCACCATGGTGTTTCATAGTAAGAAAGTTTCTCCAAATAAAATGCAATGCATGTAGAGATCTCCACCAATGAGTTCAGAAGGTAATCTTGCATGGAGCATAGATTGTGTGGATGCCTGTTGTTGGCAACAACTTCCATTGGAATGTTTACATAGATACAAGGAAACACCACATGCGGTAGATACTCAATGCGTGTTTGCGAAGTGCACACGTACTGTAAACTCCGATAGCCTAGCTAAAGATGAAACTAAGTACATATTTGGTGCTCTATAACAAATAAGCTAGAGTGGCTATGCTCTTCACTTTATGTCACTAATTGTCTTATTTCTTGTATCCATACCGTAAACCCAATGAAAGTTTGCATTACTAAGATTTCTCTTTCTTAGAAAAAGAGAAAGAAATCAATGATACATGTCATTGTAGCTCCATACACATCCCTCCATATAACAAAATACCACGTAGGGTAGAGACTAAATGTATGTTTGTCATAGCAACTCTGCTTACCTAGAAATACAACTACATATAGATTCAATGCACTACAACAAATAGGAGTAGTTGTGCAGTTCACTTTATATCCATACCTATGTCACAATTCGTACTCATCTTCGAATTCAATAAGTGAATGCGTGTTCAGGATTCTAGTTTTTTTTTTACTGTCTCAACAACCTCGGTTAGTAAGTTTAAAGGGAAAGTCAGGGAGCTCTAGATCATAGGGTTAGTGAATGTTTTCCTAAGCTCAGTGTAACATATGCAATAACCTTCACCTGGAGCATAGATTTTGTGCATACCTGCCAAGTGTGATGCAAGTAGGCATTACAAAATTAAATGGTGTGTTTTTATACCTAGGAAAACACTGTGGTGTAGAGACTTCGAATGTGTTGACAGCTGCATGTCCGCCTTTTATTTCTAATGAGCATGAAGATATGGTTATATACACATTCAATGCACTACAACAAAAATAGTGCATGGAATGCATATCTACTTATATCTTTAGGCTTACCATAGTTTACAAGTAAATGTATGCTTGGAGAACGTACATGTAACGATTTTGTAACGTCCTCAGTACTTTGTTTTGGAAACTCTCTATAGTTTGCAACATTTTTGGTACTTTGTTTTGTAAAATTTCTAGAGTACGTAACATTTTTGTTTTGTAAAATCTTTTAAGTTGGTAACACTTTTTGTATTTGTTTTGTACAATATTTTGGACTTTTGTAATGCATTCATCTTCAAGAAATTGCATTTTCGGATTCCATCTGCAAAGAAATGCAAGGAAAAATTACGTCGCACAAACTTTCGGATTTCAACTCGAAGAAATTGCAACAAGTTTCATTTTTGGTTTTCATCATCAATAAATTCAAAACAAAATCACAAGAAATTTGGTGACAATAGTGCCCTCCTCGGGCTCCCCCGCTGCTATGGTCACCCGCTGTGCGTTCTCCACTGTTGATGTGGCTGCAGGTGGATATGGCCTCTTAGGCCGCCGGGACAAGAATCCAGCCTTGCCCTCGCTGGATCCGATGAGGAGGACGGCGTTGGGGAGGACGACCCATGGTGGCTAGATGCTGTCGAGGATGCCAGATCTGGACACTACTACAGATTATACCATCACAGACGGTTCGGAACCATCATCACAGACAGTTTTTTGAACCGTCTATGACCATATGTCAGTGATATAACAGCATATCGCAGATGGTTTCCAAATCGTCTGTGATATCAGCATCACAAACGGTTATAGTTAGAAACTGTCAGTGATACTACAATATCACAGACGATTTTATACTAGAACCTTCTGTGATCCTCTTTTTCCCCACACCTCAGCAGAACTTCCATCATTAGTATCTGTTGTTCGAAATTTTCTTCTGCTTAGGTATTTCTGCAACAACATTTATAAGGCACAACCAGTTATAGATTTAGTAATTGAATATCTAAACTTCCTAGATGCATCGAGACAACAGCTTGTCTGATCAGGATCATCTTAAAATATGAAGTTTTGTAGCACTTTCATCTCTTTCTTATTATAATATTAATGGATTCTAAGGTAAAATCCATTTCATTCCACAGTTCGTCATGAATGCTGTCATGCTTTGATTTATCGCTTTCACTTCATCCTCATGCCCAAACGAGAATACCATAGGGAGCCTGCTTCTTGAATTATAGAGTTCATTAAGCCATCGTATGGACTCTATACGATAATTTAATCAACTCCATACGATGACTTAATGAACTCTATAATTTAAGAAGCATGGCTGCCTATGGTATTCTCATTCGGGGATGACGATAAAGTGATAATGATAAATTAGCTCATGACACTTTTCAGGACGAACTGTGGAATAAAATGGATTTTACCTTAGAATCCATCAATATTAAAATAAGAAAGGACATGAAAGTGCTACAAAACTTCATATTTTAAGACGATCCTGATCAGACAAGCTGTTGCATCAATGCATCTAGGAAGTTTGGATATTCAATTACTAAATCTATAACTGTTTGTGCTTTATAAATGTCGTTGCAGAAATACCTAAGCAGAAGAAAATTTCGAACAAAAGATACTAATGATGGAAGTTCTGCTGGAGGTGTAGGGAAAAAAAGAGGATCACAGACGGTAGCGTGCTGGAGAATTGGATTAGATAAGAAAGATAGTTTTGGATTAGGTAAAAAAAGAGGATCATAGACGATACTTTTGCCATGACCATAGGCATTAGGGTTTTTTCGAGCGGAAGTAGAGGAGAGCAAGTGCAAGAGTAGCCATGTGAAGAGAGAAGAGAGGCTAAGAGAAAAGATTGCAATGGCATCTTGTATAAGCAATATGTTTAATTAGCAAGTCAACTTAATTTGGTGATCGACAATAATTATATTCTTGAACTAGTTTGATTTTAGGTCATTAGTATTTTTAGAGCAGGGACAATTGGCTAGTGTAATAATCTTTCTCACAACCCATATGTCAAAGGTTTTAATCCAAAACTTAACATGTGGTTGCCTCTGTGATTACTTCACACAACATGTATTTCACATGACCACATATTCACATCCAACAACACATGGTCACATATTTTGCATGCACATGTAATCCATCCAAAATTCCATATAATATGTAATTCTCATGCCTGATGTCTACTCTGCACCAATGCAAGAAGCTTATGTTTCCTCCCTCTCAATACACACCAATTCAATCAACTATATATATAAGACAACTCATTAGCTTAATGTTACGAACAATTATTTGATACTTGTCAATTAGTTTTAATTTTGAATCTACCAGTTTTACACAAAGATATGCCCTAGCAAGTTCCTCTTTCTTGATCAATCATCAAACACAACGACAAATATACTCACTGGTTCTATAGCTCTTTTTTCAAGTACATGAGCAGACATATCCATGTGAAATTGACAAGACAAATGCAAAGATGTCTATGATAAGGAACCATGATTTTTTTGAAACCGATAAACCGTACTATGATAAATAAAAACAAGAATCAGATGAACAAATCTTAGACCCATATTTTATCAAGATCTATTCTGAAATCCAGAGACTCTTTATTCCAAATTGTAAATAAAAGAATCACATAATATATAAAAACATTTGTCTTCAGGAATCATGTATGTTCTAAGAGATACTTTGGTCGCCCTTCGAATGATCCATGGTATCAATCCTTGCAACATATATCAATATTAACAATTGACAACACCAAAATATAGGGTAGTGATCATCCATGCAATCAACTCACCGACAAGGAAGAGGAGGAGTAGCCGACGGGGAGGAGGATGCTCACGGCCGGGATGGTCGTCGTCGCCCCCACAGCCTCATGCACATGGGATGGTTATCGTCACCCTCACGGATGCCGGGGAGGAGGATGCCGATCGAGGAGGCCGAAGTGCCGAGAGGAGGATGCAGGGGAGGAGGTCGCCTAGGAGGAGGATCGCTGGGGGGTTGGGGTTTGCAGGAGATGAAACACATAGGTCTGTGCTACAAACCTCTTTCGATATGTTTATATAGTGGTCTGAGGTCATATCACAGACGGCTCGTATTTAAAAACTTATGTGATATTATCGCAGACGGTTTTTAACTAAAACTATCAGTGATATTGATATATATCACTGACAGTTCATGAAGAGTACCGTCTGTGATTATCTCACTGATGGTTTCACTATAGAACCGTCAGTGATGTTCTTTATCCGAGACGGTTGCCCATCGCTAGGGACAACACCGAATTTGGCTATTGTAGTTCTCCAGCATGCAGCGCTCCGACCGCCGTCCCGCTGCCTTGCCGGCCGCTGGCCACTGTTTTGCCCATCAGAAGAGGGCGAGAGAGGGAGAGGTGAGAAAGACATGAACGCGAGGGATGAAGAGATGAAAGAGTGAGGGTAGTGTCCCTGTTGACAGAGTTTGTACGGTGAACCTCACCATATCCTCCATCTACTATATGTGGTGGATTTCCGGCCACAAGGTGCATTTGAGCCGGCTTGGCTCCGGCTCGGCTCGCGGCTCGAGCCGAGCCAGCAAAAAAATTTGCGTTCGGGTCCTTTTCTGAAAAATAATTACGGTTAAGTCCTTTTTTGGGAAAAAATACGATTAGGTCCTTTTTTAAAAAAGAATACATATTACGTTTAGGTCCTTAGGGTGCATTTGAGCCGGCTTGGCTCCGGCTCGGCTCGTGGCTCGAGCCGAGCCGGCAAAAAAATTGCGTTCGTGTCCTTTTCTGAAAAAAAAATTACGGTTAGGTCCTTTTTTGGAAAAAAAATTACGATTAAGTCTTTTTTAAAAAAGAATACATATTACGTTTAGGTCCTTTATGCGTTTTTAAGCATTGCGCTCGGGTCCTTTTACTGAAAATCAAAATTACGATTAGGTCCTTTTTGGGAAAAAAACTTCCAGGTTCTTTTTTTAGAAAAAACATACATTGCATTTAGGTCCTTTTTGCATTTTTCTAGCATTACATTTAAGCCCTTTTGTGGAAAACACAAAAAACATACATTGCATTTAGGTCCTTTTCGCGTGTTTCCTCGATTTACTCGTGTAGGGAGGAGCGGCAGTCGCACGTTTTCTCGATTTGCTCACGTGAGGAGTGGCGCCCGCGACGTGGCACGTCGTGTATGGTTATTTAGGCCCTGTTTGGTAGAGCTCCATATTCTGGCTCCACGTCAGATCTGAATCTTGTAGGCTAAAAAAATCAGAAGCAGCTGATGATCAAAATGTTTCCCCTTCCAAGAAGAGTTCAGTTCTTGGTCAGCTCAAAAGGATCTTTTCTCGGCGCAAATAGGACCCCTTTTTGGCTATTGATGTCAAAGGGGGAGAATATTTCTAAAAGTTTCCTAGGTTCTGTAGGCTGGACAAAGTCTGTTAAACTATTAAGTATTGTTTTTTCTTCATGTTTTGATTATTGGTTAATGGTATCTGAGGTATTAGTGCTACTAGATTTGTATCTGGCTTATACTTTCTTCTTCTTATGCTCTGATGATTACTTCATAGCGCTCTGATATGCTCTGATACTTACTATGGTTTGTACTCTGATATTTACTTTGTACTTCAATACTCTCTTGGTTGGTTTTATTGATTGTCTGGAAGTACTTACTCTAACTCTTATTGATCTGATCTCTGGTTATTAATGAGAAAATCAAAAGTAATATATTTTAAGGATCTAATATAGTCCTAATATATCATATCTCACAAAGTTCGATCATGCATGCATTAAGGGGAGCACATATATGTACAAATTTCGCAACTATTCTGTCTACCTAACTTTGTTTTGCAGAATGAATAAGATATTATTAATCGAAAAGGTATATTGTCATCAATTACCAAAAAGGGGGAGATTGATAGCATCTAGGCCCCCTCAATTTCTTTTATCCTGTTTTATCTCGCTTTGGTATTGATGACTAAGTTAATAATGCTTAAAGTGTTGAAGAACATGTGTGAAAACAAGGATGAAGCAAGTGGGACTAGCAAGATTAAGGTGCTCACATTAGTTTTTGACTTGGGAGAAGATTCAAGTCAAATAGCTAGGTTTATATTCGCCATTGCCTAAAGAGGGACTTTGCACAAGCTAGTGGATTGGATCATAAGGCAAAAACAAAACTAGATTTCTGGGAGTAAAAGACACTTGATTATTAAACCTTTGAATCTAATTGGTTAGTACACAATAGACTAAAATTCAGCTTTTTCTTCTTAAGTCTGCTGCATACACAAAGATATCCTTTTAAGTCAAAAGATTCTTTGGTCCAGCATTAAAAAAATCTTCTGTGTCAAAACTTCTATCAAAATACCTGCTCATCGGACTACATGTAAAAGTCAACCAAAAATCTTCTCAGTTTCCTATCTACAACAGACCAATTTTTTAGTCCCAAGACTCATTCAGCTTTATAAGTCTTCTTGCTTGACCAAAACTTGGAGTCCTATTTATTAAAACCTAGATGGATATTCCTCTCATTAAAAGTTTTTGCTTTAATAATGCACCAAATATTCTTGCTTAAAATTTTAGTCCATTACTAAAGCAAATCGCTTGAGAATCTTGTTTTTGTTGAAAAAGGGTCTTTGGCTACCGATCTTTGAATGCACATGTACAATGCATCAAATTTTTGGTCCGTCGTAAAAGACCAAATTATTTGGTCCGACATACATGTAACTTTTTCTTTCCTATGCCGGACCAAATTGTTTGAAAAGCACATGTACAATAGACCAAATTTTTTGGTCCATCGTAAAAAGACCAAATTATTTAGTCAAACATACATGTATCTCTTTCACCAATGGCGCACCAAACTCTATGAAAACACATGTACAATGCATCAAATTTTTGGTCCGTCAGAATGTCCAAATTTGATCCGTCATACACATGTCCAGTATCGCTAGGTACTGTTGTTTAGTCCGTTGTAAACGTATATTTCTGATATTTCTGATATCTGACACGTCCAACGGCTACAGTAACAGGTGTAACGGCTATATCCATTCCAAAGGGCTATATAAGCATTTCCTGAGCCATCTACCAAGTAATAGAATGAACTCCTTGACATTTTAGCATTGAAAAATAGCTTTCATTCCAAAAAGGAGTCTGTGCTTCACTTTCAAACCAAAAATCCTCAACATCTCTAAGTGTTTTGGCTCCAAGCCGAAGTCTAGCTGTGTGATTTGTGAGTAAACCAAGAGACAGAACTTGTGAAAAGTTTATTACTCTTGGATCTTAGTGATCCTAGACAGCTTGGAGAAAGTGATCAGTGCGACCTGTCCAAAGGTGATTGTGGAAGGCCACTGTGATTGTGAGAGGTTCAGAACTCACCTCACTGGAGTAGTGAAAGAGTTACCTGAGTGATCACCAGAGCTACTGCGACTAGCTTTGGAGAAGCAATACTTCGGAAGAAGTGCTTCAACGTGGATTAGGAGTGTGACTTTGAACTACGGGATAAATCTCTGTCTCACTTGTGTTTTATTTCTCTTTATTGCTTTCGATGTTATTATTGTTTGCTTTTACTTCTGTCATATATATATATATATTCTGTTCTGTGCTATTCTCTCATAAAGAGTAGTGAATTGTTTTTAAGAAGTCAAAATTTGTAAAACTTGCCTATTCACCCCCCTCTAAGCCAACTAAATCCTTCAGCGCATACGGACACCTAGTGTACTTTAATATTTAACACTAAATACTATATGCTTGGCGTAGATGGACCGAAGTTGGATGTACACTAAGAACTGTGTGAGTGCCGAGTACATTAATGGCATCTCCGCTTTTAAAAGAGTTGCAGAAGAGAATATGTTTAATAAGGGGGTGCAGTTTATGTCTTGTCCGTGCATTGACTGTGAGAATCTGAAGATGTTTCGAAACTTTACGCAAATCGAAGCACACTTGATTATGAGGGGTTTCAAAAGGGGTATACATGTTGGACCAATCACGGTGAAGAGCAGGAGATACAACAAGCAGGTAGTATTAATATGATCGATGAAGTCAATGATATGTCGGATGATCATATCGATTGTGGTTCTGATGAGGATAGGTTGCAGGAAGATAATCTGAATCAGATGTTGCGCGATGTAGAAGGGAACCGTGGTGATAGAGAATATGGTAAATTCTAGAGCTTGATGGAGGACTCAGAGAAACCTTTGTTCCCAGGCTGCAAGTCGAAATACACAAGGTTGTCATCCGTGCTTGAACTGCTAAAATTGAAAGTAAGCAACGGTTGGTCTGACAAGAGTTTCACAGCGCTGTTACGTCTATTGGCGGACATGCTTCCCAAGGGAAACGATTTTCTGACAACCACCTACAAAGCTAAGAAGGTTCTTTGTCCCTTGGGAATGGAAGTAGAAAGAATACATGCATGTCTGAATGACTGTATCCTGTACCGCCAAGAGTACGCAAACTTGCACATATGTCATGTGTGCAACGCATCTCGGTACAAGCATAAGAGTCGTTCAGATGATGACAGCGAGGGCATCCAGGTGATGAAAGGACCTCCTGCTAAGGTGGCATGGTATCTGCCTGTAATTCCTTGTTTGAAGCGTTTGTTTGCGAACCCAAATGAGGCAAAACTGTTGCGTTGGCACTCGGAGGAGCGTAAGAACGATAGAATGCTAAGGCACCTCCGATTCCATCTAGTGGAGAAACATCGATTGAGGTTTCAAGATTTCGTGAGGACCCGAGGAATATAAGGTTTGGATTGAGTATGATGGAATGAATCCTTTCGGTAACATGAGCAATGCAAGATAGCACTTGGTCCGTGAATCTCTGTATCTACAACCTTCCTCCTTGGTTGTTTATGAAGCGGAAGTACATTTTGTTATTTGTACTTATCCAAGGACCGAAACAACATGGGAACGATATTGATGTGTACCTAGCACCATTGGTGGAAAATCAAAACACTATGGGTTCCCGGCATGTGTATGGGTGCGTACAAACGAGAGAACTTCACTTTGCACTGCCTTTTGTTCTGCACCATAAATGATTACCCTGCCCTTGGTAACCTATAATGCTAGAGTACAAAAGGAACCAAAGCCTGCACTCACTGTTTAGACAATACCGAGAGTGTGTAGCTGAATCACTTGCGCAAAACTGTTTACATGCACACAGTAGGTTCCTTCGGAGGAATCACCCATACCGCAAGATGAAAAAACAATTCGATGGAACGAACGAACACAGTTCAGCTCCAAAACTTTTAAGTGGGGTAGATGTTCATGATATGTTTAAGAACTTGGATGTTGCGTTTGGAAAGGGGCGTAAATCGAGGTCCCGTGAGAAGAGCACGTGGAAGAAGAGATCAATATTTTGGGACCTACCTCATTGGGAGCACCTAGAAGTTCGGCACTGCATCGACGCGATGCACGTAGAGAAGAATGTCTGTAATAGCTTGATTGGTCTCTTATTGAATATTAAAGGCAAAACAAAGGACAATATCAATGCACGGCTTGACTTGGTCGATATGCCTAAACTACTTCCAGTCGGAAGTGTATCTTTTGCGTTTGCATTATAAAAGTAGATGTGCACAGTAATTTTCCTTGCCTCCATTCTGGGTACTTCTTAGATTAAGGATTCAATGGCCTGATAGAGTAAAAACAAGAATCAAATTTGTTACATTAGCGAAATTTTGACTAAACCTTCTTATTTCTTTATCCCACAGGCACATGAGGTGGGCGAAAATGGGAGTTGAAGTAGAAGGGACCGCCGGTGACCAGCCGGAGGGCTATGGTATGTGGCGGTGAAGGTATACAAAGCCAACGACACGGAGGTCTTCTCACACAAAAGAAGCCTTCAAGAAAACTAGTCGCTTGTAACATCCCAAAATTTAAATGAAAGTGAAATTCAAATATCAAAGTTGACTTTGGTTTGCATTTGAATTTATAGCATTTTCTAGAATTTCTGCATTTAAGGAAAAGATTTTCTAATAACCAAATTAAGGGTTTTGAAATTCAAATTCCAAAATTTTAATCACAAAAACTCTGGAAATAATTTATTTAAATCCCAGATGGCCTCCATATCACGTAAAAAAAATTAGAAACTTTTGAATCCATTTAATGTCTAAGAAAAAACAAAAATAGAAACTTGGAAAGAAAACAGAGGAACTGTCAGATTTTTATAAAAATTCACTAGCATGATAATGCCTGAAAAATTTTATGGTATCATCTTCAGCACCTAATAACCCTAAAAGAAAATTTTAAAAATATTTTTAATTTCTTTTAATACCTCTAGGAAATAAAAAAACAAGACTTTTAAAACTGCAATGGCAATGTTAGAATGTTATAAAAATTCACAAGTTTTATCATCATCTGAAATTTTGGAAAAATTAATGATTTGCCCTTATTTACTTGTGCCATTGATGATTTGCCCCGTGATGTCTCACTGACATACGCGAGCCCTGGGGCCACATGTTGAGCTCAAGAACCACTCTCCTGCCCCCACAGCTAATCACCGATCTCGTTGTTGCACCTCGCCGTCGCGAGCTCACCTCCAGCCATCGCCGACTGCTGCCAACCAGTCCCTTGGCTTCCCTACCATGCCCTCTAGCTAACCAAGCCATGAGCCGGGGGAGATTGCCGCAGTATTGTCGCTGATGAGCTCCCATGAGTTCTCCCTTGTCTCGGGCCGCTGACATATGGGCCCCAGCCGTCAACCTCCCCCCAACGAGCCAACCCACCGGTGGGTAGGGCCCCTGTGTCAGCCCCCATGCAAAATAAGAAAAAGCCGGGAAAAGCCAAAAATGGAGAAATACGTTTTCTCACTTGAGAAAGCGTATTTTCCATTTTTGTAGGATTTTTAGAACATGCAACATTCAAATACTTATATCTTTTGTAATTTAGCTCTAAATGTAGTCAAACCAGTTTTAAAATTCTTATAAAATCGTGAACTTACCAGATATGCAAAAATATTTAAAATTGGACCTCTGCTTAAATTTTGAACTCAAAATTTGAATGAAACCTGAAGTATGCACTATTTGGAATTTTCACAAACTAACTCCAGATTTGATGAAACAAATTTATAAAATTTCCTAAGACCATAAGCACTGTATTTATGCAAAAATATTTGAATTTTGACTTAGTTTGAGTTGAACTCCAAATAGGGTTAGTATTCAATACATACATTGTTCAGAAATGAATAACTATTGCAAACAAGTTCAAAAATTTGTAAAACCAGCTTCTAAATTTTACTAAAAACTAGAACCTCTATCTCAGTAAAAATATTTGAAATTGGATACTATTTGCACCTATTGCCTAATTAGAATGGTTCTTGCCCTAAATTGAAATTCAAATAACCTTAACTTATATAAATAAGAGTTAAAAATTTTTGAAACCCCTTTATAAAAATCCTTATAATTCTAGAGCCTTCTGTTTCTATAGTTTTATTTGGAGTGTGATGCTATTGACTTCTTTTTCTTCATGTTATTGCTTTGCGTTGAATTGCGTATAGACACCGACATTCCAGAAACTGCAGCCATCGACTTTGACTCAAGCCAAGAATTTAATGAGCAAGGCAAGCATCCCCTTTGACTATGTTGATCCCAATATTTCACTTAGCTTATGTTGTTTTCATCAATATATGTATGCATGTGTTTACTTTCATTAAATTGCTATATTATGGGTACTTGTAGATATAACCTTGTATCTCATAGAACTTCTTAATAAATATTATCATGTCAACCTTGATAACCCTAAATTAGGTTTAGACATTATAGAGATGTCAAATGGGTATATTTGATTATATCTGCAAATGCTTAACCATGTTTTAAAATTGGGATGATGAATGGTCGGGTGTGCTATTCGTTTAAAATTTGAAATAATGGGCATTTTGAGAATAGGAGGTACTGGTACTTTGGTATAAAAATTCAAAATAAAACTATGGTTTGATGCAGGCGAGATATGGCAATAATTGGAGGTGCAAGGGACTTGCAATAGTGTAAGGGGAGTGTTCTCGTCCGAGTCGGATTAAGGGCTGAACGTAGTGTTGTCTAATCCAATATAATCAGTGCAACCACAAGTATTAGTATGGGATGGCTATGACCAATTAAGTTATTTAGGTCTAACTTTGCATGTTAGAAGGCTGGAGTAGTATGTGCTTTTTGGGACGAATTGCTCGTAGGAATGTCTACACAGAGGTATAGGTGAAACACATACTAATACAACAGTATACGTCTTACTATGGGGAGAAGTGGGACAATGGGATGTATAACTTTTAGTCGTACAATGATAGTACAAATATCTTCTATCGCTATAGAAGGGTTTGTCATCTTCGGGCTAGTGCAAAGTTAGGTCTAGACAATGTAACAGTTAAGTCATGACCTTTTGTAAATCATGACCTTTTGACCACACGCCAAAGGAAGCGTGAAAATAACGGTAAAAAAGTTGGTCATGTCTTATAGGTAAAGATGTACGCCTCTGTAGAGTGTAAAACTTTTTGAAAAACCGTGCTCGCGATTACCAGAGACTTGGTACACTAACACTATTTAGAATTTAGAATTTTCATAAAAATGATCACCTTGGGAATATTATGAAAAGCTTGTTTCAGATATTATACCAAGAAATGTCAAAGGATGATTCGATATTCACGATCATGGAGGACTACGAGTCGTTACATTTTATGTTGTTCATATTTACTTATTACTTTATGTACTTGTCAAATGCTCTTGCAAATTCCCATTATAATCTGCTACTTGATATAAATGTTTCAAATTTAGCTTATGCAAATTAGCCATGTTAGCCTTTCTTTAATTTAGCCTGCATTAATTAACATTGTGATACACTATAAGTCTTGCTGAGTACGAAAGTACTCAAACTTGCTTATTGTTGATATTCAGTAAACGAAGAAGTCGAAGTCCTCGAATTTGACGCATGCTACAGGGGATATAATGACAAGCTTATCTAGTGTTTACTCCTTATCAGTAGTCTGTGGTATTTTGGGCAAAGGCAAATTACTAAACTTTGTATCTTCTGCTGCATTTTAATTCAGACTCTAGGTCTTATTGTATGAACTACATTTTGTTAATATATTATAAACTTGTGTATAGATGTGACGACAATATTGTAAATGTGCGTATTAGCCACTGATTATGGAACTAGTATATTGTGCACATAAGATCTTCTCGGTATTCCATACTAAAAGAGAGGGTCTCGACATCGCTGCCGTTGGCCACTTGGTCTTAGGCCAGCGGTCACAAACCCTTTTTTTTAGGAAACAATTATTTGCCATGCCAAAAATTGCCATTCCGCTAAATGCTACGTCAAAGATTGCCCTTCATAAATTGCTACACTGTTCACTGAAATTGTCACCTTTTTGCCATGAAATCAGTATTCTACCATTATTCCTGTTGAGGAACCTCGCTATCGAATAGTCCGGGGTTCCCGAACAGATCTGAATTGGAGAACAGAAGAGAGAGAGACACGTGTTTAGGGAGAGCGAAAGCGGAAATTCTTTATTGCTAATGAATTCTGTACATAGGGGGGGACCCCCCCTCCTCCTTTTATAGCGCTCTCTAGGGTTTTGGCTAAGGGACCACATGGGCCTTCCAATGGGCTATTAGGGTTTCTTAACACTCCCCCTTGGGCCCTTTGCATGAGATGCATATGCCTCATTAAAACTCCGAAAAACCTAGTGGGAAAAATACTTGGAGAAAGAGTACATAGCATACGCTACTATGTTGCACGAATTGCCTCGTTAAAACCTTATGCAAGAAAACTTCATGAAAAACTTGCTAAGGAAAAAGAGTACAATTCTCCCAACTTCAAATGCTAATCTTCGAGATTCATGTTGGGTATTCATAATTCATGCTCGAGATTCATGTGGGAGTATGTGAAATATCTCCCCGAATCTGACTTCTCTAAGTCTCATCATCCCAATTCCTTTCACGCACCTTTCAAAGGTAGATGTCGGGAGTGATTTAGTGAACAAATCTGCAAGATTTTCACATGACTTAGTATGCAATATCTTGATCTCGCTCATCTTATGCAATTCATGAGCATAGAAGAACTTGGGGTTGATATGCTTCGTGAGATTGCTCTTCACATAACCCATCCGTGCTTGGGCAACACAAGTCGCATTATCTTCATAAATTATTGTGGAGTTTGCTCAATGTTCAAACCACATGACTTCGGATGTGGTGAACCATTCTTCCGAGCCATGCACATTCACGAGATGCTTCATACAAAGCGATGATTTCCGAGTGGTTTGTCGACGCCGAGACAAGAGTCCGCTTAGACGACTTCCAAGAAATTGTTGTTCCTCCACATAGGAAAACATAGCCGGTTTGGGACTTGCCAAGATAATGGTCCGATAAATACCCAAAGATCGGCATAGCCAACCAAATTCAATTCATTATTTCTTCAAAAATGTACCAAGGTCTTTGCTTCCTTGGAGGTAACGGAAGATGTCCTTGATCCCTTTCCAATGCCTTTTGGTGGGTTCTCAGACTGCATCGAGCTAGCAAATTCACTGCAACGCAATGTCCGGCCTAGTGCTATTCGCAAGGTACATGAGCGCTCCAATTGCACTCGATATGGGAATTCTCGCCTCCCGTGACTTCCTCCCCTCTTCTCTAAGTCTCAGATGGGTCTAGGTCCGCTTGGAGTGACCTTCCACCATTGGAGTCTTCGCAGGATATGCTTTTTCAAATCCAAACATTTCCAACACTTTCGTGTGTAGGTTGATTGATGTACCAAGATTCCTCCTTGGACATGTTCAAGCCGCAAGCCTAAACAAAACTTGGTTTTACCTAAATCTTTCATTTCAAACTCGGACTTCAAGTATGAGCATGCCTCTTCAATTTCTTCATCCGTCCCAATGATGTTCAAGTCATCTACATAGACGGAGATTATACGAGAATCCATTCGGGATCACAGATAAACACACATGGACAATCTTCGCTGCTTGTGTAGCCTTTCTTGCAGAGAAAGTCACTCAGCGATTGTACCACATTCTTCCCGGCGCCGCAGCGCTTTAGGTCGTCCAAAGCACTTCGCTTTCTCAAATTTCACATCGCATGGTTTCCACGAGCACCATCTTGGTTCGGGAACATCCCGATGCGCTTGAGATTCTATCTCAGACGGCCAAGTTTCCATACGGGCGGCGACGGCATGCTCGGGATCGGCGCCGTGTGGGCAACATCCATTAGCTTCATTCTCAACTTCAAGTTGACCGACCATTGAGATCAAATATCTAAAGGTACTTCCTCCCATGAGTGCCGAGAATAGGTTTCTTCATAATCAACTCCGTGACGTTGAGTGAAACCTTGAGCTACAAGCCTAGCTTTGTACCTTACAACTTCGTTGTTTTCATTTCTCTTCCGAACAAAGACCCATTTGTGACCTACGGGTTTATATGGGGAGGTGTGCGGCATACGGCTCAAACACCTCTCTCTTGTTCGAGAGACTAACTCGCTGTGATTGCCTTTTTCCATTCTTCCCAATCTAGCCTTTTCTTGCACTCGCGAGATGCGTGCTCGGATCATGATCAATGATCGAGGCAATCTTCTTTGCTAAGTATGCATCAACGCTGGTCGTTGCTCTATTCAGTGATTCTCCCGTTATTACAAAGTTTATGGCCATTTCTTCATGGGGTGCTTCATGCACTTCTACTTGCTCTTCGCTTTTTCCTATCGTAGAGCAAGTTCCTTTAGCTTTTCATCGCCTATGTGTGCGCACACATTATTTCCGTGGCTTCTGCAGTGGAAGATTCAAGTCCGGAATTGCCTTTCCCATTGGCTTCTTTCCAGGCAGTCTCAACTGCTCCCTTCTTTCCTTGGGGCATTTTCGTGATTGGTTGTGGTAAGTCCTCTCGCCGCTTTCTCCGCACGCCTCCGGTACTTTGGGTTTGAGGAGCCGATTGCTCTTTTTTCTTTGAGGCCTCAACAGGTTGAGGGATACCTTCTATTTTCTTTGGTATTTCCACTCTCTCTGCATTCCTTGCGGTACATGCGACTTAACCACGCCTTCGGATCACAAAATGATCAGCAGTTCATTTGCTAAATTCGCAAATCAATTATCTTCTGACTTCTTGATTTGCTTCATTAGTTCGGGGTCATGTGGGGATCCCAGTGGAATGCCATATGATTTCCGCATTTTTCATCCAAAGGTTGATTTCTCCCCTAATGACGGAAACGATCCTCGCCAAAGATGCAATCAATAACCGGGTCAGATGCAAGTCTCAAATATGGGTTCCAAGTACTGATTATGGATGCACTCTCATAACCAACGATATCTCGGACTTGCGAGAGGGCCCATTATCGTCACGAGGGGTGGTATAGGTACATATACCATACACCCAAACTTTCTAAGATGGGAGATCTTCGGATGATCCCGCACAAGCCGCATAGGGAATGGATGTTGTAGGCCGACGGTCCAAATTGATAAGAGCCGCTGCGTGCAGATCGCGTGTCCCCAACAAGTGTTGGGCAAGTTACAACTCGCAAAGCGGTCCGCAATGAACTTAATCCTCTTTATTAGTGCTTCGCTAGTCCGCTCGCGTATGAACGCGTGCGGTGCAGAGTGCTCAATCGCTATCCTCGTTGTTGTAATAATCATCAAATGCCTTTGAAGTAAATTCTCCGGCATTGTCCATTCTAATGGACTTCACGCGATGATCGTGAAAGCATTCTTAATTCTTATGATCTGCGAGATCGCTTTTGCAAAAGCGTGGTTCCTTGTTGACAACAAGCATACATGCGACCATTTCGAGGAAGCATCGATGAGCACCATAAAGTATCGAAACGGCCCCGACAGGCTGAATCGACCGCAAATATCCCCTGGATGCGCTCCAGAATGCAGGATTTCACTTTGCACTTTCATGACAGAGGGTCTAGTTATTAATTTCCGTGGCACATGCAGGCACACAAAATCTTCATGATTCGGAAAATTTTTAACATTAATGCCATGACCTTGTGAGTTGTTTACTATATTTCTCATCATTCTAAGACCAGATGACCTAATCTACCATGCCATAAAGAAAATAACTCGTAGCTTCTAAAAACGGTCTTCAAGGAAGTATACACTTGGTGCATGAATATTCGTGTAGTACAACCTGATTCATATGAGGGACATTTTTCTAATACCATTTTTCCACATACTGCGGCTTCACAATGCACAGTATTCTTTGCCATTTTCTTCATTGGTTTCTACGTGAAAACCATTGGCGCGATGTCTTTAAAGCTTAAGAGAGTACGAGTTGATTCAGTGGTACAAAAGGGCTTCTTCAATTACCAAAGTTGTACCCATAGGCAAAATAATTGTGGCTCTTCCCGAGCCGATTACATATGAGTCGCCTCGCGATCGTAGTAATCTTTCCAAATGTTCTTCGTGATCGATGGAAATACTTAGACTCTCTTAAGATGGTATTTGTTGTGCCACTATCAACAATGCATATCTCTTCCATTTGGGCGCTACACGATTTCTAGATAAAAGAAATATAATTCTAATCAGATAGAGGCAAAACAGTCCAAATATTACTTGCAAAATGAAGAATACTGGAATAAAGAATAAATTGCGTATTTATTCATGAAAGAAGTATGCTCTTCTAGAGCTTACAATTCATTATTCAAAGAAATATTAACAACCATAATCTAAAAATGCATTAAATGTAATCAGAAGATATGCATTAATTTCGCTTCTATATCATCTGCAAGTTTTCTTCATTTGCCATAATCATGGTCGCAAAGATCGATGTCCGTGCTATTCTGTGAGGATGAGGCAAGTGGGATGTCTACATCCATGACATCATCTTCACCGATGTTGGCGGCGCGCCTCTGCGGGCGTTTTCCTTTGCCTTCTTCTTAGCCCGATATGCGTTGATCGCTTGCTGGATTCTCGACATATCTTCACCAATGTCCCTAAGTGACACACTTGAAGCACGCCCGTTCTCACGTCCATACGGCTTGGCGCGGCGCTCTTTTCTTTGTCATCCTCTTCACAGGGTTTTGACTTTCCTTTGGCCCGGGTCTCTTTTTCCACCTCGCTTGCCCTTCTTTCTATGAGTGGGCTTTCTCACCTTGTAGTGTTGGCATTGACTTCATGCAAGCGCCTTGTCCAGTGGTCATGAGACATAGTTCTTGCGTAGAACATCGTCTTGCGATTCCGCAACTTGCATTACATCAATCGATTCGCTATACTCCTTGTATGCGCCCCGACGATAGTGCGTGCACTCGGATAGCATTAGGTGGAAGGTAGAGAGAGTTTTCAATCTTCTTCTCATCGCTGATCTTCTTGCCACATAGGAGAGATTGGTACAAATTCGTGCAAGGCGTAATTGTACTCGCCATCGCTCAAGTCTCGAAACCTCAAAGTAACCCAATCTTGCTGTGCTTGGGGCAAGATGGTGTACTTGAGCTTTTCGAACCGCTCAAGTGCAAATTAAAGCTCAATGCACTCTCCTCACCATATATTCATTCTTTAGAGTGGCCGAGAGGTGGTGCCCGAGAAAATGCAGAGCTTGATCGCTCGCCAATGGTAGGTTTTATGTCCCCGCGAGGACCCTAGACCAATCGCGAGCGGAGCTTGCCCCAAGAACGATCTTCACGTCCGATGCCCAAGTGAGGTAGTTCGACTGCAAGGGGGCGCTTCTTCAAACTCACGATTCACAATGCCGACATCCGCATGATTTCAAAATTCGATTTAGATTATCGTGTAATCTAATAGAAAAATAGTTGCAAAAAGCATAAGGTGCGTAAAAATAAAATCATATGCATTGCATTATTTAAAATAAAGCAACGAATTCAAAATTCATAAAGAAAATTCGAAAACCAGAGAAATAAAGCAAGAAAAATTAAAAACAGAGCCAAAAAATCTTCTTGATTTTCTGGCAATTTTTCAGAATTTTCGCAATTTTTCTCTTTTCTTTCTTTTATTTTCTTCTCTTTTTTTTAGTCGCGGGCGCCTCACCGCCTTCTTGGCCCACCGCCCAATCGCCTTCTTGGCCCGCCGCCCACCGGCGAACGCTTAAAACATTTGGCGGCTTAGGGTTCCACCTTAGCCGCCGCCACTTAACTCATGCGGCGCGCATCACGTGGGCGGCAAGGCGGCCGGCGGCCGGCGCGCGGCCAGCGCGGGCGAGCGGGCGCGCCGGCCGGCCGGCGAGAAGCCGCGGCGGCCGGCTCAGGCGGAGCTTCGGCGGGCCGGCCGGCGAGTTTCGGCGGCGCGCAGCTGGCCGCTTCAGCGCTGGCCGCCAGCGCGGCGAGGCGCGGCGCGGAGCTCCCACGCGGAGGTCGCGGGCCGGAAGGCGAAGCGCGGCTGGCGCCGAGTTCCCACGCGGCGGCCGGGGCCGATGGCGAGCGGCGGCGCGCGCCGAGGCCGGCCTTGCGCGCGGGCGCTGATGCGCGGGCGGGTGGTCGAACCGAGGATGGCGCGCGCGTGGCGGCTGACACGGCCGGGCGGCTTTGGGCGGGCGGCGTGATGCGCGTTTTGGCGCGCCGCGCTCGGCGGTGAAGCCGCTTGGGGCGGCGCGGCGACGGTGCTTCGAGCACGGGCGCGGGGAACCGAGACGGCCGTCGGATGGCTAAGACGGCGACGCGGCCGAGGCGGCTTGCGTCCGACGGCGTGGCGGTCGAGACCGCTTGCGTGCGGCGCATGCGGCGACGCATCGCAGGTACGAGGCAGACGGCCGAGGCGGCGACGGCGGCCGTCGGCGACGCGCTACGTGCGCGAAGACCGAGGCAGTGCGTCAATTTCCTTTTTTTTCTGTGATGAACAGTAAACCGTGTACTGTAGCTTCATGTCGGCTAGCTTTGAGCGATCGCCTTGTAGCTTCGTGCCACGTAAGATAGATGCATGCATAGAAAAGTATCGATTAGATTCAAACGCTATCCCACCTTTTCTCACCTTTTCAAAACTGATCTCCGTAGAGCAATTCGTGCTGATAACGTGTTGAGGAACCTCGCTATCGAATAGTCCGGGGTTCTCGAACAGATCTGAATTGGAGAACAGAAGAGAGAGAGACACGTGTTTAGGGAGAGCGAAAGCGGAAATTCTTTATTGCTAATGAATTCTGTACATAGGGGGGGACCCCCCTCCTCCTTTTATAGCGCTCTCTAGGATTTTGGCTAAGGGACCACATGGGCCTTCCAATGGGCTATTGGGGTTTCTTAACAATTCCTTCTTTTTAAAACACAAAACAAAACAAAAAAACCCAAAGTGAAATGCCCAAGTCGCCCCAGACCCAAACTCGACTTGGACTGATCGAGCTAGACCACCTAGCTTGAGCCTGTAGCCGTCGATGGCGAAGTAGAAGAGCACCGGGAAGCGCGCAGCGCGGGAGGGGAGGCCCAGCGACTCGAGGAACTCGATCCGCGGGAGTAGCGAGGGAGGTCGGGGACGTCGAGCACTCGGAGGAATAGAGCGTCGGCTGGAGCCGGGCTGCCACGGGGGGCACGGGCAGGCGCGGGCGCCGCTGCAGCAGGCGGGAGGTCGTCCGGCCGGTACCCCCCGCCTTCTCGGTCAGGAACCGTAGCGCGGCCGTTATGGTTTCCACGAGCACGGACAGCAGCTCTGGGAACATCCCCGATGCGTGCTTGAGATTCTCGGGGGCAGCACGGCCGCAGCATCCTCGGCCACGGGCGGCGACGGCAGCACGTGCTCCGGGACCGGCGCCGTGGTGGGCAGGAAGCCCGGGATGTGACATCTCCCTCCGCGGAGGCGGCGGTCAAGTCGTGGCACCCTGACCCTGACGTGCTGGCGAAGTTCGCCGTGGACTCGTCGTTGCACATGGAGTGCCGGAGAATAGGTTTCTTCATAATCAACTCCAGGACGTTGAGTGAAACCTTGAGCTACAAGCCTAGCTTTGTACCTTACAACTTCGTTGTTTTCATTTCTCTTCCGAACAAAGACCCATTTGTGACCTCACGGGTTTATATGGGGAGGTGTGCGGCATACGGCTCAAACACCTCTCTCTTGTTCGGAGAGACTAACTCTGCCGTGATTGCCTTTTTCCATTCTTCCCAATCTAGCCTTTTCTTGCACTCTGCGAGATGCGTGCTCGGGATCATGATCAATGATCGAGGCAATCTTCTTTGCGAAGTATGCATCAACGTTGGCTGTTGCTCTATTCAGGGATTCTCCTGTTATTACAAAGTTTATGGCCATTTCTTCATGGGGTGCTTCATGCACTTCTACTTGCTCTTCGCTGCTTTTCCCTATCGTAGGAGCAAGTTCCTTTAGCTTTTCATCGCCTATGTGTGCGCACACATTATTTCCGGCGGCTTCCTGCAGTGGAAGATTCAAGTCTGGAATTGCCTTTCCCATTGGCTTCTTTCCAGT
Organism: Otatea glauca; assembly: GCA_036346275.1. Lineage (NCBI taxonomy): Eukaryota > Viridiplantae > Streptophyta > Magnoliopsida > Poales > Poaceae > Otatea > Otatea glauca. Next base: position 9,412,274 of record CM070725.1, on the reverse strand, counting down.
GCAGTCTCAACTGCTCCCTTCTTTCCTTGGGGCATTTTCGTGATTGGTTGTGGTAAGTCCTCTCGCCGCTTTTCTCAGACGCCTCCGGTACTTTGGGTTTGAGGAGCCGATTACTGCTCTTTTCTTTGAGGCCTCAACAGCAGGTTGAGGATACCTTCTATTTTCTTTGGTATTTCCACCCTCTCGGTGCATTCCTTGCGGGTACATGCGACTTAACCACGCCTTTCAGATCACAAAAATGATCAGCAGTTCATTTGCTAAATTACGCAAATCAATTATCTTCGGACTTCTTGATTTGCTTCATTAGTTCGGGGTCATGTGCGGGATCCTGGAATGCCATATGATTTCCGGCATTTTTCATCCAAAGGTTGATTTCCCCCCTAATGACGGAAACGATCCTCGTCAAAGATGCAATCAATGAACCGGTCAGTATGCAAGTCTCGATCATGGGTTCCAAGTACTGATTATGGATGCACTCTCATAACCAACGATATCTCGGACTTGCGGAGAGGGCCCATTATCGTCCATCGAGGGTGGTATAGGTACATATACCATACACCCAAACTTTCTAAGATGGGAGATCTTGGGATGATCCGTGCACAAGCCGCATAGGGAATGGATGTTGTAGGCCGACGGTCCAAATTGATAAGAGCTGCTGCGTGCGAGGATCGCGTGTCCCCAACAAGTGTTGGGCAAGTTACAACTCGCAAAAGCGGTCTGGCAATGAACTTAATCCTCTTTATTAGTGCTTCTGCTAGTCGGTTCTGCGTATGAACGTGCGGTCAGAGTGCTCAAACGCTATCCCCGTTGGTTGTGCAATAATCATCAAATGCCTTTGAAGTAAATTCTCCGGCATTGTCCATTCTAATGGACTTCACGCGATGATCAGGGAAAGCATTCTTAATTCTTATGATCTGCGAGATCAGCTTTGCAAAAGCGTGGTTCCTTGTTGACAACAAGCATACATGCGACCATTTCGAGGAAGCATCGATGAGCACCATAAAGTATCGAAACGGCCCTGACAGGGGCTGAATCGGACCGCAAATATCCCCCTGGATGCGTTCCAGGAATGCAGGGATTTCACTTTGCACTTTCATGACAGAGGGTCTAGTTATTAATTTCCCGGTGGCACATGCAGGGCACACAAAATCTTCATGATTCGGAAAATTTTTAACATTAATGCCATGACCTTGTGAGTTGTTTACTATATTTCTCATCATTCTAAGACCAGGATGACCTAATCTACCATGCCATAAAGAAAATAACTCGAGCTTCTAAAACGGTCTTCAAGGAAGTATACACTTGGTGCATGAATATTCGTGTAGTACAACCTGATTCATATGAGGACATTTTTCTAATACCATTTTTCCACATACTGCGTGCTTCACAATGCACAGGTATTCTTTGCCATTTTCTTCATTGGTTTCTACGTGAAAACCATTGGCGCGGATGTCTTTAAAGCTTAAGAGAGTACGTGTTGATTCAGGGTACAAAAGGGCTTCTTCAATTACCAAAGTTGTACCCATAGGCAAAATAATTGTGGCTCTTCCTGAGCCGATTACATATGAGTCGCTTCCTGCGATCGTAGTAATCTTTCCAGCGTTCTTCGTGATCGACTGGAAATACTTAGACTCTCTTAAGATGGTATTTGTTGTGCCACTATCAACAATGCATATCTCTTCCATTTGGGCGCTACACGATTTCTAGATAAAAGAAATATAATTCTAATCAGATAGAGGCAAAACAGTCCAAATATTACTTGCAAAATGAAGAATACTGGAATAAAGAATAAATTGCGTATTTATTCATGAAAGAAGTATGCTCTTCTAGAGCTTACAATTCATTATTCAAAGAAATATTAACAACCATAATCTAAAAAAATGCATTAAACAGAATCTGTAAGATATGCATTAATTTCTGCTTCTATATCATCTGCAGAAGTTTTCTCTTCATTTGCCATAATCATGGCTGCAGCATCGATGTCCAGGCTATTCTGTGAGGATGAGGCAAGTGGGATGTCTACATCCATGACATCATCTTCACCGATGTTGGCGAAGTGCGCCTCTGCGGGGGCGTTTTCCTTTGCCTTCTTCTTAGCCTGATATGCGTTGATCGCTTCGTTGGATTCTCGACATATCTTCGACCAATGTCCCCAAGTGACACACTTGAAGCACGTCTGGTTCTGCTGTCCATACGGCTTGGCGTGCGTCTTTTCTTTGTCATCCCTCTTCACAGGGGTTTTGGACTTTCCTTTGGCCTGGGGTCTCTCTTTTCCACCCTGCTTGCCCTTCTTTCTATGAGTGGGCTTTCTCACCTTGTAGCTGTTGGCATTGACTTCAGTGCCAGTGCCTTGTCCAGGTGGCTGCGAGACATAGTTCTTGCGTAGAACATCGTCTTGCGATTCCGCAACTTGCATTACATCAATCAGTTCGCTATACTCCTTGTATGCGTCCTGACGATAGCTGCGTGCACTCTGGATAGCATTAGGGTGGAAGGTAGAGAGAGTTTTCTCAATCTTCTTCTCATCAGTGATCTTCTTGCCACATAGGGAGAGATTGGTACAAATTCTGTGCAAGGCAGAATTGTACTCGGCCACTGTTCTGAAGTCTGCAAACCTCAGGCGAACCCAATCTTGCTGTGCTTGGGGCAAGATGGTGTACTTGAGCTTTTCGAACCGCTCAAGTGCAAATCAAAGCTCAAATGCACTCTCCTCAGCCATATATTCATTCTTTAGAGTGGCTGAGAGGTGGTGCCTGAGAAAATGCAGAGCTTGATCGTTCTGCTCAGCGGTAGGTTTTGCGTCCTGCGAGGACCCTAGACCAATCGCGGAGCGGAGCTTCTTGCCCCCAAGAACGATCTTCACGTCCGATGCCCAAGTGAGGTAGTTCTGACCGTGCGGGGCCAGTTCTTCAAACTCACGATTCACAATGCCAGACATCTGCATGATTTCAAAATTCTGATTTAGATTACTGCGTGTAATCTAATAGAAAAATAGTTGCAAAAAGCATAAGGTGCAGAAAAAATAAAATCATATGCATTGCATTATTTAAAATAAAGCAACGAATTCAAAATTCATAAAGAAAATTCGAAAAACAGAGAAATAAAGCAAGAAAAATTAAAAACAGAGCCAAAAAAATCTTCTTGATTTTCTGGCAATTTTTCAAAATTTTCTGCAATTTTTCTCTTTTCTTTCTTTTTATTTTCTTCTTTTTTTTAGGCTGCCGGGCGCCCGCCTGGCCTTCTTGGCCCACCGGCCCAACTGGCCTTCTTGGCCCGCCGGCCCACCTGGCGAAACGCTTAAAACACGGCGGCTAGGGTTCCCACCCCTAGCCGCCGCCAGCTTCTAACTCATGCGGGCGCGCATCACGTGGGCGGCAGGCGGCGCGGCGGCCGGCTCGGCTGGCGGTTGGCGCTGGCGAGCGGCAGCGGCGGCCGGCTCGGGCGGAGCTTCGGCGGCGGCTCAGCGAGCTTCAGGCGGCCGGCTCAGGCGGAGCTTCAGCGCGGCGGCGCTTTCTCGGTCGGCGCCAGCGCGGCGGCGAGGCGCGGCTACGGAGCTCCCACGCGGAGGTCATGGTCGGGAGGCGAAGCGGCGGCGGCGCCGGAGTTCCCACGCGGCGGCATTGCGGGCGGGATGGCGAAGCGCGGCGCGCGTGGCCGGCCGCCGCTGCGGCGGCGCTGATGCGCGGCGGTGGTCGAACCGAGGATGGCGTCGCGATGTGGCAGGCGTGGCGACGGCGGGCGCTTTGGGCCGGCGCGGCGTGATGCGCGTGCTTTCGGCGCCGCGCGCTCGGCGAAAGCCGCCGTGGCGGCGGCGACGGTGCTTCGAGCACGGCGGCGTGGAACCGAGACGGCCGTCTTCGGATGGCCAAGACGGCGACGCGGCCGAGGCGGCTTGCCGACGGCGTGGCGGTCGAGACCGCGCTTCGTGTGGCGCGTCGCGGCGACGCTCACGGTGTCTGGCGCAAGATCGGCCGAGGCGGCGACGGCGGCCGTCGGCGGCGACGCCACGTCTTGCGCCAAGACCGAGGCGATCGTCAATTTCCTTTTTTTTCGTGATGAGCGATGAAACGTGTCTTGTAGCTTCATGTCGGCTAGCTTTGAGCGATCGCTTTGTAGCCGTGCCACGTAAGATAGATGCATGCATAGAAAAGTATTGATTAGATTCAAACGCTATCCCACCTTTTCTCACCTTTTCAAACCGATCTCCGTAGAGCAATTCGTGCTGATAACGTGTTGAGGAACCTCGCTATCGAATAGTCCGGGGTTCTCGAACAGATCCGAATTGGAGAATGTAGAGAGAGAGACACGTGTTTAGGGAGAAATGAAAGCGAAATTCTTATTGCTAATGAATTACAGACATAGGGGACCCCTCCTCCTTTATAAGCTCTCTGGATTTTGGTAAGGACCACATGCCTTCCATGGGCTATTGGGGTTTTTAACAATTCCTTCTTTTTAAAACACAAAACAAAACAAAAAAACCCAAAGTGAAATGCCCAAGTCGCCCCAGACCCAAACTCGACTTGGACTGATCGAGCTAGACCACCTAGCTTGAGCCTGTAGCCGTCGATGGCGAAGTAGAAGAGCACCGGGAAGCGCGCAGCGCGGGAGGGGAGGCCCAGCGACTCGAGGAACTCGATCCGCGGGAGTAGCGAGGGAGGTCGGGGACGTCGAGCACTCGGAGGAATAGAGCGTCGGCTGGAGCCGGGCTGCCACGGGGGGCACGGGCAGGCGCGGGCGCCGCTGCAGCAGGCGGGAGGTCGTCCGGCCGGTACCCCCCGCCTTCTCGGTCAGGAACCGTAGCGCGGCCGTTATGGTTTCCACGAGCACGGACAGCAGCTCTGGGAACATCCCCGATGCGTGCTTGAGATTCTCGGGGGCAGCACGGCCGCAGCATCCTCGGCCACGGGCGGCGACGGCAGCACGTGCTCCGGGACCGGCGCCGTGGTGGGCAGGAAGCCCGGGATGTGACATCTCCCTCCGCGGAGGCGGCGGTCAAGTCGTGGCACCCTGACCCTGACGTGCTGGCGAAGTTCGCCGTGGACTCGTCGTTGCACATGGAGTGCCGAGTCACCGTTGTGATGGGCTAATGGCAGCCTTGACAGCGGCGGCTGGCCGGCATTGTTCCCATTGATGGTTGGTTCTTGATCCATTGGGATTTTTATCTACAGATTGTTGTAAGTTGCAATTGTTCTCCTAGCAGCGTCCTTGTGCAGTTTTTAGCTTTGTAGCACCGACACGTTGGTTTGGTGCCGTATCGGTGTCTTGCACGTGTCCGATACGGATACGACACCGACACGCCACTCGGCATGTATCGGTCACGTATTGGACAATTAGGTAGCCAAAAAAAATAATTTTAATATTCGACACGGCTTCGGCGCTTCATCGATACGTATCCGACACATATGATGATACAATCTGTCCCAGCTCAGCAACCTAAAGGGTAACCCTAGCCACCTAAGAGGAGCAAAACACTAACACAGGGGCGGATCTAGTATTGGGACATGGGTGTACAGATGTACACCCAAAAATTTGGGGGGAAAATCAATATTTGATAGGTATATTGCATGTATATACTAGGAAGTAGGTTGAAAATACGAAATTGAGGGTTTTTACTGGTCCAACCCACTCCAATCGCAATCCACCGACCCGATGGATCGTAGCCTGGCCCAACCTCGCTTGCTGGCGCGCCCAACCCCAAATTGTCAAACATCCTTCTCGCTTGCTCCCGACTCCGTGTCCGATCGTCTCAAGACTCTGCAAGACAACATGGCGGCTCCAGCTCCACCTCCAGTCTCCAGATCCACATCCGTCGGACGTCGACGCCGCTCAGACACTCAGCCTCCAGATTCACCGCGTGCGGCGTTGCTCCAGATTAGCTGGTGGCCGTGGAGCTGACGGGGCGACGGGCCGCGCTGCCGTGGAGGCTCGGAGGGCTGACAGGGTGACGAGCGGAGCTTCAGAGCGGTGGAGCGACGGAGGCGAGCCGCATCCCCGCAGAGGCGCCACTGGCATCAACCACCGGGTCCGGGTCCAATTGCAGCATCTAGATCCGCGAGAGCAAGCCAAGAGGGCGCCGGATCGCAGATCGCCGGCGCCCGTGACGGCGGCGGCGTGCGCGCATCTTACCGCTCGCTTCACCGCCCTGAGCCCGAGTTTGGAGTCTCGGACGGCCTGCCGGCCTCTTCGTCTCTTCGCTGCTCCTGGTAGTAAGCCGAGCAGCCGACCCTCTGATCCTCTCCTCTCCAGCGAGACAATCAGACAAGCTCACAAGTCGTAGCAATTTGGTGTTTGTAAACCCTCAATTCAGTTATTCAGCCCTGAGCAAATTGGTACTGATTGTGTTGGAGCAATCAGACATAATGTTGATTGCTACTGCTTGTCTGAAATCCCTTATGTTGATTGCTACTGCTTGTCTGATTGTGGCAATCCTTTATGTCTGCTTGCTACTCATTGTAAAAATTGCTTAGGTGAAATCTGTTATGTTGATTGCTACTGGCCTACTGCTCAACACAAAATTTCACATGATCCTCTTGCTCAGTAGCCGACAAGTTGCTTGATTTGTGGAGACTTAGAAGGATTTAACGATGGATAGAAGGAGCGATTTGCATGAGGAATCAGCTCACTGCTTTGCTGCGGTTTGCCGCTCCTTTGATGTGGTGTACATCAAAGCTGCGGATTTGAATTGGTGCCTGAAAAGGTGGATAGGTTATCGGTTCTTTTGATCTGAAGAGTCTTCATTCATGGAGAGGATTTAATTTCTGTGCACTGCATGGGCATTTCTTTAGGTGGCTTTATGCATTAGTCTTTAGATGAGTGTTTATAAGTTCTGTAATGAGTGAATATGGTATGAAGTTTTGTGGCATTTTAGGACCAATTTATTACAGGTATTGTTCTGCTTGCGACTGTACTTTTATCATATGGTCGGTAGAGAATCTCCTTGTAAGGTAACTTTTCCTAGTTTCTGTCGTCTTTGAAACAGTTAATTTCTTAAACAGTTTTTGAAAATAAAATTTGCCTGTACTCCAATGTTGGAGACACATGAGTCCTTATTACCGTTGTTTTTTATTGGTAGCAATTAGCAAATAAATTAGGACATGTAATGACTTGATTTCAGGTGTTGTCTTTGGTAAGAATAATTTGTACTTTAAATTTTTTCTGTTGTGAACCTTTATTTTTACATTGAACAATATTTTTATAACTCTGAACACCCATTATGAAAATCCTGGATCCGCCACTGCACTAACATCAAGGCTCTATTGTAGAACCATGTCGACGTTCTAGATAACGGTGGTCTGTCTAGAGGAAATATGAAATGGAGATGCAAGTATTGCAAATATGTTGGCACTAGTAGCTACTCCAGAGTCAAAGTGCACTTGCTAAAATTAATAATAGTGATTGAAAGATATATCCTAAGGTGATGTTACCTATTCTTGCTCAGCTTAGAAGTGAAAATTGCAAAGGTTGAGATACATATTCATAGTTTACGCTTTATATTATTTTATTTTGATAAGCACGTAGAAAACTAGAGAATAATACATATGTATATTATTATTATTTAAATATATATACGTGTCACTATGTCGGTATTTTTTGAAAAATGATGAATTCCGTGTTGGTGTCGTGTCGACATATCCGTGTCCATGCATCATAGGTTTTTAGTGCTCAACTGATCAAATCAAATTGTTCAAGTCGGGTTAAAATGTTAAATTGCAGGGCAGTTTGGGCAATTCACATTAGGAGATTTTGGTTTTTTTAAAAGGAATAATGATAGAATACTGATTTCATGGCAAAAGCTAACTATTTCAGTGAATAATATGGCAACTTATGGAGGAAGGTTTTTGGTGTGACATTTTACGAAGTGGCAATCCTTAATGTGACAAATAATTAATTTTCCTTCATTTTGGTGGGGAACAATGTCGCTCGCAGACCTCTCCAATCACGACTGCGTCAAAAAAAAGTAAAGTAAAAAAAGAATCCGAAGTCATTTCATCGCTGTGTGCCATCGCTCTTATCTGAAATTAGTTTCAATTTTCCAAGTTCCATATCCAAGAGATGTGCTTCTTTTCTGTATGAAGGTGACTGCTAGGAGCGACTAACAATTCTCTTCATCTGACATCCTTTTTTTCTGTATGAAGTGGCTAATTATTGGTCCATAATTTCTAGGGTGTAGGTCTGTGGGTGATTTCCCCAACATGCTTAATCATTTTGGCATCTGCAGTAGTGTAATTTGGATCCTTTATGGATTCAGTGAATTCAATGAGGTTTCTTCTTTGACTCTTTTGTCATTTTGCAGTTGACAATTCGCGCAAAACGGCTGAGATTACATGGTTATAGACTTCTCTCATACATGCTTCCTGTACATTGGATTGGTTCATCTTATCTAAAGCCTGTACATTTTGTCCAATAAGCACTAAGAGACCTGTGTGCGCACATGAAGCATGCTGGCTACTTACTATTATTACACTGCCCCCCAAGAAAGGTTAGACCAGTTTAATTAGACGGGCCCTGAAAGCTTGAATATACAAGCAAACTATTCATCTGGACAATATGGGACTGAAATAGGATGCTACCTTGGACCTAAACTTCCAGTTGTGACCATGACATATATCTTTGCACATAAGATATAATGAATTTACAACAAGTTTCGGGAAATCTCGTAAAATTACCAAAAACCATACAACAAACTAATGAATCGATTATGAAGGTAGAGTTTTGTTCTATCCTTGGATATTCACGCCACCTATAATTACACTGGACTATTTTCTTGTTTCCAACTTGAAGACATATAAAACTTACCAATTCTTTCAAGAAATCAAGTTCTCACTTTTCCAGCAGCCGAATTTTTCAGAGTAGCGTTGCCAGCAGATGGAGTAATATTTGATTGCTTTATACTAGAATGTTGGAAGCCAGAGTGAAGTGCTAATTTCTGATACTCTCCAAGAGCCCATATCGGAAATATGTTGCGATAAGCCATATAACACAAGGGACCATTTTTCAAGAAACTTCCAATCATTTCCTGCAGCATAATAAAGAAATTGTTAGTAAATGAGTGCAACAGTGAATCTTTGCATGTAGGTAATTTACATGACTACTAGCAATTGGGCAATTCCTAGAATAATGAAAAGGGAAATGATGGGACTTTAGTTCAAATTCCATACTGGCGATTTGAAGTTATGTTGTGTATACTTCCCAATCATGGTAAATTATTAGGAAATAACTCAGAGTCCTCCAATCCATTGTCCAAAATCAGTTATAGAGGCTTGGTTATTCTGTCTCTTTCATACATTGGTGTTTTGAGGGTTAAATCTTGATTTCTTTAAAAAGAAAGATCACCCCAGTCTCTTTAATGATGCATCTTGATTTCTATAGTTTTCAGGGTTAAATCTTGATTTCTTTAAAAAGAAAGATCACCCAAGTCTCTTTAATGATGCATCTTGATTTCTATATTATGCTTAACTTCATTATAGCATGAAAAGTCTAGACTTCAAATCAATTTGTATAACACAAAATGCATCGTAGCAGTTACCTCCTGTGGGAAGTCGCCGTTGCTAAGCTGCATGCTCATGATAAGTCTTGCTGCTTTGTGCAAAGGAGCAGGATCTCTTTCCACCTGAACTTAGAAGAAAAGGTGGAATTTACTTCAATACTCCAAAAAAAAAAGGAAATAAATTAGAACCTGAATCTTCAAGTTATACTACAGATTGGTTGAATTATGTTGGGGCCAAAGATTCAGGCCCTACTGTCCATTAACACCATAGTTGTTCTTTGGAATTTGACCATGTGAAATACATTTGGAGAGAAGTAAACACCTGTCCAGCTTTGATAAGTGCCAACATTGCCCATGCAGTGTTCACTATATGTGATTTCTCCCCATCTAGGTTTGTGTATGCCTGTTAAGGATTTGAAATGAGGTCATCAGTCCTGCGAATTGAAGAAGCAGCAAGGCAAGATAATATCTACAAAACATATTTTCAGCATAAATATTGTTATGTTGTAATTTTTCTGAAAGCAAAAGATGCATGAGCCATAAGGCCTGTGACTAGTAAATATTCAGCTTTTGCATTTTCCTCAATCGAAGGTATATATGAAGTTGCTAATAAGATATATCGCAGTTAAAGATCAGTTTCTTGCCTTGCAATTGCATGCCTTTCTGAAATAACAGGATGTATTTCACGTATTGCATCTGTTGTTTTGTATTGTTCTTAATTCTCCTGGTTATTAATTTTAATGTTGATACTTGTTCCTAATGAAGTTCATATCTGTTGCAGTTTTTATAAAATGCAAAATCTGTTTGTCACTAACTTGTTTCAGGGTATATTGAAGCAAGATCAAAGAATATTTTCATTGTCTGGATGCATGGTTTGATGTAAGATGTGGACAATTGCTGTTCATCAACGTGATAAAGCATTCCAAAATGTTTACCTTGCTTCTGGATGAAAGATGACTCTCACCCCATCCACCATTCCTTAGCTGCTTTGATAATAGAAACTTACAGGCCTTCCGAATGCAGGTGCTGTTATCATAAGAATGTCCAACTGCTGATAGACCCTCTATAGCAAACCATGTGCCATATGTGAAGCAAATACCCCATGACCCAAACCTGCAAAACAATTTATTAATCGATGGTTATCCACTTCACAATTAGCCATCAAGATCACATGAAGTTGTTGCAATTTATTAATCCAGTATATACCATTGGTTTTTATTTAATCATAATTTAGTATAGTTTCATTAGCTATATAAAGGGCTGCATATTTTGATAGTGTGGCTAGCAACTGATGCTTCTTAATAAATTTTGCTAGGATAGGGTACCATTGTCTCCTCTCATTGTTTTCTCATCTCTGCATTTTGAAGTCTGCGAAAATATGACATGTTGACAACTTAGTTGTTAGCTTACCAAAGATCTTCCCCATTCTGTTTCTGCGGATTATATGAGTCAGTAGTTTTACTGGGCTGTCCTAGGCATACTATTTCTTGGATTTAGGCCTTATAGTCCAAAAATGCAAGGGCATCCCAAACAGCAGCAATGTGCCAACATCACACATTTCTCCTTCCTAGTTAATACAACCAACAACCAAGCCTTTTGTCCCAAACATGTTGGAGTAGGCTAGGAAAAAAACCTAATTAAAGTCATTCTTTTGGGTTTCATTTCATGAAAGGGAGGCTGTTTTATTTTACGTTGGCTCTCCAAGCCTAACACAACCCCCCTCCTTTTTCCTAGCTTGGGACAGGCTATGTAGAAAAACTACACAAGCGGAGTTTTTCTCCTTCCTACTTAACAACACTGTAAATTTGTTGATAGATTAAATCAGCACGTCTACTTTGCCTAGTCATGTTTTAGTATTACTGACCATGAGCCATCATCATTCTGTAACTTCTCAATGAATTCTGTTGCACTCCTGATGCATTGTTCTATTTCATCTTTCCGATGCCCAGGGTACTTCTCCCGAAACAATGCCAACGCTTGGATGATTGATGATGTACACTCGACGTACCTGCAGTATGTATGCATGTTATCATCGAGTCACAGGAGAGAGTTATTGCTAAGAAAGGTTGTAAAATTCTTACTGATGCTCAACCATGATGTCTGCATATATCTCTGTCATGTTGAAAATCTGCAAAAATAAAATGTTTTAAAGCCCCATTACTCGGTGATCTAATTGTGTGTAAGTACTATTATGCTCTGTGATAGGTTGTGCCATATAAATATGCAGGTAATTTGCCTCAATAACATCCCCTTTTACATTTGGCCAGAGCGTGTTTTGGTCGTTATCTACCACTATAATGGTTTGTACTAGAAACCCTGGCTGTTTATTAGCTTTAGCTTCATATCACCATCATGTTTGTACCCCCATACCTTCCATCTTGAACGTTTTGTTACATCTTTATTCTTATTCATGTAGCATAATTGTGAAGCCATAAGTTAAAATTTCTATATCTGGAAACTGACAAGTAAACATATATGCTCTCCTTTGATGCAACAGCCCTATATTGCTCAGTATGCTTTGTGATTATGAATGCAAACACCAAGCCTATTATGGTTCATTTACTACATTCCTCATGTCAGTAACTCCGATCAGACAATTGCTTTCAGATATCTTGGTACCATAATAGCATGCAGTGCAGGTGTCAAATTGAATTGCCTAAAGCAAATAACAAAAAGCAGTATATATAGTTTTGTTAACAAGTTATGTTACCTCCATCCATGGATATGTACGAGCTAGCTCCCAAGTTCCGTAGCCACCATTTGGATTCTGCATACAATTTTGTGTCAAATTACTGTTACTATCTGCTATGCTTGACATTGATTGTAATAGAACTGTTAATAACTGTTAGATGAACCAAAATGCTATTAGCCAACTCAACATCTATACTTGCGCAGCTACTAAAACTGATGGTGATTCATTTCTTGTTTGGATATGTCCTGAAAGCAAGCTTTGGCTCTTGGTTTGAACAAGGTACACTGTTCAAAATTGCCATCTTTTCTATTGCTTCAACTTTGCAATTTGCAAAGTTTGCTAGAAGCGTATCAGAATCATGTGCATAAGAGGGAAGACTTTAGTGCTGAATTGCTGATCAGCATCAAACAGAACTATTATGGTTCGTTACTAAACTCTACAGTGGCAATATTTGATATTATATTGCTTTAATGAACATGTCCCTTTCTAATGCATAGACAAAGGTATGAAAACTGGAGTAAATTTTGTGGTTCCATACCTGTAAAGATAATAATATGTTCACTGCATCATAGAGGCAGCAGGTTTCGATCTGATCACCCACAATGTCTGATGAAAACTTTGACAGCATTAACAAAGCCTAAAACAAAAGAAATGCATTACTTTGTAGCAATAGGTCTATTTTGTATTTTCCATGTGTGTTTTGGGTCTGGTAACAGTATCATGAACTATAAGAACATTAATGGGCTAATGGCAGATGATGGTACGTTTTAGGGGTGAAGATTGTGACACATTTTTTTCCTTGTTTTCATTTTCTGTTTATTTTTTACCATATCAATTAGAACGAATCAAACCTAGATAAATAAGTAAAAATGGAAAAATAGAGACAGCTCAGCTCATATCTGCATCAAGTAGCTCTAATTTCCTGTTCATTTTTTACATGCTTAATTTGATATCACACCTTAAGAGCTTCTGCTGTGCAATCTGAAACCTGCCAACCCTGATCTGCAACCTGGAAAGCCCATCCCCCTTTAGATATGTGACGGTACTTTCTGCTGTAGTCACCAGAAGGATTGTCCATAATCTTAAAATTTAAGTTAGTAGAGTTAATTAATAAGTCAAGAGAAATATAATTAATAAAACTTGAATCCTGGAAAATAATACCTGGGAAGCTTTTATGAAATTATGTGCTTTCTTGAGGGTACTTCCAAATTCCTCTGCATCGTTACATGCTAGTATTGCTTGGACGGCGAAAGCAACATCCCATAATTGACCTGCACAGACCTTTGAATGAACAAATGACTTGTATATCAGTTTGAGCACACATTGCAATTTGACAGAGAAAAATAGATGCAAGGATCTTACATTCTGTATTACAAAAATAATGGTTCTAAAGCATGTAAAATTTACCCGCACTTTCATGCCGTCTTCACCAATCCATAGGAAATCAGCAACTCTAGCCAAATGACGCTTGAATGCGTCTGAATTGGGATTTTCAATCCAACAGCACAACATGGATAATGCCTGTAATGTGATTTTTTTGTAAGGAAATAGTGTTCATATACAGTAAAATTCCCATTCACGAAAAATATTTCTAAGATTGTTCTTGTACCATTCATTTTTAGTTTTAACCATGTATTTTCAAGAAGTGGCAGTACACGAAGTGCACAAAGCTCATTTGAAAAATGAATCTGGTAGGCCGCAAAGCTGTTTTTACTTTGCATGTACAAGAAAAACCTGAAATTTAGTTTTGAAGCACTTCTGAGCATACATTTCTGAAAATGAGCATTCAGCTTAATATAATAATCTGAATAATTGATTTTTGACAACTTTTCAACTTGTTTTCATGGGCATGCATATCAAGCAAGTGCAGCTGATGCAAGGTTTGCTGCATCATCAGCAGCTTTTGGACATTTAAATGTAAATCGGGATTTCAGTCCCTCAGTTTTGTTAAGAAAAATGCAAATAAGCAACTATAACTATTCAGCTTGAGCTTGTGTTCTGCTTTTTGTTCTGAGATGTCTCAGATTTGTTGCTTTGGATCTCTCGTTTTTCATAAGAAAGAAAAGTCTTACCTTTTGTGCAGCACCAATGCAGATATAATGAGAATTCTCATCTTCATATTTCAAGAACTCCACAATTTGTTGTAGAGCTATTTTTCTCATGTAGAAAATTGGCCAACGTGTAAGAAAAGGTTCACCGAAACTATAAAGGCAGTCTGATAGGCACTCTTGTAGCCAGGTATGTGGATTATAGGCATCTTCCTGTATTTGAATTCATAATCTGTTGTTACTGATTCTTAAAAAAATGAATTATGAAAAAGAAATTTACTGATAGTGATAGTTGATTCTAATTACAGGGACTTGGTCTCTTCTGATTTTTTTTGTTTACATTAGGAAATCGGAAATAACAGGACATCTAAATATCAAAAGCACGTGAATATTGCAAGCCCATCTTAGCTACTAGATAGTGTGATGTTACCAATATGTCTGACTGATCTAGACCTCTACGCATGAAATTGATATATTAGCCATTTATATCCAAATTTCTATCGCATTCATTGGAAATCATATAGGATACTTGCATAAAACATGTTTGACACTTAGCGGACTGACCTTTGCACATAATTTACGTGCTTGCTTCCAGTTAATCTTTTTATAGGGATGAATATGTAGTTCTTCCCTTAATGATATAACCAATTTTGTGACAGGGCCAACAAACTTCTTGCCATATAAATAGGACATGGGAATGAAAGCCATTCTGAAGTGACTCCACAAACGTCCTGCATTTGAAAGGAAAATACACCGATGATGAGATCTGTTTTGCCCTACTTTACATAACTATGTTACAGCTTCAATATAAGTATCATAAAGTAGTGAGGTAATACAAAATCAACAAAATTTAATTTATGGATGTAATAAATAATGCATTATCTAATACTAAATAATGAAGTTTACTTCAGCGTTGTTGGCAATGATTGTTGATGAACTCTAATTTTCCTGTCAACTATTTTGAGGGTTTTTTAATATTTAATTTTTGACCAGAAAATTGCCAAAAAAAATAATATCAAAAAATACAAAAGTTCTTACTAACATGATTCGTACACAATTGCCTTGATACTCAATGCTCATAATCAAGTGATTGTACTAACATGATTAACATACAGGGAAGAAAATCTACCTGGTTGAATAGGAACCACAGATGGAAGAAGGAAAAATTCTGGGGGGATAGGATTTACACCTGACCATTCAAAAACTCCAAGTACCTGCAGTATCAGGTATACAGTTTAGAATTGGGGGGTGGGGCACGTTGGTTTGGCATAGATTGTTTTTAGTAGATTTATTTATTTTAGCTGAATTCTGCATGACTGAAAGAACGCACTGTAATACTTGTAGGCATTATTTTGATGCTTCTGAAAACTTTGCTTCCAATTTTGCACTGTTTTAATTAGCTAGTTGGCTGCACTATAGATCATTTGATATCAATAGGTCATTTAAGGATTTGGAAGGCAAACATCTTAATTTAGGTGAGACAGGTGAAGTAGTGAAATGTTTGTTGAATAAAGCTAACTTGTGAATTATTTGCTGAAAAAACATTTGGGATACCAGGAGGATGAAACTGAGAGGATTGTCAGTTTGTTACCGAGAGCCACACTTTTCCCAAGATTGGTATCATTGTTGCACCACCATGGTCATGTATCCATTTTCTTGCTTTTGGCATGGACATATCTGCTCCATCATCAACACTCTCACCAAGTAGCCTTAGAGCAGTATAGTTGAGAGCTGAGCTGAGCATGGAGCTTTCACCTTCTGCATGTAGCCCCCATCCTCCATCGATATTCTGGTACAACAACTTGGTTAGTTCTAGTTCACATCTTTATCGCAATATTTTTTCTCTCTAAAAATAGTAAGTCATGATCAACATGCTTTGACTTCCAGAGAGAATTTTTTAGGGAACGTGACTTGCAGAGAAACAATTATAGTCAATAAATTATAGAAAATAGAATGACTTGTACTACTTTCTAATTATCCATAATTTCCTGGCAATTGCGCAGCCTTACCTGACGGTTGTACAGATAACGACAGATCTCCTTGTGATGTTCTGATGATAGTGTAGTACTTAATGAATCTGTGACATAGAGAACTATTATCTGCAGAAGGAAGCAATACACATAAGAACGTCATGTCAAAGTGAATAGATGGCAAGAATATAGTAGACATGACCAACTGAATGGTGTTTACAACTTGATGATGACAATCCCAAGAAACATCAAGTTGATGATGTATCTTACCATGGTTGCTGTGGTAAACAATGGCCCTGGAAAATCTCCTGGCCAGTGCCCATCATGTGCTTGTATGGCTGAGAAGTAACTGAGTGCCTTTTTCAGTATATCAGATTCTGTAGTTGTGTCAGTATCGGAAGTAGTTTCATCTTTTCCTTTCTGTAGATTGAGACTGAAGTTGTTCTCCTTTGCTAACTGCAGAATAAAAATACGGATGGTCTTTAAAGTCAGTACATTGTTGTGCTCTGTTCTTTATTTTTTACTGTAGTAGAACTAGTTTCATCTTTGATGATTCATTGCATGTTTGCATGCTTGCATACACCACATTTATAGCTTATAAATCAGGTTTTCAAAAGATCAAACCAGGGTTTTTTTGTGAAAATTCATAGATTCAATTGGGACTGATACTAGGTGCATATCAAACTCCGTGCAATGATTTACTTTAGTTTTGCATCGTACCTGCATGCGAGCCAAAATATCAGAGCTGTGTCTTGTTCTGAATCTATTCTTCTGGAATTCTACCCGGGCAGTTTCAACTGCCTCCCTCTCTTCATTTGATCCAAAATTTTGGTCAAACTCCCATGTCTCT
Source organism: Otatea glauca (assembly GCA_036346275.1). Classification (NCBI taxonomy): domain Eukaryota; kingdom Viridiplantae; phylum Streptophyta; class Magnoliopsida; order Poales; family Poaceae; genus Otatea; species Otatea glauca. The sequence continues at coordinate 9,395,227 of CM070725.1, read as the reverse complement.
CTTCCAATGTGATTGTTGCCACTCTTGAGCCACTGTCCGCGCTCGGCAATCTTGAGCTTCCACATATTTTAGAGCACAAAAGAAATTCTTCTGCTACTCTAAGTCTTACCTGTTGGCAGAACAAAAATAGTTTTAAGACGAACTGTCTTGTTAGAATAACATTATACCCTCTCGGAATTTTTCAATAGGATATCTTATATCTACATACTGGGGTTATCTCATTTACTGCTGTACCCTTTGAGGTATTGCCAGCTTGTTTGTGCAGCAAGACTACTCGGTTTCACAGGTATGTTTGCTTGCAGTGGACTGACCAACTGACACTAGTTTGGCATAGTTAGCTATTTTCGTATCGCAGTAATATTACTCCACTCAATGCTTGGTTGGTACTGATACTAATATTCTAGAAAAATTATCTCCTCTTTTTACTAAACGTATAGACTTCTTGTGCCTCCTCCACATCTTTGAAATGGTCTGTGACATATAACTTCGCCTTGATGTAACAATGCCTTTCTGAAAACATTACGCTTTATGCAATTCTTGTCTACACAAATTTACAATACCGGAAAGTGACTACAGATTACCATGGACATCTTCATCCAGTAATGCCTAGCAAATTTTTTCCATGCGCATCTAAATCTAGCTTCTTAAAAGTAGGAATGCATCATGTTTTAAAATGAATGCTAAAACTTTTTTTTAAAAGAAGGCACACTTACAAAACCTTTGCCTTGCCCTTGTTTTCAGGTATCGCCAGCGATCAGTCGCGGAAGGTGGTTATCATCAGAAGACCAACCACTGCATGAGCTGCAACTTCATAAGCAGAGATTCAGAACCAGATGACGTGAAAGAAGAGAATGCTGCGTGTCCAATCAGACTAGTATCATCAATGGAAATGCCTTTTATGTATTCATTCCCTGGGGGATCACATGGAACTGATGAGTGCTTGCTGGGTTGCGCACGGAGCCTCTGCGCAACCGCAAGCCGTGCTGGATGGACTATGGAGCTTGCTTGGCAGCTGAGAACCCGGGGGAAATGGCTTATGTGTGCACCTGCCTGCTCATGCGATTCTTGGTGGCCACACTGCATATGGTACGAGTGCGGTGCGGCATGGCTGTGTGCTGTGCACAACTCTGGAGAGGACAGATTGGTTCAGATGCATATTTCATACATGTTTTTGCCATGCCGCATACGGTATAAGTGTGATGCGGCTTGGCTGTGTGCTGTGCACAACTCTGGAGAGGACAGGTCGGTTAAGATGCATATTTGACAGTGAATAGAGCGGCTGCAATTTCAGGATTAGCATCAGTATAATGTTTTCCTTCTGTTGTTCGTTGGATTGTCAGCCCTCCTCTCTATAACAGGAGCCATAAAGTTTTTTTTCTCTAAGGTCCCGCGTGCGTTTTCTATGCTGTGGACCTAACACAGGTTGTTGTAAAACCTTTTGTTTTTTTTCCATCTTGAATAAATAGTAGAGCTCATCTTTCGAAAAAAGTACATGTTTGTCATGTACCGTTGTACGCAGGTTCTATGAATCTTTCGTCCATTTGTGCCAATGTCTCTTGATCACAGGATTCGCATGCGGTGCAGGGTTATTTCCCAAGTTCAGTAGTTGTAAAAACTGAAGAAACGGTTGGGTTATGAATTTGATAGCCCAATCAAGATCCAATCCACCTGGAGCATCCTCATGACAGTTACAGCGATTAACCTCATGCAATTGACTCTTTGAGGATGGCTATAAATTGAAGAGTGGCACCGTGCTATTGTTCTTTGTATCCGGTGCATTTCTCTCTCGAAAGAACGAAAGAAAAAAAAAGGACACGGGATCGATTCACTCATTGTGTTGGCTGGCTGCAAAGCGGATGATTATTCTCCATGTTCAAAATATATATACATGCGCATACATTAACACTTATGACAGTCAATTTCTGCAGTAGCATGTTAGCAAAACAATGTTATACAGGACAAGAAATGCGATGAAATACAATTACTAATTTGAGGGCTCCGCTTGGACTGCAGAAATTTTTTTCCCGATTCATTAAGGGATCAAGCTGTTCCATGCAAAAAAAATTATGTACGTGTTCATCAAGACCATGGTTATCACGGCGACTCGTCTCACGGTTAGGCGACTAACTAGTTAGTAATTCTCAAAGTATCATTCTCAATCATTTTCTATACAAGCTAAAATAAGCGGTCAATACTTAATACTAGCACATCAAAGAAATACTAAGTAGTCGATACTCATTACTCAATACTTAATACCAAGCAATCAATACTCAATGCTAAGCAGTCTACTCATTACTCAATACTAATATTAAGTACTCAATACTAATAGTCATTAGTCAGTGATCATTCTCAGTACTCAATACTAATATTCAGTAGTAATCAGTAGTTCAATACTCATTCTTACTACTCAGTACTACTACCACTCCCGAGCTACGTCCTGATCATCCATTCTCACTACTCAATACTAGTACTACTACTCAGTACTCATTCGGCCACCCATTCCTCATCCTCCAATTCGCCCCCCCCCCCCTCCTCATCCTCTCGAGCTATCGAGCTCAGCGGTTCAACGCATCCCGTATCGGCCGCATCCTCCCGAGTTGCCGAGCAAGAGGCGGAGTTGCTACTGGCGACGTCGAGCCGCCGAGCAGAGGAGGAGCAAAGGGCGGAGCAGCGGACGGGGAAGGGGAGGCGGAGGATTACAAGTGGTGGAAGCGCAGGGGACGGAGATTGCTCGTGGCTGCGACGAGGCCGAAACTAGGGTTTCTCCAATTCCAATCTCCAGACAGTGAGTTTTTCGGTCTTTCGGTGACCCAAACCTCCCCCGATCGTCTCTCTTCAGTCCTCAAATACTACAACCAAAAGCTAGTCGTCCGCCCAGAGAGCCAGGCCGACACCTAGGCGTCCAGGCGACCGCCTGGTTGGCTTCAGGCGAGGCACCGAGCCATAGCGACTCCGACCGGCCGCCTGGACGCCTAGTCAGCGCCTAGGCGATACCGTAATAACAGTGATCAAGATGCTAGTCACAGGACAGACCAACATTAAATCACCTATTAGACATAATAAATCGGCCTAGACGACTAGACGGGAGGATAGAGACTAGCGCCTGCAAGTTGGACGGCCAACTAAGGGAACAAGGCTTGTGTTGTTAACAGGACAAGGATCCCCTGCAGTTTCAATGGGGACTGCAAGTTTGGCAGTCCCTATTGATCCGAGCCGTCCGATCTGTGAATCGATGGCCCAAATCGTCCTAAAAACTCGTGCTACAATACTCGCTACCGTAAAACGCTGCATTGTTTTGCTACAGTACCTTCGAAAAAAAACTGGGTCACTGATTTTCTATTCAACGGTTTAACGGGACTACCAAACTTATCGTCTCCGTTAAAACTGACAGCCCTGTCCTTGTTGACGAGGTCGTCACGTTTCTCATATGATATCTAAGTCAAATAGTAGTAATGGATTGTTTATTCACCAGTTTCGATGGAGACTGTGCTAGGTTAATTATAAGTTAAGGGTTAAGCAATAATAATGTGCTAATCGAAGGCTAAACCTTTAATTACGCGGACTAACGGCGGCAACAGATCGGAATCACTGGAAAGGCGCCGTCCCCTTGGGCCAGCCGCCGCCGCCGCCGTGCGCCTCCTTCGCCGGCGCCGCGGCCTCCGTCTCGGCGGCCTTACGGGCCTCGGCCATGCGTGCGTCGACCTCGGCCTGCGTGTAGGTCTGCTCCTCCAGCGCGTCGTGCAGCTCCAGCAGCCGCACCTCCACCACACGCCTACGCTCGTGCTCCGCCATCTCCTCCCTGATGCCGCCGGGGATGCCGGGGACGGAGGAGGTGGCGTTGGGAGCGGGGTGGGGTTGCGGGGCCCACCGGCTGAGGAGGGCGAGGGACGGGGCCGGAGGAACTTGTTGGACTGCACGCGGCCGCTGGTGCCGGAGCCTCGCGGGGTGGGGAGCCCGACGCTGTTGTGCATCGCGGCGGCGGCGATCCGATGGATTTCCTACGAATCTCCCCGACTTCTGGGTTAGTTTTACGTGACGGCGCGGAGCGCAACGGAACGGAACGGGGACGAGGAGGGGCGGGAAAGGAAACGGTAGAGCCGCGAGCGCGTGGTCGGTACTCGGTAATAGGGGTGGAAACAGCCGAGACGTTTGAAATGTGGTTTGACTCAGTTCGGCTTGTTTTTAGGCTCGTGTTGGCTCGTGAGCTTACGAGTCAGATAGAAAGGATGGCAGTGTGGGCGTGAATGGCAAGGATGGTGGTGGTCGACGTGCATTGCGGCACGCTGGGGGTGGTGGATGTGGAGGCGGAAGTGGCGAACTCCACGAGGGAGTTGGAATGATGCGGTCTAGGGAGCAGGGGCCAGATTTTGGTGGCAGAGCAAGAGGAGGGTTATAGAAGGTTGGGAGGGAGTACTAGGATGGAGGGGGCACGGTGAAGAGCACCAAGGGTGGAGGATGTAGGAGGGAGGGATGCGGAGCGGAGGGTGGCCGCGTGGGAGGAGGGAGAATCCGAGAGATCAAATGCCGACCCCCAAATCAGCGCACGCACGCTGCGGACACAATACACTGGTGCTCACACACACAAGCATCCGAAAGCAGCGAGACGAAACAATAACATGTAAGTTCAACCCACAAGCACGCATGAAGATTGGTACAAAGATTAAGCTGCTCGAATTGCATGCCTAGAAATGAGGAGATGCAAGGGTATTTGGGATTTACCGAGGCAAATGAAGAGCATGGCGAAGGGCTTCGCGCCGACCTTCGCCACCACTGCCATGGTGCTTACCTCCGCAGCCATCTCCTCCACTCCCACCGCCACCAAGAATCGCAAGCGAGGGTTGAGAAACGAATCGGGAGGGCAAGCCTGGTGGAGACTATGAATAAAGGTGTAGTAGAAATGGGGAAGTCATTTGTTCAATGGGCTAGCCGACTGCCTGACTGGACTATCGAGCCCACGAGCCGCTCGCTAGCCGGCTTGAGCTCGACTCGAAAATTAAACGAGCTGGGAAGAGAGCTTGGCTTGGCTTGTTTACATTACGAGCCCAAGCCAAGCCGGATTCGAGCCGAGCTGGCTCGCGAGCCTCAAACTTTTTTTTTTCAGTCCTACTCGGTAACACTCCATAGTTGATTTTTAGGGTTGCGGATTGATCTGGCACGATTTTTAAAATTAAATTTTTACGGTTAATTTCTTTTATGATATTTTGTTCATAGCTATAAAACCATAACTATAAGAAAATAATTTTAAATACGAATATAATGCTGTTACTTTTGTATCATATAATATACATATTGTTGGACTAATTGTTAGTCAAAGTTCATAAACTTAGAATCTCAAAGTAGGTGAATGCCTTACAAAAATCAATAGAGGGAGTAATCATATAAACAGCAAGATGGGGCCTGCTTGTCAGTCAGTAGTAGTCTTAGTGGGGATTCATTTGGAGGGTATCTCAAACTTATTTTGTCGTATAAATATGTTTAGACGTGTGTTTCTATGTATTATTATTTAAAAGTTGTACAATATTAAAATATAAATAAATGGTAGATAGTGATTATTTATCCATTCATTTACTTTAAGATTTACGTAATTTATAATGGGAGGTGATGCATAAAAACACTACTAAATGGAATCACTGCTGTTAAGTAAAAAAATGGCTAATTAAGTTTATGAACCAGCTTAGTAAAAAAGAATGTCATTATTGCACCAGCTAACCACCCATTAGAAAATACTCCCTCTATCCAAGTTTATCAGACGTATTTTTTCTTCGCATATAGACCAAGAAGACATTAAAATGACTAAATTACCCCCAATTATTATCACTAAGATGCATATATGTAAAGAATATAAAGTAAATATGGATATTTATTAAGAGTATAGAGGGAAGATAACACTAATTTTATATTGAAATATGAAATACATCATATATTTATGGATAAGATCATTTAAAAAAAAGGTTTATAAACTTGAACGGAGGGAGTATTATTTAGATGCTGTATAGAGTCCGGATGCAAAGTTTTTTCTTTTTTAATGGTCCGAGGAGTGGTATATCTATACCCCTTTATAATGCACCTAAGCAATTTTTCCTACGTCCACCCTAAATAATGCACCTCATTAGAGATGGTCCAATGTTCGTGCACCCAGTAAAACGTCCTCAGAAACTTGCATTCATCAAAATGAACGTCTCAGATCTTTCCTCAGTTTTACTCACCCACATCCGATGACCGTTGTTTAATGTGTCTAACTCATTCATTCATGTGGCCCACAACAGGAGAGCCCGCACATATATATATTTCAATTGAACTATATATATGGAATTTATGTTATAAATCTAAACCCATTTGATTTCGATTCAATATTTACCATACCAGTCAGTACCATGAATCGCACTCTTAATTTTCTTCCATTCATGCATGTGCACCACATCCTATACAAGGCGCTCACGTACCGCCGCCATAATATTATTTAGCGAAAAATATTATATAAGGAATGTGTGTATGAAATGCAATTATCGTGTGATAAATACAAGGAATAAGTTCATTTTAGGACTTATTCCTAAATACACTAAGGAAATAACAGATATTCTGATAATAATTAGCCTCAATCAGGACGCACAAATGGTGCTATATGTTAGCATTCATATTTGGATGACAATTAGGGAAGCCATTATTGGTCCAGCTTTTCAGATGACATCTCGCTCATGCGGCGTTCGCCCGCCTGCGCCGACTACACTAGGCTTATTGCGCGCGATCGGCTCACGGAGATGGACGCTGCACCTTTTGCGCGAAGCGGAGGCGGCGGAGGTCGTTGACGCCGCTGGCCATGGAGGCGATCTTGGCGAGCGCTTGACGTGGAGGAGATCAAGGGCAACACCTTCGGGCATGCGATCCTTCCTGCTTATTTCCTTGTTTGATTCTCTCTCCTTCCAAATATGTAGTACATACGCTTTGGCAATTCAAGTCCGGTTTCCTTGCATGCGATCCTCCTGCTTATTTCCTTGTTTGATTCGCTCTCCTTCTAAATATGTAGTACGTACAATGTGATCACAAGATTATTTATTATTAAGTATTATATTCATACTTATCTTTTATTTAATTGATAAGCAGATGTACTGCCGTCGTAGCGTTAGCACTGGCACTATACTAGTCGTTGTAGGAAGCGCACTGAGAGGTTGCCATACCCTCCATCTCAGCCATCAAACATAGAAGGAACGTAGACGGGTGCAGGTACCACAGAGCACCACAACATCGTATCACCCAGCGAGGAGCGGGAACAAGTTTCAAATTTCGTTTTCGGACTATATGTCGAAGGTGATTGAAATCTAAGATTTCGGACGAAATTTAAAAAACAAAATTCAAATCTGATCAAAATCACCGAAATTTCAATCATTTTCAACCCTGTGAACCGGTCTCGTGACGCCAGAAAAAAATGTAACCAAGATTTCAAGCCATAAAGTTAAGTTGGCTTAGTTGGTGTAAGGCGCCAGACTTAGGTGTGAATTTGAGGGGTATGTGTTCAAATCCCCCTCTAGCACTTTATTTTTTTTGGCCTCAGCCGAGTATTTTTTGGAACTAAGTTGAGAGTAGAGAAAAATCGCATATCGCATGCAGTTCACAGGAAGTACCTCCATTTCTTTCCATACCACAATCTGACCAGCGTGGGCACCATCGCGTTACAAAGTTTTTCTATAGCTTGCCCACCAAAATCGGCTCTGGATAGCACAACGACTACAACGCAGGGGGTGGCTAAACCAATATTTCTGCCCAATGTGCTACCGGAATTTAGAAACCGCGCAACACCTTTTCATAGATTGCCCCCTAGTTCGATGTTTGTGGAATCACATTGCCAGATGGGTACGGCTACCGTCTCTTTTACCGGAATAGTGGGATCCGACCGCCGCTCTTACCCTTGCAGATTGGAACCTTCATCAAGTAAACTGCCAAACAAGATTTTCGCAAAGGGCTAAAAACTCTTATCATCCTAGTTTGGTGGAAATGGTGGAAAAAGTGAAATAACATAATTTTCCAAGACAAGGGCCAAGCCATCGAAGAGATTTTACAGTCCATCAAAGATGAGGCCGTAGCCTGGATTATTGGGGGTGCCGATCACCTAAAAAATCTGCTACGCGGACTTGTTTGATTTCTTCTTCTTTTTTTCGTTTTTTTCCTCCCTTCTCTATTCACTTGACCTTTCTTTTGCTTCCTTGGTGTAGTATCCTGCACCCTGTACTCTACTACCTTTTCTATCTAATATAATTGCAGCCTTGCTGTCTTTTTTTTTAAAAAAAAAGAGAGTAGAGAAAAAAAGGGAGAGTGCTCTCACGGAGAATCGAACAAAAGACCTCCCAGAGCTAGCAATGCTATACGGTATTTTCACATGTATTCATATTAAAAGGCATTATAATTCTCTAAAAAAATTGGAGCCAAATCCCGTCAAAACAACATGCAAACCGGTCCAAATATGATGTGCTTAGGTCAAAATAATCAAAATTTCAGTGAAATATGCCGAAATTTTCGAGATTACAGTAGCAATTTGATTTTTTTAAAAAATTATCCAATCGGAATTTGAATCCCGTCCCTAGCCGAAATCCGAAATGACCGCCACCGCCTACATGCACTCTCGCGCTGCAAGTCGGAAACCCTCTCTTGCGCCTGCCATTATCTGGCACTCATCAACTAGCAAAGCTAATAACGAGACACACAAATTATTTAGCTAAATCGTACCCATATAGACTTGTGGTTGTACGGTAGTGCTTGGTCCATGATAACACATGCTTCGATTCTTAATTGACTAGGGCGGAACATTCACATTCTAAGGTCTCGTGCTTTCTGCACCCACCAAACATCCATCTACCCTGGTCTAAACCATATTTTTCACTTTATTTCATTTAAATAACAGCAGCAACACCAATTTTCGCGACATCACAAATAAGTTTCAACAATGTTTGAAATGATTCCCATACTGGCATAATACCGAAACATTTAAGCTGGACTAAGCAGTTCTACCGTCCCATGCTAATCTACTGGTTATCACCGAATAAAATATCTGGTATCATCTAGGGTGACAAAAGTTCATCATGATTAATGTCAATGAGGGTATAATAAAGCTGGCATTTAATTAAACCCTAAAACTATATTTAAAGTACATTGCATAAAGTAAACATGCATAATTTAAAACAATATAAGCTTTTCATAAAATTTGGGATCAATATGTTCAAGGAAGACTCGCTTTGTCGCTTCCCCGCTAGTTCTACCTCCGATCACGATTAGCTTGAACTTCGATCAAGGCTGCCTACACGCCAAACGAGCAAATAAATAAAACAAATTCAAAAAAATTCCAAAATTGAAAAGAATGGTACTGAAAGATAGATTATGAATTTAGATGAATTTAGAAATTTGAATAATTGGAATCAGAGCTCGAACGAATGAGAACGGGATCCTAGAAGTTCCTCGGATTAGAAATTCTGAAAAAATCAGAAAGTCTAACACGTTGCAAGATCTGATTGGCTGGAATTTCGGATTTTCTGGAAAATCAGAAAAAGAAATAAATATCGACTGACACGTGGGGCCCACGCGTCATTGGCTCGGCTCACGGTGGACCGGTTTCACCGAGGCGATCAAGGACGACGTGGCGAGGTCTGCCGATGAGGACGCCACGTGGCGGCGGGCGACGTGGCGGCGACGCGTACGCCATCTGCGGCGTGACGCGCGCGACACGGGACGCAGTGGCGCCGACCGGCGGGAGGCGAGGCGACGTGGCGCCGAGGTGGCGGCCACGGGCGAGACGAAGGCCGACGAGGCGCCACCGTAGGCATGGCGGCGCAAGCGAGCGGCTTGGTGCGCGATGCGCGCGCCGCCGAGAAGAAGAAGAAGACGCGGTCGAGGAGCAAAACGCGACGGAACGCGCTCAGATCTGTGGCAAAAGAAAGCGCGCACGCGGGGAGTTCGGCGGCACCAACATATGCGGTAGAGGCTCACCGTCGGCGGGGATCTACGGCTGAGAAGCGCTCGGGATGGCGGTGCAACTTTGGCGAGCTCACGTGAGAAGACGGCAGCGTCTCTAGCAACAAGAGCTAGGGCAAAAGAGACGACGCAACGAGGGGAACCTCGGACGGGGTGCGACGGCGGCTTAAATAGCCTAGGGAGGCGCGCGTGGCATGGACACCGAAATTGGCGCAGATGCGGCGACGACGCGGTTAGGGTTTCGGGCGGTGACGAATACTTATAACAGGGGTACCCCAACGGCCCGAAGTGACGAACCGGCGGCCTCAAGCACAGCTCAAGCCCAACAGGCCGCTCTCAGCCCGCTACCGACCGAGGCACCGCAAGGCCATACAAGACATCCTTCCCGACCGACGAGGAAGTGTCTCCGACTGCTGGGCTCCCGACCCCCGCCATGGACGGACCCCTGGCCCGACCAGCAGGCTCGACCCCTTGGCGGGGCGGGATCCCGACTGATCAAACCAAGGTAACATCCGCCAAGGACCGCGTGTCGGCCCCCACCACCTACGACCACGCACCCCACGAACGGGTCAATCGAAATGACTATACAAGGGCGGTGGCCCTTCCCAAGAGGGTTTAATGATCGCCAAGTCATGCTCCCGATCCATCGATCGGTCACATACAAGACGAAGACACGCCTCTCCCGAGGCAACACCCATGTCATGCGCAACAACGCCAACACTCGTAAGGTTCGCAGAGGCGTACGCCGCTTCCGGAAATACCTAACCGCCTCGCCAACTAGACTACCGACCAGCATGGGCAAGACGGCGGTGATCGGTCACAGAACGAAGGACCAAGCTCCTAATGTAGGTCACCTCGCCCTCTCCCAACTCTCGATGTAACCCGCCTTCCTTCCGTATAAAAGGAGGCGGGAACCCCGTGAGGAGGGGATCGAACCCATCTCACTAAGCCATTAGCACTCTCGCTTGTAAACTTTGTGCATCATCTCAGATCAAGGGAATACAACGCCACCACACGAATCGGAGTAGGACCTTCGCCCGAACCAAGATACATCTTGGACTTCTGAGTCTAACCATTCAGGGAGTGGAACGCGCGGCCCCTTAGACTTACAAATTTACTTGCCGGTGCTCGAAACGCCGACAGGCGGCGGCGGCGGTGGCGAGATCTGAGCCGCGCACGTGTCGCCCATCGGACGGCGGCGGTGAACGGGTTGGTTGGGCCTGGGACGAGGGGAATGGGCCAGGCGGCGGAGAAGGAGGAGCCGGGCTGATGCGAGGGAGATGGGTCGCAGGGAAGGAAATAGCCCGCGCGTGAAAAAGAAAAGGAAAAAGTTTTTTCGTTTTAGAAAATTTGAGAAAATTAAGAAAAGCCAAAATAAATAGTGAATAAATTAGGAAAATTCTCAGAAATACTTTTAAGCATTTGAAACCCAAATAAATCATTTTGAACTTGTTTAAACTTAAATTTTTGATTCAAATAATTTACTTGCACTTGAGAGCTTAAATTTAAATTCTCAAAAATTTTAAAAACTCCAGGGAAAATTTTTGAGATGCTAAAATTTAGAATGTTACAACACTACCCTAGCAACAAAACACTGTAGTACTTCCTAGACACCATAAACGTTATTCTCGTTCTCAACGTGATGCAGTGGCTATTGACTATCGCATTATTTGGATATGGATGTGTGCTTACTGCTTAGTGCCACACAAATAATTGAACAACAAAACAAAGTAATATATAAATCTAGCGCATGGCCTACATTAGCATGCATAAGCATAGCACTGTACTCCTGCAATATTACTACTGCTTTATTTGATTTCTTTATGAATTTAATCTCTACTACTTCTAATTAGGAGTCGGTGGCGATCCATTCTCTTCTAGAGTACCTGATTCATTGGATTTAACATAAACGGCTGAGATAGAAGAGGATTTAATCTGATAGTCCTACCCTTTCCTCTCGTCTTCTTACGTGTTCACGCAACCCGAACCGTTCCAGTCATAATGTCTTTCATCTCAAACCATTTTGACCTTGCAACACCTCTCCCTCCTTCGATCCGGCTCGCTCAGCTCTCCCTCTCAAATCTCTTTGGAGGAACAGGCATTTCCTACTGTTGAAATATAATTAAAGTTAGTATTCTTTGCAAATATTTTTTTTTTGTCTCAAATTGAGTTTCTGTTACAACGCACGGGCACATGACTAGTTTATATAGTGTTCCTTTGCCTTATCTTATTGAGTATGTTTAAGCATATTCGCCTACTTGCTCACAGTGATTTGCGCAATGAAAGCGTGGTGAGATATTATGGGTGTGTTTTGTTTGAACTAAATGGTATAGGTATGATATGATTCAAGAAGAAAATTATTCATGTGTTGAGTTGTTTAAATGAAATCATCCCATCCTAGACAGTGGGATACAAATTTGAGAAATATTATTTATGGATGCTAAACCATTTTATTTATCCAAAACAATGGAATCAAATGGTACATGACCATCCTATCTTATTCAATCTTATTCCACCAACTAAATACAGTGTAAGTTATCGACAACGGACTTGCGACCGAGAACCGATATAACTTTAACCTTAGATATATTACCTGTTTATTTGTTTTGTTTCTGCTATGATACACCATAGTTGAGTATCTACGCAGCTTTAACATGATGTCCATGTGTGCTTTACGGCTCACTCCTAAACCATGTTCTCGAACGTGACAAGATCCGACGTAGCGTTGTCAGTTTGCTACATCCGACGATCCGCATGCATCCCAACACCAGCGAGCTGCAATTTCGTTATGATAAGGTTTTGTAAAACATTACGAGCATAAATATGGGTTAAATGCCACTAGCGCGAAAAATATTGGGTTTTGTGATTAGAACCCCTAAAACCAATGTTTTTTTTTTAAAAAATTACTCTAAAATTATCTTGAAGCATTTTTCCCACCGCCGCATGGACGCGCGGATGGACGAATAATCTTGTAGCTCAGTAGCTGCCTGCCACCCCATCTCGAACTTCTGAATCCCCGCCCATGTCGAACTGCTATTCCGGCGGCCTCCCGGCACCCCTCTGGCAGGCGGAGGCGGGTCGTCACACCTTCCTACTCCCTGCGCCGGCGGCTCCCCCATCCGTCTCAAAGTCCAGGCTTGCTTCCACCGGAGCACGCCGCCTTGAATTCTTCTCTCCTGGTCGTCGTCCTGCTCCTCCTCCCCTCTACCGGAGTGGCGTGGGGACTCGGGTGATTTCTTCTTGCTTCGGTAAGGGGCCCTAGCTTGTTTGGATGGATTTGATTGGCCTAAGATGCAGGTCATTGCATTTCGTGGTTGTGTGTTTAGGCCAATTGGTGTAGGTTTTCGTGAGGATTGCTTGTTGCACGCGTGGTGCTTGATGAATTGCCGTGATGGGACCTTGAAGGCTGTGGTGATATAGCACCTTCGGACTACGAGATGCAAGTTCCTGAGACTAGCTGCGGTCCTTTTTTTAGTTGAGATCAGTCCAACTTTCTTTTTTAGACTTCCTGTAGAATTATTCTCCTCTAACGAACATGGATAAGTGTGAGGGCCTGTTTAGATTCATTGGACAAGATCGAACCCCTTGGAAGTTGGAAATTGAAAATTTAGTACCGTAACCCAAATCTGGTAAGGGTAAGAAGGGGGCCGATCCGCGGAGGTCAATTTTTGGCCCGCTTGCTATCACAGATACATGAGCGGATTTGTTTCTTTGAGCTACTTTTCCTAGATTTACCTAAGTGTGGAGTGAGGGAAAGAAAGTGTATGTAGAACTAGAAAGCTTAAAATTAACCCAAGTATGACGCGCGAAATTTTTCCTGTTCCTTCAGAAAATGAACCGATTCCCGTGAAATTCAATCTTTGCAAACAGGACTACATGTTTAAAATCTCTTATATGTTTTAATAAGAGAATCTTTTATTTCTTTTTTTAGGGATTGAGCTTTTAATATGAGTCAATCGGTAATCTTATTTTCTTATTACAAATTCCTTAGTGAAATTTAATAATGGTAAATAATTGAATATAATTTTGCAATGAAAATTTTGATCTCATAGGGTCGTGTACCACTGTGTGTGTGCCTGTGTGCGCACTAACTTTGTGTGTACCTTACAGAAATATTTCTTACTTTCTTACATTGTGAGTTACTTCATGTAATTGCAGGGTGTGTAGCTAGTCCAACTGTTGTTAATGTGGATGACCACACTGGGAGTGAAGATGCAATGGGATACACGATGACCCAAATCTGTGATAAGTTTATTGTGTTTTTTATGTATGAGAAACCACAAACAAAGGACTGGAGAAAAATATTGGTGTTTAGAGAGGAGTGGCGAAGATATAGACCACACTTTTACAAGCATTGCCAAGTGCGCATAGATACGGAGATTGATTCTTCAATGAAGCAAAAGTTGGTTGTACTTGCCAGAAAAGTTAAGAAGGTATGTTCTTTTCTTTTTGACTGAACAACGGTTGGCTATAAGGCCTACCTGAACTAGAAAGTATGTTCTTATTTGATCTCTTTATGTATCCTCACCTTTTGTATGTCTGTTTTGACATAGATCTATTTCTCAAGTTAATCTTTTTACAATCAATCTTAAAAAAATCAGATTTTTAGATTACACAATAATATTATAGGTTAGGTGCACCAAAGTCAATCAAGAGAAGTGTTCATATGCATCATATCATAATTTTCTGAATCTGCTTTTATGTTTACAATTAATTTCTCAGATCGATGATGAAATAGAGAAGCACATGGAACTCTTCACAGAGCTCCGAGAGAATCCCGCTGACATTAATGCTATTGTTGCGAGAAGACGAAAGGATTTCACTGGGGAGTTCTTCCGCCATCTTAATTTTCTTTTAAATGCCTATAATGGACTTGATGAGCGAGATGGTAACTATCTACCTTCCAGCAGTTTTTGACTCACAAACTGCACTTATTTAAGTTATTTCTTTATTTTTCAAGCATTGAGCTGATTAGCCACTAACATATACGCACAGTATGATAAATGATATTGAAACATGCCCAGTATTGGGTTTTGTGCATTTCTTGAGAACTTGCAGCATGACCTCTGGTTTCCAACAGTTGGAAAAGGAAAAAGAAAAAAAAGTTAGATGTAGAATTTTACAAGATATGCCTAGATTGTATTTATTTATTCTATTTTTACTGCTTTGGCTGGTTATTTTGGTCATCCAATCAATCTATTCTGCGAGCATGCATGTCTAATCAGAATCAATTAGTTTTAGCCCCAGATATTATTATACTTCATGAGGTTGCTTTTCTTTTATCTGCTGAAAAGGTTCTTTTTATCTCTACATTATGCAGCAATTGTCAGGCTTGGGGCTAAGTGTCTGTCTGCAATTCATGCATATGATTGCACACTGGAACAGTTGGACATTGATTCTGCTCAATCAAAGTTTGATGACATACTGAATTCTTCTTCACTTGATGATGCCTGTGATAAGATAAAAAGCTTAGCTAAGGCTAAAGAACTTGATTCGTCCTTAATTCTTCTGATTAACAGAGCTTGGGCTGCTGCAAAAGACTCTAAAACTATGAAGAACGAGGTTGGTCTCAAATTCTCAGTGAAATTCAAAATATGTTTTACAAGCTGTACATGTTTAAATCATGATTTCTTGCTACATATATTCTTGCCCACCTGAGATGTGGAGACACTGAAGCACTTCACTCCATGATGGGGCATTGTGCTGGTTGTCCCGCCATTTAACAACATACTGAGGAAAGTAATATCTTGTTGATTATGCTTCAGAAGAAGCGAGACAGTAAGTGATGAAAAAAAATAAGATATGCTATTTATGTACAAGAAATGCAAAATAGCATTTTGGCATCTTTTGGGATTTAAGTAGTTCCACCAGATTTTTCATGAATATATGTTGTTTTACCTTTTCTTTCATTACTTCAATCCCCAGAAGTTAACGGAAGTTTATGAGACACATTTACATCCCACCTGCTACATAGGAATGCAAGAAAATTTTATAAAAAGTTTCCTTATGCTTTCTATTCCATGTTATTTATCACTCTACAAATTCATATGCAGCCAGGTAGCACTTGAAAAAAAATCTAGACAAGACTAAGCGCAGTAAGCTGCCATTATAAGAGTTGGAGTAGCTAATTGCCTAATTCAATTAATTGTATACATTATGCTCAATTTTTTGTGTAAAATCTTTACCTGTTCTGTCAGGATCGTTTTTTATAGTACCTGCTCAAAGAATTTATATACCTCACATTGTAATATCAATAGTAGATGTATCTGGAACTGGTATGTATTAGACCATGACTACTCATATAATGTAGAAAGTATAAAGTATAATACTGTACTTGGAGCAAGCATACCCTTTATAAGTGCAATATCATAGCTCACGATCTTCACAAATTGTGTCATGCAAAATTACGTATGGAATAAGATTTCCAAATTCATATTAGGTGCATTCTATTTTCAATCTCATATTAGATTTCCAAATGAACATCCCTTGTAACTAATGTTGATTTGAGATTTTGACTAAGGTGCATGTATACTGTTACTTTCTAAAACTTGTAGAGAATGTTTGTTTATGCGTATTTATCATTGCATGGCATAGGTCAAGGATATAATGTATCATATTTATACAACCACGAAGGAAAGCCTCAAAAGCATCTCACCTCCAGAGATGAAGCTTCTGAAGTACCTACTGAATATTGAAGATCCTGAAGAGAGAGTTGGTGCTCTTGCAACTGCTTTCTCTCCTGGAGATGAGCATGAAGTTAAGGATGAAGATGCTCTTTACACGTAAGAAATTATTGACAATGATATTTAGGTTCCATTGATTTTTTTTGCCTGCAAAACTATGCTGCGGTATGGGTTCTGATATAATCTGTTGACATTTGTTGTCAAATGCACCTAGTTATTCTTGTTCCTTTTTGGTATTTGAGTTGATTGGATTGGTTGACTGGGAATGTTTATGCTGTTATTGTTAAGGTAAGGATTCGCTGGCCTCGACATGCTCCACGGAACTACCATTTAATGATATGTAAGCATTAAGTTGGCTTGTCTAATATGTATGCCATCTGGTCGCACACACACACAAAAGAAATATTGCCATGGGACGCATGAAGTCAAATTTTTTGAATATCTTTATCTTTACTGCTTAAAAATAACCTATTGGTGATGGTGGTTCATTCACCCCAACACCACCCATCCCCTTTCACCTCCCTAAAATATCTCTAACAAAAACAGAAAAATCTCTACCAATAACAAATTCCACCAGCCTAGAAGTTCTTTAACAAGAAAAAAGGTGAAGCTCTACTGGGCACGCGGTGGAGCCGAGGACACGGAAGCGCGATGCTGCTTTTTGTCAGAGCTCGATCGAAAGCGGAGGTGGAGCCGAGGGCATGGCCGGGCAGGCCAATCTCGAGATGTCTGTTAAGGATATATTTTCTTACCTTATATAGGCTTCGGCCGCCTTATATCGACCACTGACCAACTTTGGCCGCCCTTGGTCGCACCAGCCCTGGCCTTCCGCGCCGGCTCCGCCTCCGACGTTGGCCTGCGCCTCGGCTGGCCGAGCGAGCCCTCCCGACGTGCCACCTCACGTGACGTCGCTCCATCGGCCGTTGCTGTCTCCTCGGGGACGCTCCTCCAGGATGCCTCTACGCCAGCCTCCGCTCCTGCGCCCTCAGCCTAGGCCGCCATCAACGCCTCCGTCGACGCCGACGTGACGCCGCTTGCCGCCTCGCGCTTGTGACCGAGACGAAACACGATCTCGATCGGACTTCAAGTGACTTCAACCGGTTTTAATTTGATCCGGCTCCAACTTCAGAGCGGCTCTGGCTTTTTGAGCTTTTAGAGCGGCTCAGCTTTTCTGATCGGCTCTGGGCTCTTCTTATCGGCTTTCCGGTTTTTCGTGGCTCATTTGTCGACTCGGCTCTTCGTTGGCAAGGATCATTTGTCGGCTTGGCTCTTCTGTTGTCAGCTCTTCAGCTCGGTTATTGGCTTGGCTCACTCCAGCAGCTCGGCTCTTTGGCTCCGATTTTCGACGGTTCGTTTTCGGCGGTTCGAATCACTCTAACAGTTCAGCTATTCGGCTCGGCTCTGGCTCTTCGGCTCTCCTTCGAGTTTTTTATTTTTAGCTCCGTTGCGTCCATCCAAGTCATTAACATCTTGGCTCTTTTGTCAGCTCGGCTTTTTTTATTGGCTTGCCTCTTTTCGTCGACTCGGCTCGTTCTGTCGGCTTCATCGACTTGGCTCCTTTGTCAACTTGGCTTCTTCGTTGGTTTTCCATTGTTAACTCGGCTCCTTCGTCGGTTTTCTACTGTCGGCTCGTTTATTCAAGAGTTGGATGCTACGATGACTACTTTAAGACCTGAACTTTAGATTTCCCCTATTTTAGTGTCAACCCTTCAAATGCAATGCTATTGCATACGCTTTGCATTTGTGGAGGGGGGTGTTAAGGATATATTTCCTTATCTTATATAGGCTTTCTATATACATGATTGTCTTATATAGTCTTTCCATATACTTGATTACCTTATATAGACTTTCCTTTTGTACTCTCGTGTACTTTATATATTCTGGCCATTGGCCTCATATTGAATACAACAAGTGTTGTTCATAACAATGTCAACTCGACGTGCTAAGGATAATATTAATTTTGTTTAACCGTAGCAAAGCACGTGCATTCAGCTAGTAAATATAAAGATTGGCTTCATGAAATTTAGTAAATATGTCATCCAGAATACCTTCATAATAATATATTTTATTAGGTTTCACAAATGTTTTACAATGAAAGTTGGTGGTCAAAGTAATGTTTCGAAGACTGAAAAAAGATTGACAATTCTTTTGTATCCGTAGGAATTAGAACTTTACAAGCAGCTAGCGTTTATCCAATTTTAATGTTAGATTTAAACAAATTGTAGCTCATGGTTCTTGCTCTGGCCTTTTGCCTTTTTGTTTTGCTCAACTATTTATTGTTCAAGATAACTTAGGTGCTAGATTGTACCTTGGATTCCTGTCCATCCAGGAAACGTCTAGAATCCAGTACTGTACAATGAATGCTAAATGGGTTAGGAGAACATTGTTTTGACTCCACGTTGATGCATTAGATTTGCAAAAGAAAATAAGGAATTTCGTCAATATCATAGTGGAAATTAGTGGAGCATGTATTCACACTTACAAACTGAGACGCAAAGGCCCAAATAAAGTGAATTTGTTTTTGTTAGAAAACAAGCTCTAGGCACCATAAGCTGATCGTTAAGAGCCAAGAGGGTACCCTTTTATTTCTGTACTGGTCCTTTCGTTTGAGCTAAGGTGGTTATTATGAATTGTGTATGTGGTAAGGATAGTTTCCATGCATTTCATTAAGACCTACTTAATAGGCATCATTGTTTACTTGCAGAACTCCCAACGAACTCCACAAATGGATTAAAATGATGCTTGATTCATACCATCTCAATAAGGAGGAGATGGATTTTATGGATGCCAGAAAGATGAGTGACCCAATCATTATCCAGAGATTAATTTTGCTCAAAGAGATAATTGAGGAAGAATACATGAAGCAGTATATACATCCTGAGGAGCAAGACTCCGAAGACCAAGAATCAGAGGAGAGTGAAGAATCAGAAGAGTGAGCTTGTACATGTGTAATATCTGTGACTAGGAAAGATCCCATCCAGTAGAGTAGAATTATGCAGAGAAGATAATTTTGTAGCTGCTGACATCGCTGACGATCCATAGTTGAAGATTGATCATAATTTGTATTGTGCTGGTGACTTATAGGTACTTAAAATAGGTTCAGGTTTAGCTAGGACGTCATGTTTACCATTGCAGTAATCATACGTCTGTGAGACAAGCACGAACTTTGGTTCATGGAAAAAGACAGCAAGGCTTCGTCATTCTTGTACTGCAATTGTATCACCAGAAGTTATCACAACTGACTCATGTGTAGGCTGAAAACGAGTCGAGCCGAGTTTGGACGGGGAGGTTGGGCCTGTTCGGGGGAGCTGTAGCTTTTCTGAAAAACAGTTTTTGATTTTCTAGGTTGAAAAGCGATTATAGCTTTTTATAAATGACTATTTGACAAATAGCTAATTTGCAAAAGTAGATTTAATCTAGCTTTCAGCTTTTACTAGTTATATATAGCTTTTAGTTTATACCAAAAGCAGCTTAAAAACTGTTTGAGGGGTTTACTGATTTTTCAAAAACCGGTCTAAGCTCAGCTCACCTCGTCTTAAAAGTAGAGTAAAGCTCAATTTAGTTGAGTTAGGGGGAGCTAGAGTGTAAATGGCAAGGGACGATATTTCCAATCAGTGGTGAATCTAACGGTGAGATAAGAGAAGAGGGCTGACGTATATCCTACTGCTGGCGGTGTCATGGGTACCACCACCTTCGCAACCCAATCGGCGGGTGACGGTGGGCAGGTGCAAGCGGCGAGCCGGTGGGCAAAGAGGCTGTGGACTCTGGGTTGTAGGGGTATGCGGTGGGGGCACGGGGCGGCAGCCGGCAGGCGACATGTGCAGCGGGTAGTGCCACTGCCACGGTAGGCTCCATGCATGGACCTGGGCCGGCCGAGCAGCGTGTGGGGAGGGTACTCAGCAAGCCGATAAGCACCCTTAACATCGTTACTACAGTGTGTCAAGTTCACAACAATCCGCACTTCTACCTTTGATGGACGGTCAGTGTATTATTTCTTTTCTTGAGAGGAACAGTCTACTGTTTCTTGCGGGTACTTGATTGACTTCACCAGATCAACAGCAGCTTCCTTTGCCCAATAAAGAGATACTGGCGATGCAATAATGCTTGGGGTGCAATCAAACTGAAAAAACATCACACAAAGCCTAAAAACATTTCTGGACGTACATCATTGTTTACTCTACCTATGTATAAAATTTGAAGCTCGAATTCGTTCTTTGTAAAGAGTGTCAAAAAAGACAGAATCACAGAATTCTAACAAATCTGAACTCTTAACATTTGTCAGAATTTCCTCTTTTTTTTCTCTAAATATAGAATGAATACGAACTTGAAATTTTATACATAGATAAGAGTAAGCTTAGAAGTACATCAAGAAAAAAAAATTCAGAATTTTCCGTGATAAATTTTAGTTTGATTGCACCCAGGGCATGATAGCATAGCACATGTTGCCAGAGGTACTAATCCAGATCCATATATTATTTTTTCTTATTTGTAAATAAATCTTCTTTTGTTTTTAAATATAACTTTCCAGGAAAAAAAAGAACTGGTTCTAAATAAATAACTGGTTATAAATGGGCCTGGTCCTGGGCCTGTCAGCCAGCAGTGGGCTGTGGGTGGAAGCAGCCAACAGCCCAACAAGGCCCAAGCGTCAGCGCGTATGTACTTCTCCACTCTCCGACTCTCCAGGCGAGGCGATGGCGGCGGACGAAGGCAGCGGCCTACGGCGTCGGCGACGATCTGCTGAAGGGCAGTAAAACTGGCATGGCTAAGAAGGAGCATCCATTCGGTTGTGCTAGAAGAGAGAAGTCAAATTGACACTACTGAGGGCATGTACAGTGCTACAAACTCTATATGGTTGTCTGTAAAGATCTCTCGTATAATTAATAGACTGTCTGTACAATAGTATACACAGTATAAAACTGTCTATAAGACCGTCTGTTAAATAGTAGACAACATCTTTCTCTCTCCTCCATATCATCCAAAATCCTATGTGACATACTCTTATAGACAGCTGATATGTACCATTGTATATACTCTAACGTAGGATAGGGGAGAAGAGAGAGTGCAAGAAGAGAAGGGAGGAAGCTGATTTAGACGGTGGTAAGAACGATAAGAAGAAAGAGAAGAGCAAGAAGGAGGTGCTCGGAGGAGGAAATAGGGAGGAATGAAAGGCAGCAGCTCCGGCAAAGGACAAGAGTGGTACAAGGGTGAGCTTTGCTGATGTGGTGGAGCAGCGGCAGACTTAGAACGAAAATACGGAAATAGAGAGGGCTCATGGGTTAAGGCAGTGATCAAGGAAGAACTAATGCTTACCCTGAATAAATTGATTCTGTGACTCGCATCGTACTAAATACAAAGATCGATAAATAACCAGTGGCACGATCCTTACAATCTTGCGCACCTTTAGATTCCGCATGTAAGTCTCCTCTTTTGAGTTGACGCTATGATTTTTTTTTCTATATTCAAGTAGCTAGCCTTACAAATGTGCTCTAGATATTAATTTATGCTCATAGGTATTTCTTCGAACAACTTAAGGATGTGCTATCTAAGATTTTTAGGATAGCTAACAAAGAAAGCATTACAACAAAACAACATAAAACAGGAAGATAAATTCACATCAATTCACAATACATTAAGGAAGTATTGATACAATAGAAGTGCTATTGGGCGACTACATGAGGGGCTAGAGCCCACCTTAGCCTCCCCAGGGTCCACCCCTGCCATGGAGGCGTTGAGCGTCGAATTCGACGGTGGTGATGACGAAGAAGATGGTGGCAGGAGTGGGGAATCCAAACTTGTGCATGGGCAACGGTTTGCCCCTAGGAAGACGCCGCCCTTATGGAAGTCATCATGAATTACGCAGAGGCTGTTTCTCGCTAAATTGCTGCATTCATGTGATCTATGCATTTCTGTTTACACCTTTGCTTGCTGGTAAGCGCATGATCAGTGATGGGCGTACTGAAATTGAATGGAAGCTATGCCCCTTGCGTACACGGAACATGAGGGTACCAGAGAAACCATCATTTGTTTAGCCCCTTTTATCTTTTTTTTTTTTTTTGCAAATATAGTCCCCTTCCAAGTGGAATTACAAATTAGCCTCTTCCCAACTACAGAAACGCGCCTCCCATGCTCCCCTACCGTTGCAGCCCTCCTCCCATGCTTGCTGGTTGCGGTAGCACGCTGCTCCCGTACTCCCTTGGTCAAGTTGCGGTGTACTACTGTGAGCCTAAGCCCCCAAGACCCCAGCTTGAAAGCCAAGCCCAGACAAAAGCTAAGGGCAAAGCCCAAGCTAGCCAACCCTAGCTTCGAGCGGTCTCAGCCTCCGCTTCGTCCCCGATTTTTTACTCCACTTCGCCCCCAGTCTTCTCCTGTTCGCCGCCTCCCCAGTCTCCACCCGTTCGCCGCCAGTCCAGTCTCCGCCCGTTCGCCACCTCCCCTGGTCTCCGCCTCCGCCTAGCCAGGAGCCGCCGCCTCTCCTCAGTCTCCGCCACCTCCTCCCCGCCCGCTCACCGCCTCTACTTTGCCAGGTGGCTGTCTCCTCCCCTTTGCATAGCTGCAGCTGCCTAGTTTGCTAAACGACATCTCTAGAAAAGTTACAGTCACCTGCTACAGCTCCTTTACAACCTATCAAGCTAAAAGTAGCTTTTCAGTCTAGCCGCAACTCCTAAAATAAGCCCTAATTTAACCCATCCTTTGTACAGCTAAAGTCGGTCTATCTTGCCTGAATTTTCTGCTTCTATATGCATAAGTTATCCTCAGAGTGGGTCGTTACATGCAAATTATGCATGGATATGGCCATTAATTCATGCTGCACTTTCAGGTACAACCAATTAGCATCTCCACTGGTTAAGCAAGGCATCTGGGCAAATACTGTTGATTGTCGACTGTTGGAAGCGTAAATTTCTACAGATTTTGTACCAATGGATTGTTTTTTTCACAATTAGATGCTAAGTATTATTTGCAACTGTGAGTTCTTAAAAAAATCAATAATTGCTAACAGCTAATTAAGAGTATGGTTTAGCCTGCTTATGAAAGTACCCATAAACTTATTATTTCAGTAATGATTAACAGTATGGTTGACATTAAATTGTACTGCTCTACATGTATATAATATGAACTTTTAAAGTAGGAATTTTCGGATAATGCCTGTTTGGCTATGCTGACTGTGTTGCGTTGTTTTCGAGGATCACATAACGAGGAAGAATGAGAATCCAGGCTTTGTTTCCTTCTTTCTTTTCTGATTCAGTTGCACCAGGGATCACCAACTTGCAGGCTTTGTCTGGTGTTTTAAACTAACTGACCGCTGCTATGGGCTCGATGGAACGAATGAGCGAGCATTTCTGGTTGGGACCAGAAGGGATATTGGGAGGCTGTACGCTCGCCCTCATCCCGTCAGGTATATGGCATGGCTCATTCCCGACCATACGAACGCACACCACACTCACATATACACATGTGCGTGTTCTCTATATACACTAAAGAATTAATTGAATGATCTACATAGGGAACATGCTGTCTCACCGAACGCATACGCACGTGCGTACCCATTTTTATCGTTGGTGAGCATTCGCGGCGTTCGACTCAGACAAGGTGCTCGACGGCGCCTCTGCCAACACTCGGTCCTCCTCTGAGCAATCAACTTGTGAGGGCAATTTTCTGGTTTATTTCTGCTTGAATCGAAAGAGACTGACATTCCTTTGACATTCCTCTTTTATAGAAAAGAACACTTAACACAAAACACCAACCAACTCTAATAGACAGCGAACTCAACAAACGGATTAACTCAAACCGACTTCTTGAGAATCCTTAACAAAACTGGACTCCCTAACAAAACTGAACTCCTAACCAAACCAATCCATCTACGGATTAAAATCCCCTGCGGCGCCACTACTCTCGTGGAAGCTAGCGACTTTTTAGCCCTCCAACAAACTTTTTTAAGTAAATCTAGCCTATTTACAAACGCAATTATAAAAATAACCCCCTCTTCCGGAAGCTCTAGCCCGTACCGTTGCAATAGGAGCTCTGAAGAAGCTAGCTGCCGAGCATTGCTACCTCGGTAGCATTACAAAGCGATTTAATTAAGAAAAAGATCATTAACTAAGTGATTAATCAAGTGGTTTAATTAATTAAATGATTAATTTAAGTGATTAATTAACTAAGGTGAATAATTAATGACACAAAATTGCTTCAGAGCTAGGGTACATTAGTAGATCTTGTCGCAACCCTTCAGCGTTCGAAAGAGGACCAGACTTTTTTTTTAAAAAAAGTTTGTCGGAGCCTAAAAAGGTGATGGATTCCTCTCGTGCACCTCCTAACGTCCAGCTGTGCGCCTCTGATAAGTCCTTCCCTTAAACGACTCTGCTAGAACCACTTACATTGCATTTGGTCAAGACACCTGTTTTCGTAACCTAAGATTATTAGTTGGCAAAGTAAGTGGTGAGTGGCTGAGTGCTGACTGATGACATGGAAAATTGGGAAAAGGTTCTTTGAATACTTAAAAAGTTTCCTGTATCCATAATTGCTCTATGGAAATGACATCTTGCCCATTCTTCACTTATTTATTCAGTTATTCTGTCATATCTGAATCCCTGGCTCATTAGCAAACTGCAACAATAAACAGTAGGATTGGGTTAGTGTTGCCGCAAGCCCACTATTTTAATAACTTCTAGCCTGAGTTTTGTGTGTGTGTTGGGTGGGGGTTGATTTCTATCCCCTTGGGAGCCATTTGTTAAAAAAATGTAGAACTTGCAATTTCAACCTAAGTGGCTTAGGCTATCCAGTTTAATGCTCTGCCAGAATGAACGGAAGTTTGATGACTAAATACTTCAGTGACCCTTATTTTCTAGACTTTTTTGGAGTTTGTGTTTTGGTGCACACAAGCTATGTATGAACAGGATGAAACACAAGCCGGATTTTTTTTTAGCAAGGAGAGTTGGTGGCATGTATGTGAACAAAAGTCTATTTTGATGAGAAGTTGAAGTGGTAGAGCTTGTTACTAATTGTTGAGGTTGTTACTTACCATTGATTTGCTTCGGAGTTGTTGGACTGAAGTGATAGTGTATTAAATGATACGCTTGATTTTTCAGGCTTAGGCCTCCTGTTCTTGTCTCCTAGTCGCGTTAGTATTTCTTTTCAATGCCTTGTTATCATGAAACAATATATATTTCCTGCACTAAATTTTCTGATAAAAAAGTCAGGCATCAAAAGGTTGATGCTGTTTATATTGAAGATATTGATTGGGAGAGCAGCCTTGACCACAGGTATTGTTGATTGCTGATCTAGCTTTATCACAACCTTCAACCATGCCATCTCTAATTGCTAATGACTTGTTATCAGTACTTGGTTGTTTGGTTAACTACCCCTCTTTTTAATTATATGGCATTAATCAAGTCCTTGATAATTTCAAATGTCACAAAATATTGGAGTGTAATCTGATTAAATTTATATGGCCTCTTGTCTTCGGACTAGAAGATACTTGTTTTCAAGGAGCATAGCAATAGAACAACCTTTTTTTATCCCGTAACATTTCAAGACTTAGTTAGCAGAGCTGTTAGCTTTATTTATTTTAAATATACAATTGCATCCGAATGTTAGCTAGATGAACAATAATGAGTAGTATTACAGGTTTGAATTATTGTGATAACGGGGTTATCAGTTTAATTAAAGAATTAATTAAACATTAAAAGCAATTAGGTAAGATAACAAAATATAAGGATTAGAGAATGCCGTCAGTCCCGCAGTGAAAGGTATCGCTCTTTAAGGTACCCAATCTGTTCGGGACCCAAACTGGCCCCTCTCAATAGTTTTCAGGGTTCATCATTCGGCATTTAGATTTACCTGGTACGGTATGCGGGTACCGTTAGAATTTTGAGTGGAGAATGCCCATAGGACCCTTATAGCCAGCAGGAGGCAGTAAAAGCCTAAGGGCACGAAGGTCATTAGCTAGCACTGCCAAGGCATAAAGCCAGCCGAATGCCAACAAGAAGCCAGCCAAAGCTTTGCTGTCTCCCAAACCCCAGCACACAAACCGAGAGCTCCCAAAGCAACCAGTGCTAGTGTTCATCCAAGAACACCAGGCACAGCCACAAGAACAAGCCAGCCGAAGCAAGGCAAGGAGGAGAAGGAGCCATCCCGAAGAAGGAGGCCAGGAGGGAGATTGTCCAGAAGAGGAGGCAAGGCGCCATACTGAAGCAACCAGAAGAAGGCGGAGGTGTCCGGAAGCCAGAAGTCAGCGTCGCCTCTTCTACCCATCATCAACCTCAACCCCATCCTGCTAGCCACAACCTCCCAGGTGCATTTTCGAATAGCAACAGTATCAGTTCTTATATGCAGAGGTTAGATCAAAGGCGTAGCTAGCCAATGGGGGGTAGGGGATGGTAGATCGGGTCTCCCTCAAGGTCCTCAGTTGTTGGGGAGAAGCCACTAGTGTAGTATCTGTTCTTGTGCTAGCACCACCCAGCAATTCATCATAGAACCCCTCATCTAAAGCATCAATCAAGAGTCTTCAAAGCAAAAATGCATAAAAACCATGGGGGTAGCAAACCCTAGATAGCAGTAGAGGAAGAGGTGGAGGGGATTAGCTGTGACCGAGCCGGTGTCGAGTAGGAGGAGGAGGGCGGCGGACCGCGTCGGGAGGCGCCGCAGTTGGCTTGGCCGACCGGCGGCAAGGTGGCTTCGTCGTGCAGGAAGCCGAGCTGCAGCGTGGGCCAGTACCACGCGGGGCAGAGCCTTGCGGGTCAGCAGCAACATGAGGCCCAGGCGGCGTCGAGTAGAGATGAAGGCCAGGAGGAGTTGCCGGTGGGGAGAGGAGAGGCAGTCGGCAGAGGGAGGAGCAGGGAGAGGAGAGCAACCACTGAGGCTCTGCTCGACATCAGTGGAAAGGAGGGAGGTGGCCGACGCCTTCGGCCAGCAAGCCATAAGGGGTGGCTTCGGCCAGAAGCCAGATCAGTCGACGGAAAAATGAGGGGAAAGAGGAAAATAAAGAAGAAAGAAAAGAAGAGAGAGGAAAGAAAGAAAAAGAAAAGGAAAGAAGAGAGAAAAAGATGGAGAGGTAGAAAAAGAATTTGCGCCGTGAGCCGCGTCGGTTTTGTAATCGATTTGCGGATCGCATAAAAATCATCAAGTGAACTCATTTAATTCGTTGCTAGCTAAAATCTGAACAACAGATCAGACAAATCAGTTGGACACAAAAATAAATACTCTGTTGTTTTAGGTCTCAACCTGAACCGCCCCGCCAATCAGAACCCACCATCGAGCGAGGTTGGACCGACAGATTTTATTCCAGGCAAGATTTCTTGAATATCTTTGTTAAATGTTTTAATGCTTTTTATATACTGAATCATATCATCACTATATGAAAAACTTAATTTCAAAATGGGAATGTGGATTGGATTTGGGTGGATGAGATGTGGTATGTTGATGGAACTGGTATTGTGATATGGGAATTGGTATTGTGAAGTTGGAAGTTGGTAATGTGATGTTGGTAATTTGGAAATGATGGTATGTGTTAAGGTTGTCCACGAATGGAGTCATGGATGTGTTAATAGAAATTATAATGGTGGGTAGAGGGCACAGGGGAAAAGGTGGGAGGTACCTACGTCGGTGGTGCTCTCTACATAACTTAAATATAAGGCCAAATACCTACACTCGGGCAATGAGCCGTATCTCAGTACCAACCATAGCGAGATGAATCACTGTCAGAAAAGGATGTCCAATGAAAATATTATGATCTCCACATTGGGTAAGTCTATTAATGCCTGGCTGGGAAATGCCGAATACTCAGTTTGACGGTGTATTGAATGTTGGGAGTGAGAAGTTGTGAATGGAAGGGTTACTGGTGGTATATTTGAAGCCCAGAGGAGCACTGCCGGGAGTACCGAAGTGCAACTGTATTTTTTTTGAGAGTGGCGGGAAGGTATCCCCCTCGTACGAGTGGCGGGAAGAAATCCCCCTCGAATGCAGGGTTGGAGATCTAGTACTGGATTAGCGATAAACGTTCTGTAGCCTCAGAAATGGGGACGTTATGGGTAAAGTGGTACAAACCTGCGCAATGTCTAAAAATCTTGAATTCAAGCCTGTCTCCTGGATTGCAGGCTACGGAAGCTAGTCCATCTCATATACGGGTGCTAGTAGTTGATTTTTAATAATTAAAACTTCCAACCTTTAAATAAAATTAAAAACTTAAATTTTGATAAAAACATAATTGGAGGAAAGGATTGGATGGATGGAGAGAAAATTATCATGATGCATCTGTTATATAATGCTTGTTGAGTATGTTGTACTCACTTTTGTATTCCCCTTTTCTAGAAGGAGATCCTGATGGATCCGAGTATGTGGATGAGGATGAAGCCTACTCCCAAAATCAGTACCAGGGTTATCATGAGGATGGCTCGGAGGGCTATTACAATCCAGACTACTACCAGGAGTACTAGGAGTTTCTATAGACCTTATTATGCTCCTAGAAGGTATTTAGTGTTGGAATTAATGCTGAATTAATTCAATGGAAGAAGTCAAAGGGGTGTTGAGTTCAGTGTATGGTCTTTAGTATCATATTGCTTAGCTAGGTGGAGTACAACCAACTTATAAGGGGAGTTCATGCATGGACTCTAGTATGAGTTGGTGGCAAGGCTAGAGATACATATGGTTGGCTTTGCTAGACTATGTACACACACGCACGCACACGTGCGCGGCGTATATAGCGTATTTTGCGTGTTTATCGCGGGACTTGTGACTTGCGACGACGCGCGACCGTGACTGAGACGTGCTAAGTGTACTTAACCTTTTTACCTCGTGTACAGGCTATGCCACATCACCTTACACCTCGACTGCTGACGTGGCGCTGCGGACTCAGGGAGACGCACGTTTTCGTGTAGTTAGTCCATTTACCCACGTTGCGAGATTCCAGGGGGCGGTTCCTGGAATCGTGGTAGTTCGGCTCTTTCTTTGCGAGGCGGTTTTGGTTCGTGGTTTCTTAAGGGAGACGTCCCTGTTCGTGAGAAGATACGCGACAGAAATCCATCTCGTTCTCTTTGGCGATCTCTGCTTTCTCGGTGCTTACAGCCTTCGAAGCCATTCCATCCCTTCGTCCGTCGTGCAACGAGCGTGAGGGAGAGCGGTGTCTCCGATCTGACGCTGGCCATTTGACGCCCTGCACGGGAGATCGGCGATCAGGTTTCTGGGAAGTGCTTCACCGTGCGACTGCTTGTCTTCATCATCGCATCGAGTTGCTTCTGCACTGTTTCCTGTTCTTCATCAAGCCCTCAGTGAGTGCTCTGGACTAAGTTGTTCTTGGTCCAAGTGATCCCTTTTGTGATTAGATCTATTGATAATGCATGCTGCTATGATAGTTTTATTTACATCGATGTATCTTTTGGGCTATCTAGCATCTGTAGGCATATTTTCTTTACTAGCATGTTTTGTCAATTTGCTCGCTGCTAGTAACCATGTTGTAGATGCAATATTTATCTTCATGTTCTTATTGCGTATCTTTGGAATTAAATTAATGTTATACCATGTTAATTTTCCAACAATCCAGAAACCTGATATGGCTCAACCATCTGATGCAATAAAACCTGAGAGGTTCGGAGGAGAGAACTTCAAGAGGTGGCAGACACGAGCCATATTTTGGCTCATGTCGATGAACCTATGGTGGGTGATAGCCCCCATGAGGCCCCTCACTGCTGAACAGCAGTGTGATTATGAGATGAGTAATGACACTTGTCTCGGCTGCCTGTTGTCTCTCCTCTCAGATCAATTGTGTGACGTGTATATGCACCTCGCCAGTGCTGCTGATCTGTGGGAGGCCCTAGACCGCAAATATGCGATGTCGGATGCTGGACGTGAGCTTTGTGTGAATGAGCAGTACCATGACTTCAGAATGGTGGATAACCGTTCTATAGTGGAACAAGCTCATGAGCTCTAGCTTCTGGTGGGGGAACTCGGGCACTTTGATTGCGCTCTTCCAAATAAGTTTGTGGCTGGTGGCATAATTGCCAAGTTGCCTCCCTCGTGGAGGAACTGTGCTACAACCTTAAAGCACAGGAGGGAGATCATGACCGTTGAGGAATTGATCGCAACTCTTTATGTTGAGAAGGCAAGAGCGAAGGATGCCTCTCGTCCCTCAGAGGAAGGCACCTCTAATGCCAATTTTGTGGATGGCAAATCTGGTGGGGCGAAGAACAAGAATAAAGGAAAAGCCAAACAGAAAACTAGCTTTAGAAAGAAGAAGAGGAGCAAGGAGGATCTTACTTGCTTTGTGTGTAAGCTCGGCCATATGGCGTAAAATGTCACGACGTAAGGGACAAAATGATGATCAGCCAGGCGTAATCGCCAATGTTACTATTAGCGAGGCCGAGGATTAGGTATGTACTGCTTCTTTCTAGCATGTCAATCCATCGATTGGTGGATCGACACGAGCTAATGTATATGTGTGTCTTGACTTCAATTTATTTTCCACTTATCAGTCACACCGTTCCTCCGCCTTGATGGGGAATGGATCGCGTCACAGTGTGCGGGATTGGTAGAGTGGATCTGAAGTTAACTTCAGGGAAGACTATCATTGAAGAATGTGCAGCATGCCCCTGGAATAAATAGGAACCTCATGAGTGGTTCTCTTTTATGTCGTGACGGCCATAGGCTAGTTTTTTAGTCGAATAAATTTATTATTTCGAAGTTTGGTTTATTTGTTGGCAAAGGTTATGATTGCGGAGGCCTATTCCGTCTTTCTGTTCTTGATAGTTGTAACTTTGTGAACACATTATCTTAATTGGCAAATAATAATGGAGATGCCACTGTTTGGCATTCTCGTTTATGTCACATTAATTATGATAGAATTGCTCGTTTGGTTAATATAAATTTAATTCCAAACTTTTCCATAGTTAGAGGGTCTAAGTGTCAGACCTGTGTGCAATCTAAGCAACCTCGAAAGCCTTTCAAGGCTATAGCGGAGAAAAGTTTGGCACCTTTAGATTTAATCCATTCTAATATGTGTGAGATGAATGGATTATTAACTAAGGCAGGGAAAAGATACTTTATAACATTTATTGATGATGCTACTAGATATTGCCAATTGTATCTACTTAAAACAAAAGATGAGGCACTGGAGTACTTTAAAATCTATAAAGCTGAGGTTGAAAATCAACTAGAAAAGAAAATCAAACGTCTAAGGTCAGACAGAGGAGGAGAGTATATCTCTAATGAGTTTTCCTTGTACTGTGTGGAACATGGCATTATCCATGAGACGACAGCTTCCTATTCACCCCAATCAAATGGGGTGGCTGAGAGAAAAAACCGAACACTTACAAACTTGGTTAATGCCATGATGGACAATGCCGATTTATCCATGCCATGGTGGAGGGAAGCCATCTTAACCGCATGTTTCGTCCTTAATAGAGTCCCCTCATCAAAAGGTGATGGAAAGAAAGAAAACCTTCTCTTAGTTTCTTACGCGCATGGGGGTGCTTGGCGAAAGTTAATGTACCTCAATGTAAGAAACATAAGCTATGACCTAAGATTGTGGATTGTGTCTTTCTAGGCTATGCGCAACATAGTGCAGCTTATAGATTTTTAGTAGTGAAATCCGAGATTTCTAATGTTCATGTTAACACTGTTATTGAATCTCGTGATGTAAGCTTCTTTGAGAATATCTTTCATCTATGAAGGATACAAGTGCATCCTCCTCTAGTCAAGCATTCTTTGATCCACCTTCTGAACCTCTCACCTTTCATGAAAATACTATTGAGGAGAATGACAGTATAGTTGCTCCTCGTAGGAGCAAGTGACAGGATTGAAAAATCCTTTGGTGATGACTTTACTATGTATCTCGTGGACGATGTGTCAAAAACCCTTTCAGAGGCATATGCTTCACCCGATGCAAAGTACTGAAAGGAAGCGATCCAAAGCGAAATGGATTCCATTATTACTAATGGAACATGGGAAGTCTGTGAATGTTCTACTGGCTGTAAACTAGTTGGATGTAAATGGATCTTCAAGAAAAAGCTTAGACCTGATGGTACTATTGAGAAGTACTAGGCTAGACTTGTGGTTAAGGGTTTTATCCAAAAGGAAGGAGAAGACTTTTTCGATACTTACTCACCTGTTCGAAGCTTGCTACTATCAGAGTGCTTCTTGCACTAGTGGCTTCATATAAGTTTTATATTCATCAAATAGATGTGAAAACAGCTTTCCTAAATGGAGAACTGGATGAGAAAATTTATATGAAGCAGCCTGATGGGTATGTAGCACCTGGACAAGAGAATATGGTGTGTAGGCTTTGAAAGTCTTTGTATGGCCTCAAGCAAGCACCTAAGCAGTGGCACGAAAAGTTCGATAAAACTTTGACGTCTGCCGGCTTTATAGTAAATGAGGCTGATAGATGTGTGTATTATAGGTTTGGTGGGGGTAAGGGGGTGATCATGTGTTTGTATGTCGATGACATATTGATCTTTGGGACTAGTATCAATGTGATAAATGATGTTAAATTATTCTTGTCTCAAAGTTTTGGTATGAAGGATCTGGGAGAGGCTGATGTTATTCTTAACATCAAGCTTATTAAGGGTGAGAGTGGGATTACTTTAAAGCAGTCTCATTATGTGGAGAAAATTCTCAGTCGTTATGGGTACTCAGATTGCAAAATATCTCCAACACCCTATGACCCGAGTCTAAAACTTCGAAAGAACAGAGGACAAGGGATAGATCAATTGAGATACTCTCAAATAATTGGTTCTCTCATGTATCTGGCTAGTGCAACTAGACCTGACATTTCATTTGCTGTAAGCAAATTGAGCTGGTTTACTTCAAACCCAGGAAATGATCACTGGACTGCACTAGATCGCTTCATGAGATATTTGAGAGGTACCGATGCTTATGGACTTCACTATAATGGGTATCCTACGGTACTTGAAGGTTATAGTGATTTCAACTGGATCTCAGATGCTGATGAGATCAAAGCCACTAGTGGATATGTATTCACTTTGGGTGGTGCTGCAGTTTCATGGAGGTCTTGCAAACAGACCATATTAACGAGTTCAACTATGGAGGCTGAGCTTGTAGCACTTGACACAGCCACTGTTGAGGCAGAGTGGCTGCGTGAGCTCTTGTTGACTTGCCGATGGTTGAAAACCAATACCGCTATTCTTTTGTACTGTGATAACAAAACCGTGATCACTAAGGTTAAGAGTGCAAAAGATAATTTGAAGTCCTCAAGACATGTGAAACGCATCGAATCAAATCCGTGTGAATTTGAGAAATCTTGAGTGATCACTGTGGATTATATTAATACATCTAAAAACCTGGCGGACCCTTTTACGAAGGGACTATCACGTGCAGTGATAGATGGAGCATCGAGGGAAATTGGTTTGAGACCCATCTGAGTTGCTCCACAGTGGAAATCCAGCCTATATGAACGGAGATCCCGTGAAGTAGGTGATGGGAAAAACAAACTGTCGGGGTAACTGGAGAGTACATTCGTACTTACTTTTTCCTGTTAGGAGATGCGTACTCTCAAGTACTGCATGGGAGGATGACTTTTACGTTTTAATGTGTTTTGAGGTCTATTTTTATGGAGAGGTACTATCCTGCATAGTACACTCGAAAGAACACACCTATGTGAGCTAGATTGTGAGGTCGCAGTCTATGAGGTTTGGGTAATCTCTAATAAGCTCACGAGAGGGCACGGGAGCATGACCGCAACGCTCCAAACCGTAGGCATGGCTCTAGGCGGCCTAGTATCGGTGATGCCTTCAAGTGAACCTTGCTTGCACAAGACTGGCAATTCAAGGCTTCGGCTATTGCATAGTTGTAAGTAAGTGGATCTTGTTGTGCTAAGTGTAGCTCAACCCGAGACGGGTCTACACTGTAAAACCGGTATATTAAAAGTGCTGGGAAGTTTTTCTTGCAGCCTTTGACTTCTTGGTGGGGATTGTTGGAATGAATGCTGAATTAATTCAATGGAAGAAGTCAAAGGGGTGTTGAGTTCAGTATATGATCTTTAGTACCATATTGCTTAGCTAGGTGGAGTGTAACCAACTTATAAGGGGAGTTCATGCATGGACTCTAGTATGAGTTGGTGGCAAGGCTAGAGGTACACATGGTTGGCTTTGCTAGACTATGTACACACACGCACGCACGCGCGCGCGGGCGTGTATCGTGTGACTTGTGACTTGCGACGACGCGCGACCGTGACTGAGACGTGCTAAGTGTACTTAACCTTTTTAGCTCGTGTACCGGCTATGCCACATCACCTTACACCTCGACTGCTGACGTGACGCTGCGGACTCAGGGAGACGCACGTTTTTGTGCAGTTAGTCCATTCGCCCACGTTGCGAGATTCCAGGGGGTGGTTCCTGGAATCGTGGCAGTTCGGCTCTTTTTTTGCGAGGCGGTTTTGGTTCGTGGTTTCTTAAGGGAGACGTCCCTGTTCGTGAGAAGATACGCGACAGAAATTCATCTCGTTCTCTTTGGTGATCTCTGCTTCCTCGGTGCTTGCAGCCTTCGGAGCCATTCCATCCCTTCGTCCGTCGTGCAACGAGCGTGAGGGAGAGCAGTGTCTCCGATCCGACACCGGCCATTTGACGCCCTGCACGGGAGACCGGCTATCAGGTTTCTGGGAAGCGCTTCACCGCGCGACTGCTCATCTTCGTCATCGCATCGAGTCGCTTCTGCACTGCTTCCTGTTCTTCATCAAGCCCTCAGTGAGTGCTCTGGACTAAGTTGTTCTTGGTCCAAGTGATCCCTTTTGTGATTAGATCTATTGAGAATGCATATTGCTATGATAGTTTTGTTTACATTTATGTATCTTTTGGGCTATCTAGCATCTGTAGGCATGTTTTCTTTACTAGCATGTTTTGTCAATTTGCTGGCTGCTAGTAACCATGTTGTAGACGCAATATTTATCTTCATGTTCTTATTGCGTATCTTTGGAATTAAATTAATGTTATGCCATGTTAATTTTCCAACATTTAGTGTGTGCAGGCAGTAGCCGCACCCTTTTGCTGTATAAGGAAGTGATGTAATATTATGTAATGGACATATAGCCCTGCGTGGCTGGTAATGAATATATTTTCATTCAGTTTCTAATTATTGTTCTGCTGCAACATTCTGAACATGGCATAGTAGCTGGTAAAGCATCGGATTTTTTGATATTTTGCTAGCGGCTGTGCCGAGATTCGTATAATTATCTCAGGGTGATGACAGTGTCGTTATCTCGAGCTAATTATGCGGGTCGTCACAATTATATGCTAAGTATAATGAAATCCTATCAACAGCCCGGACATACACTAGTGCTGGTACCCAGTATTTTGACAGAAACCTTGGGGTACGCGTCATTACCATTCTTGTCCATGTTTTGTACAATTCTTAATAGGAAGGAATTTTAGAGCTACATGACTCTCTTGTGTAACACCCCAATTTGGTCAAATGCCTTTTTTTTTTCTTTCTGAGATGCTATGTTGCACCTGCCAGTCTGATAACGTGCTTAGAAACCTTGATGCAGATCACTTAGGTTTCATTGATCGGTAAAGATTGTAGATATTATAATGTTAACATGATTTGTTTGCAATAACCTTATATTTTGCACTTTGAAGCAATCTGCCTTTTCTTTTCATAAAACATGTGATGTTGTTCTGTTGTACCAGATCACTACATTAGCACGCACCAAGTCAAATATTTGGAAATAGGCATGTTTTTGCCATATGACAAATGAACTTAGCTGCCATTGTCTTTATAATAAGAGGGTATTTCTATTGAGTTGCATGCACCAACCAGTTCACCCAAAAGCTTAAGCTGATGAGGAAAGGTGGACAATTCACTCTCAGGCCTAGGACGTGGAATAGAAGTAGGCTGCAATTATTATTTTTTAATTGCGCTAACCGGGGTCTTGAACTCGAGATCTCTTGGCTCTGATACCATATTGAGTTGCATGCACCAATCAGTTCACCCAAAAGCTTAAGCTGATGAGAAAAAATGGACAATTCACTTATACTTCAACAATTTCATTCTACTCAGGTCTGGGGAGGTTTGCCGTAAACGATGGAACTAATGGTACGCAACATTGTTAGTCACAAAGAGAAGCCTTTCATAGAACAAGTCGAAGTCCTGTCGAAGCGATACTGCCCAGAAATGCTTGACTACAGGAAATGAGAAGATTAGGGATTATCATCGACCAAACATCTTGTATGTCTTGACAGAATAGCATGATCTGTCTTAAATCTAGCTCGTTGGCATGTGTTAGCCTGTAAAATGTCCGGCTTTTGGGATGTATGGATTTGGCTCTACCAATTACCAATATGCTGCAGTATCCTTTAGTCCTCCTTTCGATTTATTGCAAAAATTCTTTACTCAAATATGCTGCAGGGTTGTCGTTTTTCTTTCTTCAGCTGCAGTGCAGAGTCATCTGCGGGTTTACTTCCAGGCTCCAGTGAACCTCTTTATCAATTTGTACTTTGTACACCTCTTCGTTACTAGCATGGTATTCGAACTTGATATTGATTTGTTAGTTGCTACATGCCATTCTTCTGAATTGTCAGTTGTATTTGCAGACTAGAGTTGAAGTACGAAACTACAAAAATAGGCCAGAAGTAATGGATTTATTTAACCAAATTAGGCAGTAGTTCAAGGCCAAATTAAACCACTATAGGATGTACCTCAAAGTCTGAAAAAAGAACATATGTTCTATTTCATTCCGGAAGTTAAACGATGGAATCTCCTAATCCAAAGTGACGGCCATATCACAACAGATAAAACAACACACACTGACCTCCTGATACAGTGATACGGGCAGCAGGAAACCATCACCGTCCCAGGTCCAAAAATTTTGCTTGATTGCTTC
Source organism: Otatea glauca (assembly GCA_036346275.1). Lineage (NCBI taxonomy): Eukaryota > Viridiplantae > Streptophyta > Magnoliopsida > Poales > Poaceae > Otatea > Otatea glauca. The sequence goes on along the minus strand of CM070725.1, from coordinate 9,357,766 downwards.
TTTGCTGCCCTCTGGCCCCTCTCCCTTTCACTCCCCTAAACCCTCCTCTGAAACTAACAGTTGTAGCTCCAGCAGTTCAGTATTACAAGATCAGAGTGTGGCTTTATTTTGGAAGCAATCACTTTTCTACCCCCATAGCAAATTGTTTTGGTAAATATGGCTCCTTTACGAACGCAATTGTAAAAATAGCTCTATCCTTGACCACGGAAGCACGATAGCGCTTGCCACGGTGCGGGAACGCGAAAGACGACACGTGTCATCTTCCAGCGCTTCCGCTGTTAGGGATGGGGTTATTTTTGCAATTGCATTCGCAAGGGCACATATTTGCAAAAAAAATATCACAAATATGGCTAGAAAAGTGATTATTTCTTTATTTTGCTTATAGCCAACTAGGGTTTACATTACCGAACCGACGTCAGAAATTGCCCACACGCCGGTAGCGATTTTCATTGAAAATTGGTAGAAACCGAACGAAATTCAAAGTTAAACTTTTTGAACTTGGTGGTCAAACAGCGGTGAAATAATTCGATTTTTGAGTGGTTTACATTGAAGATCGGCACACTTGGTGAAAATTGAAAAAAATCAAGGAAAATTGGAAAACAAATGCAAAAAAATCTTGGAAAATTTGTAAAAACCCGGTAAAGGCCCAAAAAATCAGGAAAAATCTTAGAAATATACAAAAAAATATGAAAAAATTCTAACATAACCTTTCCTACATTTTAAAATAACGTCAAGTTGTAAAGTACACATTTTGTAATAAATAGTACAACTATGAAAAAATATGGAAAAAAAAATCGGCATAACCTTTGCTATATTTTAGACAATCTCAAGTTGTAAAGCAGACATTTAGCAATAAATCTCAACAAATAACCTTTTATTTCAATACCATTCACAAATCAATTCAACAAGTTCACAGCTCAATGTCCACGGTATATGGCATTTTAGATTAACATTTCTCATCGAAAATGAATGTTCGCACTTCTCATAATTTCGTCTTCCTTTTCGCTGATGCTTCTCTCCTCTGGAACTAGGTAAGCCAAGCAAACAATTTTCAATTTTCTTATCGCTGATGCTTCTCTCCTCTTCATCAACTTGCTTCTCTGTCCTTTTGGCTAGCCTCAACATTTTTCAATTTTCTTATTTGGTATTGTTCTATATGAGTAAAAAAAGAGAGAGAGGATTCCATTGAGACATGATTGAAGAATTTTTTTTTAAAAAAAACAATGTTTTGGTGAGAGGATTCCATCTGAGACATGACTGAAGATTTTTTTTAAAAAAAAACAATGTTTTAGTGTAGCAGATGTTTCATTTGGTTGACATGACCGAGGGATTGTTTGGAATGAAAGAATTTCACAGCAATCAGTTCACTTTCCACATAAATAGGAAAAAATCATGTGTTCCAAACGGTTTTGCTCAAAAATGTCTCACAAATTCTGTTTTACAAAAAAAATTCATGGTAGATGTCGAAAATCTATTAATACTAATTTTAGAAAACTTTTAGATAATTTTTTCTAAATTTTTTGAAATTTTGAATTTGAATTGAACCGGTTTATCGACCTTCCGTTTCTCGAGCCAGACCAATACAGTCCATTTTTGTCAATATTGTGAACCCTACTCCCAACTATTGGAAGGCATTATCATTACATTCCGAATGAGTGAATAACAAGGAAACAAACAATCTTTACTTATAACGTGTCTGTCTGCTCAAGCGAGACGGCATTGACACCATTACCACACAATTACAAGTTTACAACAATCTGCACGTCTGCAAATTAACGGACAGCGTATTATTTATGTTCTCGAGATGAACAGTCTACTGCTTCTAACGTGTATACATATGCACAGAAGAATGAACACCCTGCATGCCCTGTTTAAATCCAGATGACACCAGCCACAATATACATAAATCTGGCACACAGAACTATGGAATGAAATTACACAGCCAGATGCAGAGAGACAGCAGGAGGAGAAAGATTCAGACTCATGAGCTTGATTGATGGTCAGAGAATATGAGATTCAACATCGGAAACGGATGACGACGCAGGAAATATCATCCTTGCTCATCCTCGCGAGTGCCTCGGATGTTAATCGCTTTGCAGCAGCCTGCGGGTCCTTGATTGACTTCACCAGATCAACAGCTTCTTGGTTCTTGATTACCTTTACCCAGCAAAACGAGTCAAGAAGTGGTTATAAGTAAAATTTAGGAATACAAGACAGCGAACATAGATGACTCAACATGTTGATTTGTTATCCGGTTATATATGGATTTGTTTTTTACATATGAACAAGAAACTGAACTACTTTAGCAGGGGTAACTAAATTATATTGTTTGCCAGGATTGCTGATGTAAATTCTCAAAGAACAAAGAACATGTCTTAAGTGACTCCATGGGACTTTTATCATTTCTTGGCCATTTACTGTGTGAGGCGAAGAGTTAGGAACAGGTTACAGGACAAAATGCCCATCTTAGCCAACTGGCCGATCAAGTCACATCAGTCTTAGGAATGTTATCATGAGTTTTTTTGTCAAAAGGTTTTGTAATATGGCATAAAAATGGTAAATACGAATTAGAAAAAAAAAGGAAAGAATAGGAGGGAAGGGATTTCAATTGGGTATCCAAAATGAAAATTCTCCAATACATAGTCATAAATTCTGTAATATAAATGTAAATAACATGAAAAACAAAACTTGGCAAGGCAAACATATACCTTCCATAATCCATCACTAGCAAGTATGACAAATTCTATACTCGAGCTTATGGGTACATAGTAAACATCAGGTTCTGAGCTCAAGTGCGCCTTGAGGCTCTGATCACCAAATGCTCTTGCAACCGCAAGTTGGCCATTTACCCGAGGAACATCACCTATGAGCAAGTATTAAATGAATTGATATAAGTTTACCCTGTGATCAGAAACAATTGCGAGACAATTAGACCACAAAACACTTACCAGGAAAAGTAGAAACAAAACCACCTTGCTTTTCGATCCTCTTTCGTTCATTAGTTGTATGGGGTTCATGATCAATAGTAAGCTGATTAGCAACACCTCCTTCACACACAACAGCCCTCGAATCGCCTATATTTGCTATCCACATATCCTTACCATCAACTACAATGGCAGTGACTGCTGTTGAACCACCCGTTCCTAGTTGTCTATAATTTTCCAGAATATATTTGTTCGTAGAGCTGTATGCATTTTTAATTGCTTCTTGAGGGTTCGTCCAGAAGAGAGGCTGCAACAACAACAGAACATCATTAAATAAAATTCCATTAAAATAATGCTTCATGCACAGATATGATATGATGCATCTCATGTTTTACATGGATGGAAAAGAAAGACCGAAAGTGAAGCTTACCTCTTTCAGAATGTTGTTGAAAAGATTATCTTTCAAATAACTAGGCACACTATCTCCCGAATGGCCATCATAAATAGCAAACAGACCAAGTTCATGATTATTTTCGTACTTATATTCTGCTACATGGTAGTCTTCCATGTCATGGCCAGATCTTCCTTCCACTAAGTGAAATCCATGTGTTACTTTATTGCTTGACAACTTACTCCGTCCTCTTCCAGTATCAGAAGATGATGAATTGAGACATGCTGCACTCTTTACATAAATGCAGATGGAACAAAACCACATTATATCAATAGAATCATTTTAACAAAACATTGTCCATAGTTAAAGCATTTACCAAATAAAACAAACAAAAGGATATCTGAATCCAAAATAACATAACTATTCAGGATACTGCAATGCATAGAACTGGCAGAGCAATCTGCACAAGTTCCCACTGGGCGTGTATATACAATTTTACATTTTTGTTTTCATTTAGTTCCAGATATGCCAATAAGAAGCAATTGAAAACTAACGACAGTCTTGAACTGAATCAAGATAGACTGCACTTCTTTCCAGGTTCAATCTTCAAGGTTAGTCTTTTCAAACCCCTTTTTTAATTAACACCCCCAACCCACAAAAAAAACAATGTAAAAGAAATTCAAAATCCATTTTTTTTAATTGAAGAAGCATGCCAAACCCACGCTCACCTATAACTTGACCATCATTTATGTTGCATACAAGATAGTCATAAAATAATAAATCACATAATTAAGATAAAACTTCAAATAAACAGTCTAAAAATTGGCAGGATGATAAGAATCATGTGTCTTAACTCATAAGAGAATGGTACAGGACAAAGCACCAAGTTGATTAATACAGAATACTGATTCTTTTTGTATTTTTTGGGGAGAGAATAGAAGCACTACTCTCTAATTAAATGTGTATCAGAAAATAGTTGAAGTACAGGCCTAAGAAGGCAAGTATTTGAACTGAGTAGTGAGTACTAAATGAAATAGTAAGATTTTTGGCAGACAAAATGGAAGTATTCCTTGGTCAGAGAACCCAACCGAACATGCTACCATACAAAGCTTAAACAAGAATATATATTTTGTGGAGAAAAGGTACAGAATATCAACGTTATATTAAAAGGCAAAAGGTCTATATTATCAATGTTATACTATGTATTAAAGGAGAAAGGATGGAAATCAGCTAATGCCCGTGATAAAGACCTGAGAAAGAGTTGGATATCATTCTTTACCTCTGAATTAGTAGTCTTGGTTAAATCCTGATGGTCATATGGGCATTACCATGTGTTCCATGTTTGCGACACTTTGGGACACAGGGGTCAGTGGTCACTGTGTATGTTACACACGTTCTGACATTCTTAGAAATGCATCTCAAAGTGTTAGCCTTAGACTAACATTTGCATGACATTCATCACGTTCAAATCAAAACTGTCGTAATTCGGTTAAACTCGAGAAGGCCTGAAGGCCAGTATTGAGGCAGCGGCAAAACTAGAAAAATTTTGTTGAAGGTGTACACTTCACACGTGCAACTCTATAGTCTTGTACTCAACCACTAAAATTGGAACCAATTCAATCAACAAATTTGGTCTAGGTGATCTTGTAGCTCTTTTCAAATTTTTGGGGGCGCCGGAGGGGCATACCCAGCACCCCCCTAGTACCGCCCCTGTATTGAGGCGTGACAGTTTAGGTCAAGGATCTCATGTCTAAGGACAAAAAGGCATATGCTTGGCAATTTAACTCTAAAGGACCATTACAAGTCTAGAACTAGAATTGACAAAAGATGTCATTTTAGCTAGCACTCGCTGAATCATTACTCGTTAGACTTCAAATCTAAATCTGTCTCACTAAAGGTGGGAAAGGGCACATCAGCCCGCAGAAGGCGCAGAGCACCATATCATTCGCAAGCTTAGATACGCCGCTTGTCCGATTGTACAGGAAGCCTACCGTCGCTTGTGCCCACTCTAACCCAATCCCCCTCTTCTTCGGTTCTTGCATAGGCCTCGAGCAATCGCCATGTTATGCATGTCTTTCGCCGTTGCGAGCAAACCAAGAGAGTTATTAAATCACCAGGCTAGCCAAAAAAAAAAACTAATTTTCAGAACTCCTAAATCAGGACAGGACCAGACGCGATCGGATCATCAAACAGGACTCGACGGCCTCAATTAGGCGACGGCATAAAATTAATAATAAAAAAACTTTTGGTATGGAAAGCAAGCAATCACCAAGAAAGAAAGAAAGAAACGGTAGTAGTGTTATTACCCGGAGGATGTTGAGTATGTCGGGCCGCCTCCTGCCAGCGCGGCGCCCCGACGAGGAGGACGGCAAGGAAGAGGAGGACGACGAGAAGGAGGAGGACGAGGACGACGCCGGCTGGCTCTCCGCCCGACCGCCGATCATGGCCGGAACCAGCAGCAGTACGCAGTACTCCACCGCTAAAATTCCTCACCCTTCTCTGTTCTCTCGTGCGACTCCGGTTGAGCTGAGGAAGATTTCGCTCGCTTCTTTAATTTGGAATCTCTATCTCTTTCCCTTCTTTTTGTTGCTTCGAGATTAACGGGATAGAAACGGCAGAAAAGAGGAAGGAAAAATGAGATTCCGAGGCTAGACTAGAGGAAGGGAATCGTCACTTTTTTTTAGTTCCGTGTTTTCTTTTTTCTTCTTCTTTTTGCAAATTTAGTCTTCTCAATAATATAATTATAAACATAATCTTATCTTCGACCACAGAAGTGTTAAAATATTATATGTGTCACCTTCTGCACTCTTCGGATGCAACAGCGCCTGCTATCAGACTTGTTCACTGCTTTCGCGCTCTCTAGACACGACAGGACTAGCTTTCCTACTCTTCGAATATAATAGAGAATATATATAACATGTCGTGTCTTTTATAGTGAAAGAGACCGAATATATAAATATGTTCACATAAAGATTAGAGTTGATAAAAATATATATAAACGCCGGAAAAGAAACGACTTTTCGAGGAAGTAACCATGAACATGATTGTGGAGTTTCCGCGGGAAGTGGGGCCAGCGGCGCCAGCCCACAACCAAGGAACAGGAAGGCCAACCAACCAAGGAAGAACAGTTGTCGCACTGATCAGCTCAGCAGCAAGTAAAACAGTGCCAGTCAAACAAAATACAAGATAGGAGAAATTGCACTCCCGAACTACTTCCTCTCGTCACAAAAATACATTATTTTGGATATTAATATGGTTCTCAAAATATAACTTTAACTACTAATTTTTATTATAATATATTTATAAAGTGAAATAAAATTATAGTATACAAAAATATTTTTCGAGACGAATATATATATATATATATGATTTTCGTATATATAATTTAAATTTTTAAAAAACTATTGATAACTCAATTTTTAAAAGATTGACTGTATAGACCCTAAAACGACATGTTTTTGTGAACCGCAAAGTACATATCTAGAGTACTAAACATATTCAAGTACCGATGGATGACATGCATGTTAACCATCATCATAGCAATGGGTACACACAACTGACATGTGATGATGGGTATTGCCATTGTATAATTCCTATGGTCACAAATAGTTGTCGTTTTGAATATTAGTATAGTCAAATTTTAAAACTTTGACTATCAATATCTTTTTAAATATTTAAATATGATATATAAAAATCATGTGTAGATTTGTCTCGAAAAATACTTTCATAACATTATAATTTTATTAGGTTTTATAAATATATTATAATAGAAATTAGTGATCAAAGTTGTATTTTAAAGATCGTATCGATGTCCAAAATAACAACTATTTGTGATCGGAGGGAGTAACTTGTTTGGTTAGAGGGAATTAGAGGAAGGGAATGGGAATTTAGGGGACAGAGGTTGTTAAGTCAAATGGAGGATATGGGACTTTAGTTGGGATAGAAAAGGGTAATTCAGGCCCCAACTCCCCCCCCCCAATTTTAAACCGTGTAGGGGGTGAAAAATTGAGAGGGAAATACTCTTATCAATGCAGCAATTTATGTTACAATTTCCACCAAGATAAGATACTAATTCCCTATGATTTCTCCTCTCTCTAACCAAACAAAGGATTAGGTCTACAGCAAACTCCCGTACCCAGACCCCCTACAAACTCCCTTCTCTGAAGTCCCATCCCCTTTCCAATTACTGCGAAACAGGCCACCTTACACAATTGTTTTTTGCGCTCGAAAGCCCTATGAGCTGCAGTGAATAAAGTCCGGCTTATTTGAGCTTTTTCACGAGCTTAAAAGAAAAAGAAAAAAAGCAAAGCCTAAACAAATATGTACTAGTTTTTTTACCTAGATTGTTTCAAAAACCATAAGCCTTTATATATAAAAAAAAAGCCAAAATTCACCGGAGAACATTTTTTTAACTTATCAAGGTTAGTCCTAGACTAATGTCACTAAAATCAAGGTAAAATTACTTCTCTCTACTATGTATGAAAACCGATTACTTTTAAACTGTTTAAATCAAAAAGCTAACTTTAAGCTATAAACAAAAAGACTAAGCTAAACAAACATAGCCTATGGCAATCACGAGGGTAGTTAAGTTTCTAGGCCCTACAACAGCGATTACTACTGGGAGCGGGGAATTAAGGCCAGGCGAAGTCAGTTGCAGTGACAAAAGGGATCGATCGCAGATACCGGAGAACTCCACGGTTGGCGTGCCTAGTGCCTCCATTTTACACTATATACAACATGCATATAGTCTTTCAGTTTCACTGGCAGGCTAACCAAAGTTGGGCCCAATGGAAAGCTCGAGTGCCAACTAGAACCAAAATTGAGCATTTCCCAAAATAAAACAATAGAGAACCAAGATAGGGCAAAAAGATTTAATAAACACAGTTTTCGGACACACAAAAAAGATTTAATAAACACAGCTGATGTATTTACTTTCCTAATCTCTAATCTAACCATTATTCATCACACTAGATCGAACAAGATTTCCAGGCTGGCTCGGGAAGGAAATAAAGTTGTGCACTTCATAAGCTGCCTCTGCTTCCTTAGCTACAGAAATTTGGTTCACAAACTACATGAAAAACAATGTGAAAACAATAACGTGTCCTTTTCAGGTCAATCTTCAATATCTTGGACCCACTGCAAACCTGACACAGGACAAAAAAAAGGTATGCACACTCGCAAAGTAAGCAACATGGGTGTCATAGTCTTGCTTATGCATAAAAAGAAGAATATAACATCACAGAAATTGACAAGTAGAATTTTCAACGTCAAAAGATGCAAGGGCCCACCTGAAAAAAACTTCAATTCAACATAAGAACACTGTATTTTTATAGGGACCTACTGCACTTTCTGTATTTTATTTAGATCCGTTATGTGAAGGCACTCCACTATGCGACCACAAATTTTATTCTGTTTCCTTTCTTTCTTCATCTTAGAGAAGGTTGGGAACTTAAGATTAGCACTACCTGTAGCACTTTCGTACTAATTCTGGGGGTGGAAATTGCTACAAGCTAGTATATTCAGTTTCTTGAGCAATCCCATAAAACTAACAGATAATTAACAATATCTACAGTGTGATGACGTAATTTTTCAGTCTCGAATGCACAGCCACCCCCCTTGGGACAAATCACTAAAAAAATAATAGCTGATAAGAATTCTGGGAAAGTGGAACCGACCTTCTAGTACCAACTCCACTGCTGCATTTGGAATGATAAGTCCAACAATTCGCTGGTTGTCATTTGTCGTCTCCAAGCGGACAACACGTATTCTCTTGTGAATCTGTCGCACCTATTTGATTATGTCAGCAAAGCAATTGCCAATTAGAGAAGCATTAGATAAAAGACCCACTACCACGTGGGAAGTGTGGTTAGCAATCATCTATGATATATTAGATATAAGACCCACTACAATTACAGCACATGTACAAGCAGCAAAACATACTAAATAAACACATTTTTCTGTGAGCATGCTGAACTGTAGTACCAACCATCTAGTATGCTGTCTGATATAACATTTGAGATGAACTGAGGCAGCTATTTGGAGGAGAAAGCAAAAGACCAAAGAAAAAGCTAACCTGCTTAGCAAGGGCCTTTTCCACTGTGCCCCAAACAGGGAGTATTAGACCACCCAAAATATTAATCTCCTGTAATCTTCTGCCTACTGTACAGTAGCTTCCAAGTTTGCATTTGGGTCCATGCATACACTGAATCAAAAAAGACACAAGATTAATGAGTGTATCTGACCCAACTGGCTTAAAGTGCAGAAAAAGTGGTCAATCATGTCTATTCTCAAAACAAAACTAAGACTTAATCCTGGTACTATAAATTATTAAAACAAAGCAGGGGGTAAAGAGCTGAAGAGCAAACAGATCAACACAGAGTCATTCACTATAAACCAACAACAGCTTACTAAATTATATTCATATAGCTTAAAATCCTCTGGATGGTCCCCTTTCAAAAAAATAATTCCTTTGGATGGTAGAGATAAAACAGTAACGTATAAACCTACTAGCTGTACTTGTATTTCCCAGTGCACTAATGGTGAAAACATACTAGTATTTCTATTGCTAGTTTATAAATCCAACACTGCTAACAGACCACTAGCTGCTTAGAAAAACAAGGAACCTAGTTGAATGCTAAGCTGTTCTCTTATAGTGTATACAAGCATTCCATATAGAGCCCTACCCTGATCAATGTTGAATAAAAATATTATGTGGTATTACCTGCTTGGATGATGCATCATACTCTTCCTGCCAACCTTTGCCAATTTTGTCAATTGATGGGACCTTCCTATACTTGCTTTTAAGTTCAACCAAAGGCATCTCCCTTAAGATAAGAATAAGACAGGGTGACTAAAAATGTTAAAACAACCACCAATCACACAAGACATGCAATAATAAGCAACAAATAACAACTATGCTCAATACCAAAGATGAATCATAGAACTCCATGAAGAGTTTAAAGTATTTTAGGCAGCAGAAGTCGAAAAAGTCAAAACATGAATCAAGTACCGCAAAGCTTCCCCAACAGCAGGACGAATTACTCTGTACATTCCTTCAGTTGAGCTGGTACACCAAAGCAGACATGCAATCAGAATGCCGCATTATATAGTCGTTGCAAGCCATGGAAACAAAAAGTAATTTATTATCACAATGGACACATCCAAAAGTTTCTGTTAATTCCAACAATTAAGATCGACTCCATATACCCAACATCAACCATTTTCAATAAATGAATTTTATCTTTCATTAAAATAACAAGTTATATTTTGCTTGTGTCTGCTTCTCTTGGCCTGACTTCTATCTAGAATACGTGAAATGTTACAAGTTGACCATGACATAAATTCTCCTTCCGGATACCAAAATATACCAAGAGAAATTTGAAATGTGCAGGATCCCATCAAGGTTCACATCACTTGGTAAATAGCTTCTTTTGTCATTAGCTGTAAGAATAGTTCTGCCATCTTTTTTCACTTACATGAAAGTTAGGTTTTTCAACAATGTCTCATTTGGTATTTAGTTGGCACTATTTGTATCTTTTTATTTATATTGAAGTAAAAAAACAGCAATGCTGACAGATACCTCGCAAAAAGAAACTAAAGATAAATAAATCATACTCATCCAACCACATCATACCCTTCAAATGCTAGCATGAAATGTCTGCTCCCCATCCATTCTCTTCTGGACTCGTAAAATCCATCATTAGAAGAGCATGCTCCATCTTTCTGCCTTTCTTCAAGTATTGCATTTGCTGACTTAACATTTGCACAAATAAAAAATAATAATGCAGTTGTCAAGATGTGCAGTCCTAAAATCAATGCTGAATCAAACCGAAATATAACTAGTCATGTTGCAGAAATTCTCAGGGAAAACAGGTCATGGATGCAAAATGCTGCCTACCTCCCAAGTAACCCCACGGTCAATTGTAAAACTATATAACACTGTAGAAGCACCAGACAAGCTGTCAATTTGAACAGTCTGCACAGATGAACTTGGATTAGAACTACCGGAAGTAGAGATCCTCAGGGATTTAAATTTTGTTTTCGGAAAAAAATAAACCCCACCAAGATATCTGGTTACTGCAGGTAACCCGAAATTTTGGAAAAATTTCATCCAAAGTGTTTTAATCCAAATTTGGGGAAAACATATATATAGAAAAATCAAAAGTGCCGATTTCTGGACTCGAACCCGACACCTCCCACAGCCCAGCCTGCGGCTCACCACCAGGCCAAGTTTGAGTTTGTGCAAAGGCTATGGTTGCAACGTTACAAACAGCTTCTGAACTTCCGATGTTTTTGGCTGTTTTATACTCTACAGGGGGGGCACCCATAGGGCCTACCGACGGGTAGATTATTTTTCCCCTGGAGTTCCTACAGCAATTTTTTTTAAGTGACCTACAGCAAATTCTTACATGAAAGAAATACTACCTTGGGTGATTCTTTCATTTCGACACTTTTTGCTTTGATATCAACAATACCAGAATCAAGTTGTCCTTCAATTCGTGCATTCTGAATAACCATATCAAGCGTACTTGTGAAAAGATCAAATAACCTGTTAGATTAAGCATTCTAGTAAGGTATCAACTGACCAGGTATTCAATGCTTTCCCTTTCAATACAAGTTGCACAAATCTTGAAGCAAACGAAAGGGTAAGTAATATTCATCTACCCTTCATTCATGCTTTAATATTTGTGCAACTGTAAAAAAGAAGAGCATTGAAGCACCTCTCATATAACAAAGGGAACTTGTGTTGAAAAAACTTGCCTATTCTGGATGTCAGGAGCCAATCCCAGAATACGATTGAGGAAACGGGCCACATCATGCATATCAGAATCAACAATCCTACCAGTAAGCTTTCCTCCATTTTTTCCATTGCCTGCAACAACAATTGCCAAATAACGAGCACTCGATTGTATACTTAAAACTACATAGCCAGATTATAATGTACAAAATAGTAGAACATTTCTGACATTCACTGCAAGCATGGTAAGTTGAACTTGCAAGCATCATTTTGACATCTAAAATATTAATCAGGAATACATGTATATGAAAAGATACTGCATAACTCTGCTACTTAAGCAATAAAAAATTAATGAATAGCCCAATGTTTCTGAGCACAGACCACAGTCAACATACTATTTCAAACAAAATTATTGCAGAATGAATCAGATGGAATATAATAAATCCTGAAGTGGAATCTATATGATAGATTGGCTAAGACACACAGTTCATGGCTAAGCAGCATCTACAGTTTTGGTAAGCATACCCATAGAACATGATATCTAGATTACACAGCATGCATACCATAATTTTCGTCCATGACAAAAAAAAGTTTTATTACAAACAGCAGAATGAAATAGACAAAAATATATGAAATTCAAAAGTGGCATTTATATGATAAATTGGACAAAATGGCACAGAGAGTTCACGACTACGTTTTGGGATGTTTATCCATAAAACATGATATCCAGGTAGCAGTACAAACAAATAAAACTTTTAAAGCCTGCATCCAATATTTTTGTCTATGACAAGAAAAATAAGTTTGTAACAAACTTACACATTACAGCGTCCCTGATAATTCCAACTGACACCAAAGCAGCTTTTGCTTTGGTGACGAATTCTTGGAGACTAGCTTGATTCTCAGAGCATTCTGAAGGCACAATTGGAAATGCATCCTGCTAACCTTAAAAACTATTCTTTAGAATATTGCACGACTTATGAAATAACCCCTCACCTCACAACCCAAAAAAATAGTTAGGATAATGCACGACTTATGAAATAACCCCTCACCTCCCCTCCCTTAAAAACTATTCTTTAGAATAATGCACGACTTATGAAACAACCCTTCACCTCCCATCCCAAAAAGAGTAAAGATAACTACTAACCTGTTCCATTATTCTTCTGTACATCATTGTCAGGGCTTTCTTTCCATAATTGCTGTCATAGTTAAAAGCACTAAGAGATGGTCCAGCTCTGCAAAAGTTGAGATCACACCTGAAATCTTCATAGACGATCAAGGTTACACAGAAAACTGAACTGAACTGAGACAAACTAAAAAAGAACCTTCGATCTCCTTGTGTTAAAGCTCCAAGAGACTGCAGTCTCTTTGCCACAATTGATGCAAATCGCTTTTCACCACCAAGGCTTGTAAAAAGAAGCCTAGATTGACATTTCACAAATTAATGTTTCATAGTTCAGATATGTAAGTTACTTATTGGCTATGTTGAGTATGGACTATGGACTTGTAGAAGTTAGTGCGCTTCATGATTATCTGAGTATATAGAAATCAACATTAATACATGTTCAACCAAAGACTGTTAAAGTCCTTATTTCAGTCACTTCATACTAACAACAACAGTACCAATGAGCCAACTGGGAAATTTTCATACTAATAAATGATACCTATAGTCAGGTGCAGAAGTTTGGTTAGAACGATGGGTTCTCCCAAACTGCTGAATTGCACGGTCTGCACTCCAAGGAAGTTCAAGTGTTATGTGTACTCTTCTCCTCTGGCATGTTTAGTTAAGCAGTGTAAGGAACATTCCAATAGATAACGTCTTGGACAATTGTATGGATGGGAAGTGAAGGGGAAAAAAACCTGATTTTTCGCCCTTCGATCAGCATGTAAAGAAACACCAGCTGATCCTGCCTCCGATATTATTGAAACAAACTTTTTTCCATCCATGAACAGCTGCTTTTCATGCATATTGATCATGTCCAATGCAACTTCTTTCCTATAAATGGCACATATTTATAGAAATTAACTGAATCAGAGAAGATAACAAATAATTATTAGAAGCTCTCTCACGTGTTCCGCGCCTGATAAACAACGCCTTTTCCATCCAATGCTCTTATTAGCATACCGCGTCGTCCAGTTATTTCTGCAACATTGTCAGGACCACCTAGCTACAAATACAAAACAAATGGAATGTTTTAATGTATTTGTAGCTCGATGCTTGAATAATCAGCTAAATTCTTTATACAAGCTGCTTCACACTGTTCATACTATGTTGGCAGCTATAGAGCGCATGATGAACTAATAAAGGAATGTACCACCTCACAAATAGGAGAATGAAAATAGCAACCTTGAGCATTGGAGCAACTCTGGATGGCTTAGATCATACATTAAAAACATCTTTTAAAAACCTTTGAATTATTCTATATTTATTACCCATACCGTTCCACCTTCCAGTGACATGGGAAATACACCTTGATTTACACAATCAATAGCTCAGACCATATTTTCATGGCTTAGATTGAAGTTCTCATCCCCATAACGAAAGGCTGGCTACCAGACAGCTTCCCATTATAACAACATTGAAATTAGGTTGGATAACAGATCATCTACACTCAGTGAGAACTAAATCAACAAGCCTATCAAAAATACCAGAATGTATGCTACTATTTGCTGTATTCAACACGATGATGGTGTATAGCTTGATGAACTTGGTGTATCACTAGGAGGTATGTTGCAGCACAGAGCATGCACATCTATGGGAAATTAGGGTGGCATTGCTTTTTCAAGGGACAACTAAACCAGAAAATGTATCCTAAAAGGCAAACTCCATACCTGCACACTGATCAATATTTTGAGAAAAAATGGAAATGGATGCACAAGAGGATTACAAAAAAAAATCTATACAAGCTGCCGTCTTCAATGGAATAAGGAAAAAGTCCATTTTTCAACCCTGAACTCTTGCCTTGGTTCATTTTTCAACCCTCAACTCTAAAACTGTCAGAATCAGAACCTCAAACTAACGAAACCATCCACTTTATCCTCTTGGACTCAAACCATGGTGGTTTTGTCAGACATGGAACATTGGTTTTGGTTGGCATGGGATCCACGTGTGCATATTTCACTAACATGGCATCCACATGTGCATCTACATCAACATCCATGTCATCCCCAAAGCATCTTCTTCTACCAGTCAAAACAGGGAGAGAGGAGGGGGCATGGATGGCATCGGTGGCTTGAGGTAGTGATGAAGCCACCAGATCTGACGAAGACAACAGCAAGGACGCCGGACACAGCGACAAAGTGAGAGCCCGGGCCACCACCGGCATGGACTGCTTGCTGGTGTGCAGGAGAGCCGCACGAGGAAGGATGGCTCGTTAGTGATGAGTCCAAAGACGACGACCGGCCACGGCGACTCAAGGCGGTGATGATGTCACCAAATCTGACGAAGACAACAAATGGCCAACGCCAAATCTGACGAAGATAACAAATGGCCAACGCCAAATCTGACGAAGACAACAAATGGCCAACGCATGTGCCTCGCTGTTCTTCTTTGGTGCCGACAGCCCATAGGAGGACACATAGACGAACCTCCTAAGTCACAGAAGGCAACCAAAGAGAGCTTCTTATCCTCTCGACACACCACACCACTGGAGTCAAGACACCTGGGGACACCTCATTCCTCACTGAAAGAATTGGTTGGAGCAATCAATTTAGATCTTTAGAGCAATGGAGAGTGGTGGCTGGGTGCTCCCCTCCAATCTGAGCATGCAGCAGACTTGGCAGCAGCGGTGGACTTGGCAGCAGCCGAGGACATAGAGCTTGGGAGCGAGCCAGCGAGGCCGAGGACAGCAAGGACATGTAACACAGCAGCCATTATTATTTGGACAGAGAGAAGCAGAGACAGGAAGATAAGGGATGAGGAAGAAGATGAAGTGAATTTGGGGGATTTTGGCTATGTAGCATCTAATTGGGCATCCACATCATCAAAACCAGCTTGTGTCAAAGCCAACTTTCATGGACTCCACGTCAGACGAAAACCCCTTAGATTAGCGAGAGAGAGAGGGGGGTTGAACAGTTTCAGAGTTAAAGGTTGTGTGTGAAGTGAACGGTTTCAGTGTTGAGGGTTGAAAAATGAACCGAGGATAGAATTCAGGATTGAAAAGTGGATAATATCACAATCTCCATTATTCATTTATGCTATTGGGTATCCCTAACTTCCATCTATCCTTATTTCTTGCCAAGCCATGAATAGCAAACAATGAGCTTATTTGAACAACGGGGCACTGGCTCACTTTAGGAATAAGAACATGGGCCTGATCCATTGACACTCTACAGTACATTGTTCTGTGTTCTCTATATCTTTACTAGTTGAATGAATGCCCATGCATTGCTACAGATAAAAAAAATCATATTACACCAGTATGTCAAGAAGTCATCACGAGGCTCGATGTGCTCCACGGCCTCAGCTCCGCAGCACACTTAGCCGAGCTCCGCCCTAGCTGCCCTTGTGACTCCGCCGCCATGCTCGGCCTACACCGCGCCCAGCCAAGCTTCTTGTGATCCGCATCATGATTTATATTGAAGTTAATTTGTTTGTTGGGATGTTCTTTCTTGCTTTGTTTTTTTAGAGATTTTTAGCCGTAGTTGGGAGAGGTGAATGAAGCCACCACTACCACCACCTCTCACATCGCCTCCAATAGTTATAGCAGCATACTTGGATGCCCGTTAACCGTTAAACAAAATGCATGAGACGGTGTCACGATTTACAATTGCAACTTCAATCGGTATATCTAAAGCCATGATTCAGGAACGTAATTAAGGAAGAACTCACAAATATACATGAGGACAGATAATTTAGATGAATTTGTTGCGCGCAAACACAAAAACCAGCAGCAGTAACCACTGCGACCTTGATGGTTAGGCTACAAAGACACATGCCAACTGCCAAGGACTTCTCGTGATGGACATATTACTTGGATAGGCCAGCATGGATCGGGGACAGAGGGAATGGGAATAGGGGAATGTGCAGTGGTTTAGGCTTTGTGGATTTTAGTTGAAGTTAAAAGGAAAAATCGGCAGGCAGTTTGAAGTTTTAGCAAATTGAGAGGAGGGACGAGGGTCAACCTGTCTGCATGAAAAATTGTTTTGAGAGGAGAGGGGAGAGGAGAGACAGACGAACCACCATGTCAACTCCTTTTAAGTAGTAGAGATTGTCCTTTTGGTTCATATCATGTGATGTGCCACATATATCAATTATGCTAACTAAATCAGTTAAATAATTGTTTTGATAATGAACAAAAGGGGCTTCTCCAAAAATTAGTGACCTGATTGGTTAACTCTAAAGAAGAAAGATGTCAAAATAACAAAAGAAGGGGGATTTGTGTTTAAAAGTGTTCCATAAGAATTAAAAAAGAAATAAGTAATGTATCAACTAAGATATGTCAGCTGCATAATAAAGGGAGCATCTATAAACTAATCAATTGTCCCCTGAGGCTAGTGCATGTTCATATGTTCACACCGAAATTCAAAACAGCGGAATTCACCACCAACAATTAGAAAAGTCAATTACCTGATCGATGATATCATCTAGAGGATTATTAGGCAAATCCAAGGAACGAATAATGTCTAAAATCTTTGACTTTCTCTCCACTGCGGCGTCATACCTGACAGTAATTTAACAAGGTAACAAGTATTTGAACTGGGGCACATAAGCATATCAAGTTAGCAAATGGTTATTGATTCACATATTTGTACCTCTTTGAGAGTTCAGTTATGTAAGCATCTCTCTCTTTGAAGTACCCTTCTACCTTCTCCTTGCATGCGTAACATGACCAATCATCCGTCAACATTCCAGTCCAAGGTGGAATCAGACAACCAGGGTGAACACGTGTAGCACAACCAGAACAATGTAGCAACAAGCTTTTCTCCTGAAATAGCGAGCAATTGTAAGTATTATACAAGCTAGTAAAAAAGTGTTAAAAAGCAAATTCTGTACTCAAATTCCAAAACAGCCAGATTTTGTACACTAATGTAAGCATTCTGTAAGCAAGGTTTGCCTTTGGTACAGAATCACTTTCAAATTTTCAACCATGGATATTAACAAACATAAAATTGTAGAAATAAAATTCAAAATTATAAGGAACGACTATGGTACATGCAAAAAAAAGAATTTGTAGCTAAAAGTTATTTGTACCATAGCCATCCCCAAAAAGAATTATGAATGTAGAAGGTACATCTTTTCGGCTTTAGGTAAGAAAATCATAAGGCACCAAGATCACTAAAGCAAACTGTGAAATAAAATGTTTTCCCTTTTTATTTCTTCTATTGTGTGATAAAAGAAAATGATGGGTGGGATAGCTAGAAATATCAGCCCCAATTTACAATTTAGTTAAAACAAGCAGCATTTATCGAAACGTAACAAGTCACCTCCTCATTGTTGCACATCTGACACATATGGAATTCCTCATCAGATTCTGTTGATTCATGGTCTGACTCCGCTGCAACATTTTACAGAATAGATCAATAAGTACCTAAAGGAATTATTAAGAAAGACCATAGCTACTCTGAGAGCAATCCGTGTAACAATAACAATGAACTACTTTAAAGTTTAAACATCACACGAATACACAATAGTACCAGAATACATTACTGCATTACTGTTACAGTTTAGATGCACATAATTGCTATTTTGATGCTTTACTTTTTCTGAGTCATCTCACTGAAGTTATATAGTTCTTCAAGTAATAAAGCATGACATCTGTGTGGACATGTGCATGTAAACTCACATGACAAGAAAACAGACAACTATCCAGCTTTAATTCAAATTACATGATTAAATGGAATCATAGCATGTAAAAATAAAACCACCCATTTGTTCGTACAGATCCGAAAGGTGATTTTCTCATCATTTTTGAAACTGAGAAAACACCAAAATAATTATTTTCGCAATTTCATGCAGTAACCATGCTATCCACACAATTTCTCTAATAGGTCAATTCATTGCAACAAAGAATATGATTATCAGAAGAGGGAAGCTATATATTGAGCATTGGATCAGATAAAAGTGGTTTTGGCCATTAGCTCAAAATCTAAGCAGTTGAAACCGTCCATTAAGGGCCAGTTTGTGGTTGTGCAACACTATAGAATCTAGGTGGCTACGAGAATCTTTACAAATTCCAGCAAGACTTTGCTGTTATGGCTCTCACAAAGATGCTTCCAAGTAGTTATTCTATCCAAAAAAAAATAGAAAAATAGATCTGCTTCTGACACCGCAATACCATACACATAGCAACCATTATCAACAAATTCTCGAGAAACTTACGTGGAGAATATTCATCACTTCCATCGTCACTCACAACTTTGATTTTTGCATTTTTCCTAACTCGTCCCTTAAAGGATACATCAGGTCCATAATGCCGCTTACGCTGGACCTCCGCAACCTTTTCTTCACCTACAAGAACGTACGTAAGTAAAGAAGCGAGCAACCAGAACTTTATAAACAAAGGAAGCTAATCAAACAAACAGTGATATATCCACAGGTTCTCTTCTACATGACAAGCAACAGAGTGCTAAACCCACTTTCTGCAATAGGAATGGCCATATTTCACATCCAGGTTGGTGCAAAGATGTTATAAAACTTGACTGATATTAGCACATGCTAAAAGATTTCTTTAGAGACAGGAGGCCAACTTCCAGAATGCTAAAAATTTTGATCCATCTGTAAAGTTTGTTTCAATGCAAACCTTGCTGAAAACAATCAGGTTTTGGAGACAAGGGATAGTTATCTTCTACCAGCTTAAGAAGCAACTCTCTAGGACCAGAAACAAAGTCTTCCAATTCAACACCCTGCCACATACATTTGAATAAAGAAAGAAAAAAAATCAGACAATCAGTTCACTTTGCCAGGTTCTAAAATACACAAGATGAAAAGAAGGCTAATAGGGAAGACAAACACACATATTTCGTGATAGCTTCCTCTGTTCTAGCTTCTCCAGTGCTCTGAAGACCAATCACCACACATTTTTCTTCTGCTAAGGCTTGTTTCACTAACCTCACAACAGCAGGTACCTTTGCAGACATACACATATGCCTAAAGAAACGCTGCAAAAAAAACATATAGTGCATTGTCATTTATTTCTTAACAGTATGGTGTAGTGTTTGGGCATGTGAAGCAAATGATCAGCCAGACTTCACATGTACTGCATCAGAATATTCTCTCCGGTCCCAAATTCTCTAATATACCAAAAGGAGATATGATTTTTGGGGAAACCATGATCCACAAACTCCCATAATTGGCCAGTTTCTTAAGGATATAAACATATCATTATGTAAAATGAAAGAGGAACCACCTGATGGCTGGCCCAGTATAGCCGCCATAAATGACTTGAATTGCCCTTATCTTCTGCATAATATTCACTTGCTGATAGGAGTTCGACACGCAACTCAGCCCAAAATTCAGCTGCCTTTCTATACATATTCTGCATCAAGAGATAACAAGATGCCATTTAAGCATGACTTTGGTTCTATACTATGATCCCCAACTACAGGGCTAAACAAAAAATGACTAGAAAAAGTTATATAAAATAATATAAGTTTTTACTGTGATGAAAAATCACATCGTCAAACAAAAAAAAAATCTTAACAGACAATATGGAATGGTTCAAAGCAAACTAAGCATACCACCAAAACAAAAGGAAAAAGGCAGCATGTCAATTTACCATCATTCTTTCCTCTAGAGGTGCTTCCACAACATCAAAATCTACACCCTTATAACTGAGCGTACGGCAAACATACATACCCCTGGGACAAGTTAACAAAAGCATTACTAAATGAATCATTTTAATGCACAGGCAAACCAATCAATGGTTGAAACGGAAAACTTAGTAATAACAAAACTTTGTTACCTATGTACACACAGAACATTTGACATATGTTACCCATTTGCATATGGGCACTTCATGTCAATTTCTGTGTGCATATAAGGTAGAATTGAGTCACTGAGCAGTGCCAGAAACACTAACCTGGCTTTCATGTCCATAGCAACAAGTTCAAGAGCACCCACACCACCTTTCTCAAGAGCACCTAAAAATTGTTTCCATAGAGCATGAACGATAGCAAACATCATTCTTATTTCTATTGGATTTCAAGGGTTCACTTTCTGATATAAAAAGCATGCAATGCTGTACTATAGAAAATATGTGACTAAAATTGGCGGATACATCAATGCTAAGACAAAGGAATTCTTCTCCCTGCACTACTACCAGTGCTAGCGCAACCTCATGGTAAGGAAAGTTAAGACAAACTCATCATATTGATTGTAGCATGCATCTTTAGGTTGGCAGTTATCAATTAACAGCATGTCTGCAACATATTATAATCCCTCTTGACAGTGGTTATCACTAAGCATTCTTTACATTGCTGGACCAAACAGCGAAAATAGGTAGTACTTTACTATCAATTGGAAAAGGGGAAATGCAGGTAAATTACCAGTTCATTGTGAATTACTTTGATCAGCATTTACCTCTAAACGGTAATCAACCCCCAAAACCTCCGATGATCCTAAGCTACTCTATCCAATTGCTTCTGAGTCATCTTTTTGCATAGACAGGTGGACAACTACTATTATTCTTGCTTTTATATGGACAACTACTAGACTTTAATATTCTTTCCTTTATATTGGAAGTGTTGTTATGATAGATAGCTCACCATTGTATGGTGCAAATAACTATTGTACTTGCTGTCAGGATAAATAGGCCAAAAATCATTAATGTGTGAATTAAGATAGGAAACAAATGCAAAGGAAAAGGAGTGAATACACCAAAAAAAAGGAAAAAATTAAGAATAGAAGAATAAATATAAACCTAGAAATTGGTGAAAATTCTGAAATGATGTTCCGTCTCCCCAGAGACCAAGCCGAACCATGTAACCTAAATTTCGAGACTCTGATGCACCAGTTGCTGAGCAGTAAACCACCCGAGCTTCAGGTAACATTTCCTGTGATATTTTGAGTCGTCAATGTATGAACAGAATCAACAGATCATCGGGAAAGTTTAAAATATCATCTCAAATACCAAGTAATCCGTCAAAGTGAGCAATAATATTACACCACACCTAGAAAGTAACGCATCTTCATTTTATTAAAAAAGGCATATCAATAAGATCTTAATGCAAATGGTTGAAAGTTCAAACTAAACAAAATTCATGACGATATCAGAATATGGTGACTGCCACCCAGCCAGGACATTCTTGAATATGGACTCCAAAACTTGGCATATCACATCAGACTATGGTGGCAAAAGTTCTTTCCTCTAACAAATTTGTGTAAAGTATATGTATAAAGTATTTGTGTAAAGTATATAAAGTATATGTATCTGGACTATATTATATATATAAAGTATATGTTTTCAAGACCAAACAGTTTGCATTCAAGAAAATGGATACATTAAGACCACAGCAATAGAATGTACATTAGTAAGGTTCTGCTGATCACAAGAGAGAACAGAACAAGGAAACATCACAAAAGGTAAAGTCACACACACCTGGATTTCAAGCACTGATTTACCAGTGCGAGTGGGTTGGCTTCCTGCCTCAGGAATCAGATTTTTCGCCTTGTGACACTGCAAGAAACATATTGTTTCAGCACAACAAATTAATGTACAACAGGTTTGAATTGAATCTAGAAGATGTCAAACTCATTCCATTCGATCTTATATCCTTTTTGCTAGTGAATTTAAACCAGGTAATTCCTTATCGAATAGTGATTCTATACTTTCTCTCCTAATATAAATTGCACAAATCTTCGAGCAAGCGAAGAGGTAAGTAATCACCATCTACCATTCATTTGTGCTTTAATATTTGTGCAACTATCAAAAAGAAAAGCATAGAAGCACCTCTCTTACTTTACCTCATCAAACACTAGAAGACCATCGAACTCAGATCCACACCACTGTACCAACTGCTGCAAACGGGAACGGCCTTTCTCAGAGGATGCTATTAAGCTGCTATAAGTTACAAAAACAACTCCATTTGTGATCCCAATGGCCTTAGAGTCTAGCTTAGAATATGGTAGCTTATTTAAAGCATGCACTGCAGAACAAATATGTAAGTATCAGTAGCAAACATCAGCAATGAATATGAAACCGATAAAAGATCTATTTGCCTGATAAAAAATACAATTCTTCAACTAAGTATCCGTTATCTTCATTTCCACTCAAATGATCAATTAATCATTGACAATTTTGCTAGTCTTGTTTCTCATGGTGATTGCCATAGACACATCTGGAAACATGAAAAAAAAAAAAACATAACAAAGCTTCCATACTGTTCCCTGGTTGCATTGCATGATATTATGGTATAATTCAACTTCAAAGTTCTGTGCCCTATTTTGTCAAAAAGGAAGTGCTGAAAAGGATCTGACTGCATAGCATATATAACATGGAGACCCACAACATGACAGAAGAAAGCTTTAAATTTTACATGCTGCAGGTGCCAGGAGGCTGTTACCCAACTAGAAAAAAGGTATGTCAATCGGACAGCTTGATGGGTGCCTGCAGGCTCTCACTGTCTGACATGTGTTCAGACACAATCAGGCTTTTCTGTCCTAATACTATGTTACCAAGTTATGTTCTTGCACCAGTTTGGATGTAAAGGGTTGCGTCTTGACACTCTCAGGTAGCTATGCCCAATGTGAACTTCCTAAGTGTTGGTGTTCACATGAAAATGCATGAAATTTACTTTCTTATCAACATTCTTGTTTTAATCGTGCAGACAATCATGCACAACAAGTATGATGGATCGAGGATCAGTTGATAATTCTTTTCTGATTACTATGTTTTTCTCTTCTAGTCTATCATGTTTTCTCTTCTGACCTATTTTAGTATTATGTTTTATATAAGTAACATTACATGTTAGCCTACATCTTTTTATAGCAGTTTTGCACAATGCCACATTGGTATGCTTGTGTCCCATTTTCCAACCCCAATTATTTGCATGTAGAAGGCATCAACTAAGGAGAGTTGCATGGTGTATGTGCAGATTCTTACCTTCCACACACTTTGCACCAGCATCATCCAAATCTCTACGAGCATCATATTTCAAGTCTGAACCGATAGAAATCCACCTGAATAACCCATCCATTGTTAGAAATAGAATCAAGTAAAATGATGCAAATACAGACAAAACAAATGGTTACATGGGTTCATCAGATAAGTTACTGAATCCCTTGCATAAGTTCTTACAATGCCTTATGCCTTCCCTGTTTCCAATTTTCCCAGATCAATCCAGCAATTGTGCGTCCTTTACCAACACCAGCTCCATCACCAATGAAGAAACCTGCTCTAGCACCAGTAGGGAGATGATGAAGGTGCCTCTGCCATACAAGAATGTAGATTTACAAGTGGTGCAATATATGCATATATAAACTTCAAGAGTGTCAAAAATGAAAAGGTAACCAACCTGACAAGCATACACTATTGTTTCAATTTGTAAGCAAGACAACGCCTTGGTCTCATCCAATTCATCCATAATAGTTAAGTTGTACGTAGGTTCAGGAGGTTGCACCGCTGATAAAGATGAAGTTTCTACCACTGGGTCCGGATGAGGAAGACCAAGAGATAGCTTGGGAGGCCTCTGGAAATAGAATATGCGTATGGAAAATGTCTCAAAGCAATCATAGAACTGAAAAAGAAATAGGTCTAGGAACTCCAACACACTGCCCTCCATTTTGCCACAAACGTAATTGAAAATCTAATATCTTACATAGTCAATGAAAGTTTCCCCAACAGTGCCACCTTCATCTTCCTCACGCTCAACATCAACTGCAACCTGCTTGAACGCAACTATAGTTATAATGCCAGTACAACAGCAAGAAGGCATCGATCGGTATATGAAGTTCTAGAATGAAAATGCACTAAATGACTGACGGTTTATGACAGAATGCCATGGGCTGTTCACATGCACCATTCAACAGCCAAACTTCATGAATGTGCATAACAATGCAGATGAATGGGCAAACATATTGGCTAGCATATCCACAAGCTGAGGATAGGCCATACTGTATGGGCAGTGCACTTAGCAAACTGTTACCCAGGGTTTCAGATAACTAGATACAGGCATGAAACCTCAACTACTTTATCAAGGAAAGATTATTTTTAGTTTTGGTGTATCATCGACAGTAAACATAGGTATTCCCACCTGCTGAGCTAATTATTAAGACTGCAATTTTGTCCAATGTATTCCTCGGAATACCGGAGAAAACTAGTGGATGTCTCGCTGGATGATCTTCACTATGAGGTTCACATGATATTATCAGAAACCACACTTCAGCTTTTTAGAACCAAAGAGTGAAAGCCCTGGTTTCTTGTGCAACCCAAAGTTCAGTTATAGATAATTCAGGATCACAGGAGGACTCATCCAACCCCATAAAAAGCATGACAAAACAAGTCACAATTGAGCTTAGCTAGTTGTTGGGTCCACATACAAACAGAAAAGAAATGCAATCCCTTGTGTGCAAGTCATAGTTTTTTATCACTTGTGACTTGTGAAGCTCGCAGGCTTAGAAGCCAAACAAGGAGATCCATACATAGTTACATACATATGACAGATTCTCAGAACATGACAAATAAGACATTTAATCTAAAATTACGTCAACACCACAATTGCAATTGTGCCTACCTCGTCATGCACCTAACAAGAAACAAGGGTATGAACCAATGGAGCCACTCACCTCATTTATCTCCTCAGGTAGTTCGGTTAGCGGGACCATTGGCGCCATCGGCACTGGCAGGTGCGGCATCATCGGCAGGAAGGGCAGGTGCGGCATCGGGACCTGGGGCGGAGGCGGAGGCGGCGGGACGAAGCCCGGGGCGGCGGAGGCGAGGAAATGGCGAAGCTTGGAGAGGTCGACGGCGAGGTCGACGTCGCACTGTGGGCAGCGGAAGCGGGAGAGGCCGTGGGGCACGTTGAGGATGGCCTTACAGCGCGCGCAGGGGAGCTGGATCTTGGTGGGGTCCACACCCTGCGCCCGCGGCGCGGAGCGTCGGGAAGAAGGTGGAGCGGCAGGAGGCGCGTGCAGAGGCTGAGGCGGAGGCGGCGGCGGAGGAGGAGTAGGGGAGGCTTTGGGTGGGGAGGGGGGCATGAGCTCGGGAGGTAGGCGCTGCGCCATGCGGCACTTGGGGCAGATGAACTCGGTCATGCCGGGAGCCACGGCAAGGACGCCGCGGCAGCCGGCGCAGCGCACCTGGATGGGGGCCGCGGAGGCGGCCGGCGGGGAAGGGGAGGCGCCGCCGCCGGCCATCGGACAGAAGGGCGAGGGTTTCCGCCGTGTGGAGAGGAGGGGCTCCCCGGGGTAAAATGGGAAATTTGGGTTTCTAGAGGGGTTCTAGAACTAGGAAATTGAGAACGGAGAATTGGAGATACGAAAATGCTATTTGGCGGCGTGTGAGTGTGTCAGACGTACCATTCCGTTCGTTGACTTTTTTTTCTCGTTGGTTTAAAAAGCTAAAAAAAGTTAAAAGCCTAAATAAATATGTGGTTTTTTCTACTATACTTTAGAAAATCCTAATCCTCCTATATAATTATAAGTTAAAAACCAGATGAGCACAGCTTTTTTGACTTTTTGGGATGGAAATATGTATTTACCACCAACTTCATAAAAATTACTCGCAAATACTATCGGTATATAATGACAAAACTCTTCCCTTTCCTCTCAATCCTCCCTTTCTCTTTAATACGTACAGGACTCGCCTCCTCTCCCGTGACTCAAAGCCGATTAAGGTTTGGAACATCGCCGGTGGCCGGTGCTGGTGAGCACGTCTCTCGATGCCACCATAGTCCTAATTACAAATCCAGATAACAGTAAGTCGTACATAATACATAATTACAACGAAAGTCAACACATAAAGTACCTTGTAGATCGACGAAAACTAGTGTATGGTCCACCCAATAACCTAGCCCTCCTCCGCGTAACCCTGATCCTGCAGGAGATTCTCATCCTATGCCTCGTAGGCGAGTCCATAAGGATCGTTTTCTAAGCACTGGGAAGTTAAGCAAGAGTGAGTACAAAAGTACTCAGCAAGCATTAATAATAAAATGAATTATATGAATTTCTCCCACATCCATCTCTTGTATACCTTCCTCAAATCCTTTTTCAGAAAATATGATTTTATTAGGAAAAGTTATGTTTCTGATTTTAATTATTAATAGTGCTACTAAGCACTCGTATATGAATCAGACATAACTTCTATAGCTTCTATGAATTCATGATTTAACCCTGCGCAAGTTTGTACCACTTTACCCATAGTGATCCTAACATCCGTTGAGACCAAGAACATTTATCACTATTCAGATATTAGATCTCCAACCCTAGCAACTGACGAGTCGTGGTTTCCTTCACAACGTTCCCCACCCAATCGCAGCATACTAGTTGTACCACGACTTCAATATACATCAATAGTACTTATCTCATGACGTTTAAATATAGCGCCCTAGAACATTCAACCGCAGCTGAGTTCTAAATTTGTAGTCTCACTGGGATTTCCAGTTTACCTGGCTTTCACCCATAGTTATCCACTCATACCCAATGTGGAGATCATAACATCTTTATAGGACAACATTTTCTGGTTGTTTCCATATACTATAGTTGATATGAGAAATACGGCTCATTGCCCAAGTGTTGTGGTTTATCCTTATCTTCTATCCTATGTAGAGGGCACGCCGGCGCTACCCTTCTCAAAGGCATCATCTACCCACCTCATATATATAACTCACTGGCTCAATCGTTATACGAGCTATCCCACGCGCATCAATCATCGCTGCCTCAGCAGTTCTTTTCTTGAAAAGAGTTTTTCAATGCATCAGTGATAACACATATAACCAAATACATTTAATTGAAATTATTCCAAATATGATCCTTACTCGAATTCTGGGTGTGACCTCCTGTTGGATTTAATTCACTTCCTAAAATTATAGAATACTATATTTCAAACGGTTATCAAATTATTATGTGTTTTATGATGTCCAACCTTTCTTTGATTTCTGTTAAATTTATACATGTATACATCGTGGTTTAATCTGTGTCGCACATTAAAAAATTGAACATGTTTTCACTCGAATTGATGTATTATTTTCCTATTTTGGTCATTATGGTGGTTGTTAATATTATTTATTTCTTTCTTTATTTGTTTGTTTGTATTCATCTTCCTTCTGCTTTTATTTAATTATCTAATATCAGTATTATTTCTTATTTTCATTATTTCCATTTATTTATTTTCTTTTCTTTTTCTTTTTCCCCATTGGCCGGACTTATCCCCTTCCCCGTTCTTATCCTCTCCCTCTCCCCCCCCCTCATGCCATCGCCAACCTTGCTCCCGATCGACCCCCACCGCCGATGTCGCCTCTGGCCGTTCAGCCCCCGTGCTGCGTCGCCTTGACCGTGACCCCCGCCGTTCGGCCTCCCGTGACACAACGCCTCGGCCGTGGCCCCCGCCGTTCGGTCTTCCATGCCGCCTTGACTCCACCGGCCTCCGGCCTCACCACACCACCCCTTCCCCGGTTTCGATCGCCACTTCCTTTGCTTCGGCCCAAGGTGCCGCTGACCTCTTCCCCTTCTCCTACTGTGATGCTTACCTATTTTGATGTTTGTCTTTTTTTCATATTTGCAATCTTACTGGTTAATGACGATTATGGGCTGATTCGCTATAGACTGGCGGTGCCGTGATGACACCTGAAGACCTCCCGTATGTCGTGGAGTGCGAGGAGGTCGTCGGGCATGCATAGCGTTGCCTCTAGTGCAGTCACTCTCTGAAACCCTACTATGCCCTCAACCTTACCACTAGTTATCCTCATTTATTTCTATATGGATTCTATGTCTCTAAAGTTATTCAAAAACATGTATGTGTGACATACCCAGTGAAGTAAGTCCGAGGGGAATGAGGTTGTGTTGGATTGTGAGGTGGATGTGGCCTTTGCTCCTTGTTGGTTGGTTGGGGAAGAAGCTTTCAATCGTGGTTGCTCCTACCCCTTGTTCTTGGCTATTGCTGGCTATGGGCTTGCTCCTGGACTCCTCCTGGCTTCGGTGGTTTTTAGTGTGGGAGGAAATGGACTGGGGGGCTGGTTCTGGCTTCCTTTCCTTTTTAACCATGCCAATTTTATCTTGTTACCATGTGAATGTTTATCTTTTTGTTGAGTGATATTTTGGTACTATTTATGTATGGCTATGGTTATCAGACTAAAATAGGTTTGTATACCACTGGATTCTGAAACCCTTTTTAGCGAGAGGTGTCGACTGGCCCCAGATGGTCTGGTATCTCAATAAGTGCTCACTACTCGCATACGGGTCTAATGACACTTAATTTTTCTCTTAATTTCTTATTTGTTTAAAATCTTGTTGTACTTGTTATAACTAACGATTGCAGGTAATTGACGTCGAAGGTCATTTGGGATTAATTTGTAGGTCATTTGTAGAAGTCTTGTATTTTATTTGTTGTAATTGGTAATTGTATATGATTCCGATGTAAGAGTTCTGCTTTTGATGTATGGCATTGTTGAATAATGGAAATGGTGATTACTTTTATTACATGTTTTAATTAAGTATGTTATTATCCTTTTTATACATACTTTACATTTGCTAATCACTCAGGCTGTTTCACGGTGGCAATGGTGAGTAGCCATGAGGGTTCTAGAGGTGTGATTGTGCTCGAGAAGGAGAGGGGAAAGCATCTAGTGACTTCTAGGATTCCATTTTAGTATCTGGCGGTGACAGGGGAGCACCGTAGAACTTTGGTGTCGGTGACCAGAGTCAAGGAAGAAGGCGGGCGCAGTGGTAGCAATCCGGTTGATCCGAGCTGAAATAGAAGGTGGCAGCGAGTTCAGGGGATAGCAAGGATGCTCTGAACCCAAAGAATTGGAAAATTGCTCATCGGGGAGGATGAATAGGGCTATCTTAGTTCCTTGGCGCTTGGTGGCAATGGTGGCTCTTGGCCGAGTGATTAGCGTCGGCTCGGGTCGGAGAGAAGCTAGGGAGGTGCTAGGGATGGCCTCGATGTGGCTTTATAGCCATGAGGGGCTTCCTTGGGCTCAGGCCCGTGAGCGGGTGCCATGGGCAAGGAAGACAGGACAATGGCGCAACACTATTGCCCGCTTTTAGTAGCTCAGCAACGTGCACAGGAGTGATAATGGAGGTTAGAGGAGTGACGATTTGGCAGAGGAGACCGTGCAGGCGGTGTGGCAACGGGTAGGCTAGAGGTGCAACTTTTGAGCTTCGTTGTCTTGCTCTTGGTGTGGCGAGGTGTGCTTGTGTCGTGGCAGGGAGAGGGGAGCTTAGTGGCTGCCACAGCAGGCATTGGCCACGACGTGGCGCAAGCGACCTGGGCACGGGGTGAGCTATCTCACGAGGGGTGTGCTTTGGTATGCGCGGCACACATGGAGAGGGAGGAGGGTGATTAACAGGCGGGCCCGGGAGCCAGATAGGCTGACAAGCGGGGCCCAACAGCAAAGAGAGAAAGAGATATAAGAGAGGGCTGGATAGGGAAGGCATATTTTTAGTTTTAAGCCTTCTCTAAAGAGAAAACAGGTTTTGGTCAAGGCGCTTTCCATTCTTTGGATTTTGCTGATTTTCATTTTAAAATTTCATTTTCTAGCCAAGGATTCTTGTATTTAATTAGGATATTAAGTGAATTTTAAATTTTATGAGAATTGTTCAGTAAGGTCTTGAGGTGTCACTAGTGTTCCCATAAAAATTTTAGAGTATGATAAAATTTGTAAAATTTTACAAAAATCAAACAGTGTTTTTGTCTTAATAAAGAAATGTTGTTTTTGATTTTCCATAAGCATTAAATGAATCAAAACTTTTTGGAGATGCTCTGGGATTATTTAGGATTTAATTAAATTATTTTTGGACTTTTTATTTGTTTAAACTCATAGTTTGAAATTACAAAAATATTTAGTTTATTCAAAAAGAATTTTCTTTAAATATAGAAATTCCATAAAAGTTCAAAAAATGCCAAAATTTCAAATAAAAGCCTAATACAAATTTAGATACTTGTATTTCAATTTGATGAATTTCTAGGATGTTACAAACCTACCCCTTTAAATAAAATCTCGTCCACAAGATTTGCTAAACTCTAGGAAGAAGTGGGGAAATTCTTCCTTTAGGTGGACTTCTCGTTCCCATGTGGCCTCGTCTTCGGTATGGTCACTCTACAGAATTTTAAGTATCTTAAAACGTGTGGTTGCGAGTTTGATGCTCAGCCCCTTCTAAAACGTGGACAGGATGCTCTCGATAAGAAAGATCGGGTTGAAGATCAATATCCTCCAGTTGAGTGTGCTCGGTTGGGATCCGAAGACACTTTTGAGCTGAGAGACATGGAAGACGTCGTGGACATCCGAGAGTTGAGGTAGCAGTTCCAATTTATATGCCATCTCACCTTTCTTTTCAAGGATGGGGTATGGCCCAATGTACCGTGGTGCCAACTTTACTCGAACCTGGAACCATCAAAGACCGCGTAGCGGTGAAACCTTAAGATAGACATAATCATTGATCTCGAAGCTTAGCTCACATTGACAATGGTCGGTGTAGCTCCTTTGATGTGACTGAACCTCTTTCAATCGGCTCCTTATCACATCAATATGCTCTTGGGCTTCTTGGATGAGGTCCGAGCCAAACAATTGTCTTCGCCTACTTCGGACCAAAATAGGGGAGTTCGGTACTTTCTTCCGTACAGTGCCTCGAATGAAGACATTTTGAGACTTGACTGAAAGCTGTTGTTGTAGGGAAACTAGGTGAATGCTAATAAATCCTCCCAAATGGTGCTATAAGTTAGCACACATGCTCTCACCATATCTTTTAGTATTTGATTGGTCCTTTCAATTTGTCCTCCGATCTAGGGATGGTACGTCGTGCTGAAGTTCAGCTTGATTCCCAAAAGACTATGTAAGCTTTCCCAAAATCGGTAAGTAAATTGAGTGCCCCGGTCGGAAACTATAGTCTTAGACACACCATGCAAACGAACAATGTTTTTCATGTAGAGCTCAGTGAATTCATCTCCTCAATAAGTGGTCTTGACTGGAATGAAATGAACAACTTTGGTTAATTGGTCGATAATAACCCATATGGAATCATGTCCTTTATAGGTTTTGGACAAACCGGTAATGAAGTCCATACCGATATCATCCCATTCCCACTTAGGGACTTTTAAGGGTTGGAGTAGTCCGGCTGGTTGTTGATGTTCAGCTTTGACTCGCTGACATACGTCACAAATGGCAATGTATGCAACTATATCCTTCTTCATGCCAGGTCACCAATATCCTTCTCGAAGATCACGATACATCTGGTACCTCTAAGGTGAATAGAGAGTGGGGAATTATGGGCTTCGTTGAGGATGAGCTCCTTGATTATCTGATTATTTGGGACATAGATCCGCTTCCTATGCATAATCATCCCATCAGAGTCTTCGGTGAAATCCGACTCAGTACCAAGCTTCAACTTATCTTTGATTTCAGCAATGGCTTCATCTTCGAGTTGAGCGGCTTTTATCTGAGTCCTAAGGATTTGTTGCAGTTCCAAGGCAACAATATACCCTTCCTCAACTACTCCTAGGTTGAGCCTTCGGAATTCTTCATGCAGCATTGGCTGATTTGATTGAATCGATGCAGGATGCAATGAAGTTTTCGGCTGAGAGCATCGGCCACAACATTGGTTTTACCGGAGTGGTAATGGATGCCAAGATAGTAGTCTTTGATTAACTCAAGCCATCTTCTTTGCCTTAGATTCAGATCTGACTGAGTGAAGAAGTACTTCAAACTCTTATGATTGGTATAAATATCACACCGATTCCCAATGATCCTCTCCCTTGTCCAATAGCTGTAGGATTATCTAGAATGCATTGACAATTCTCTAACTAAGCCAATATTGCTCCACCTTTTTTCCGTTGCAACTTTATTTTTTGTAGGCTTCATTTTGACTATAGATGAGCTAAACAAGCCTAGTGTGCATCACTACTAGCTACCCAACCTAATCAAACTCTACTACTAGCCTAGACCCCCTTTAATAGTATTGTTAAAGCGAAATAAAGACCTAATACTACAATGATTCATCCTCAACACCTTGGATCATGCCTAAACACAATGTCCATAATCTTCATCAAATTTTCATGCTTTGCATTCAATTATACTTTTTTTGGGATCCATGATGTGGGGACCTAGAATTTGCATTCTAACCCCTATGTTTATATTATGCTAGTCCCATGTCAATAGCTAGCACACACGTCCAACATTGACATATCACATCCATACACGAGAGGAATGACAGAGTAGCATATAATAGTAAACATCCAAAATTAAGTCATACATGACTAGAAAGCAAAACAATGAGGCAACAACATCCAAATAGTATGCCTCAGCCCATCCACAGGTAACTGACTGGGTAGGATCCTTAGAAGTCGGCGTCATCATCACTGAAACCCACAACGTAAAAGTAACCGTGCGACAGGTCTTCTTCCTCATCCTCTGGATAAGTTCAACAAGCAACGGTTGAGTATAAAAATCGTACTCCGCAAGACTTCTACATAAATGTTATATAGTATGCAAGGCTATATTGAAAGAATGGCTATCCTACTAAGTTTTACAGTTTCACATAAAAGCAAGCTTTCATTTGCAATATTAAATAGTAGATTTCAATCAAAAATTTGTAAGAACATTTGATATTTGATAATAAGTAGTAATAAAGAAAAAAGTAATCATAAATAAACAGATGGCTTGCTGCCATAAACATTTAAAAACTCGGCAAAGTCCTTTTGCAAGTCAACCGTTTATGGACTCTCTATCAACACACTTTCCAACCAATTTTTCCAAAAACATAAAGCTATTTATTGTGGGGTATAACCAAACAATGTCCATGACCAGGGGCACGGTTATTCTAATAGATTTACACTCTACAGAGGCTATACATCTTTACCCACACAACATAACATCCTATCATGTCAAATATGCCACGCGATACCAAAAGTATCCATTTGAGAGTTCATGACAAAGCCTTTACATTGCCGGTCTTAATAACAAACTATCCATCGATACCCTCTTTAGGATAAGGAGTACCCCTCCATCATCCCAAGAGCTCAAATGTTGTGTTGGTAGTCTGTCTCTACTAGCAAGAAGTACACCCTTTGTGCTCGTACTAGCCTAATCTCACTTATCAGCTACCATCTGTGGTTTTGTTACTAGTCTGCTACAACTTATTATGCTAAAACCTTCCCATAAAGGCACATGTGGTTGCACAAAAATATTTGGGTCTATTGCATAATATCAGTCCTTAGTAAACTAGGCCAGACTACCACATTCCCTGTGTACACCTGCACCATTCCCAACAACCACTCGCCCAAGTTCAAAACATGTTTCCCAATTTCATTTATACTAGGTACGTTTGCGCGGCGGCACGCCGCGCCGCGTAGATTTTGGCCGAAGAAAAGAATCGCAGAAAAAATCTAAGAATTTTTTGTAGCGTACTATCGCAGAGAAGAGCTAGACGTAGAATTTGAGGTATCTCTAAGGATTTTACAGATGGAAGAAAAGAATTGTTAAAAAAAATATAAGAAGTTTGGTGGTAACGGGAAAAAACAGACATATGTAATTAACGGTAAGCAATTAACGGAAAAAACAGGGCCTGTATGATAAAAATCTATCATACGGTAAGCAATAAACGGTACACATAAACAGGAGCAAACTATTAACTATTCTTGTAGTGTACTATCGCAGAGAAGAGCTAGACGTAGAATTTGAGGTATCTCTAAGGATTTTACAGATGGAAGAAAAGAATTGTTAAAAAAAATATAAGAAGTTTGGTGGTAACGGGAAAAAACAGACATATGTAATTAACGGTAAGCAATTAACGGAAAAAACAGGGCCTGTATGATAAAAATCTATCATACGGTAAGCAATAAACGATACACATAAACAGGAGCAAACTATTAACTATTCTTGCACACTATGTTTATAGGAGTAAGCAACGATGCAATCAGCGTAAAGAACCTCTTTTTTTTGCTCCGCAGATGTATTTGTTTAGCTCGGCACAGGTAAAGAGGAGCAAACTATCTACTATCCTTGCACAGTATGTTTATAGAAGCAAGCAACGATGTAGGCAGTGTAAAGAGGCGTTTTTTTGTGTGTGTAGATTCATTTGTTTAGTTTTAGCCGGTGCAATGGATTGATCGGTTCATTTGTCTCATCTGTACGCGGTGCTAGGATTTGCGCATCAATCGATTGATTGTTTCGTTTGCCTTATCGGTATACGGTGCTATGATCAGCTCACCAGGAAGATATCAGAAGGTCTATGCAGCGCGAAGGGATGTCATTGATGCATCACAAACGGAGAAAGTCTATGCAGCTTATAAGTAAGGAAAATCACCATGTCGACATGTGACACTATTTGCACCTTGTATTTTGCAAGAAGAGCGAGATAGAGCGCGAAGGTCAATCATTTGGAGCAAGAACGCGACGATATCAGAATAAAAATTAAGAAGTTTGAAGAGATAATGGAGCAATCGAAAGGATCTGACTTACCTGTTATCACAAATTTTGCCGCTTCAATTGAAAGTTAGAAATGAGGCACCGTAAAGCAGAACGATTTCTAGTTCGCATCACTAACGATGATTAATCATACCAGGCTAAGAAATGTTAACCAAGCTAGAAAGTTAAGATTTTGATAGTAGGAGGGCCTGAGTAAGCAGCTATATAAGTCCTTTTTCGTGCCGAAAATCATCGAATCTAAGCTTTAAAACTGAAAAACGATAACTCAATGAAGGGCGAAAGAATATAATCTAATCTCATGCTTCAGAGTAATTACAGTAAGCAAGGTGAAGTGCAATACAAACCAATAGAGCTCTAGCGGTGGAATAAAACACCTGCCTTAATAAAAAACGAAATGAATGTGGAGCTTCCTTACCTATACCGAAGACGCAGTATGGCCTGACGACGAGCCCGACTTGAGGCGGCTGCATCCATGCGAACCAGGAGACGCAGGCACGACGAGTCTCCTCACAGACTCCGGCAGTCGCTTGCGATGAAACTGGTAATATTGTTATTTTATTGAAGAAAAGCACATGTTGTTTTTTTATAACAATTGAGAAGACACTGACCATGGTTGCACTTGACTGAAAGAAGCCCTGAATCAAAAGCGGATGATAAATGCTTACTAAAACCTATTACACTTGGATAGAAAATGTCTGCTTGTAGAAGGAAAAGACAATGGAAGAATTGGTATCCTGAAGGCTTATACTTGTTATTCTTTTATGCAACAGTTTGATTCGCATTTCGTTGACCTCCTTCAATGCGCCTGAGAGAAAAAAGGCAAGAAACAAATTATGGATGATTAATCAAGGTGAAAGCGAAAGACCTGTAAAGACAAAAGCAGCTGGGAAAACGCTCAAGGAAGGCAAATCCATAAATTTGTCATTGTCAGCCTTAGGGGATGTCATTGATGCATTACAAACAGAAAAAACTCATATACCTTATAGGTAAGCGAAATCATCATGCATGTCCACGTGTTTGACAATTGGCGCAGCAGATTATCATTTTGCGCGTAAATTTCAAGGAAATGATACTCTTTTGCCTTTTCAATTTCATAGGAATAGTAAGCTTACACAAGTTCTGAAAGATTCTCTAGGTAAATAGTGCCTCAGTAACCGTTCCAAAATCCAGTTCTTTGTTTTCTTGTTTTATAAACTCGCATTTCTGTGCAGCCCAAAATCCAGTTCTTTGCTTTCTTGTTTTATAAACTCAGGTTTCTCTAGGTAAATTGTACTCAGTAGCTCACTTTGGTGCATTCATGTTGACAGGATGTGAGTCCAAAACATTGATGTTTGTCCATACCCAGTCTAAATGAGGATGATTTGTGTGAGACAATTTTCACCTTGGGTTTTGCAAGAAGAGCGAGAAGTATTGGGCTGGAAAGCGAAGAATCGCTAGTAAGCTTTGAAATGTAACACTAGCATAATTATATATTGAAGAAAAAAACTATTAGATTAATTTCATCAATTTCTATAAAC
This sequence comes from Otatea glauca, assembly GCA_036346275.1. Classification (NCBI taxonomy): domain Eukaryota; kingdom Viridiplantae; phylum Streptophyta; class Magnoliopsida; order Poales; family Poaceae; genus Otatea; species Otatea glauca. Next base: position 9,320,683 of record CM070725.1, on the reverse strand, counting down.
CAAACAATAGTTTAGTTAAGCCAAAGCTAACACTATCACATTTTGATCGATAAAACGACAACTCGGGATAACAATAAGAATCTCTATCAAATCTGCCAAAAGTAATGAATGTCCCAGAAATTACAACAATAGTGTGTACCTAAATCCATGCACGCTGATAAGTACTTTAATTTCTTAAGATGTTGGATTATCTATTTGACGACACACTCTTTGCTACAAAAACTAATATTTTGACCTCGAGCAGGATGTAAAAGCAAGGAAGGAACATTTATTAATGGAGATGAGTCAAGAGATTGAGACCCTGCAGAAGCAGCAGGTGTTTGAAGTGTAGTTTCTTGAGGCTGCATGAAAAGCGCAGGCATTCGATAAGTAGAGAACCAAATAAGCACACAAAATATGGGTAGCGTGAGCAACAGCGTATTAACATGTTAATAAAAATCAGCTATAACACAAATGAAACGGAGTAAAAATCTGTTATGAAAATGATAAATTCAAGAACATCCGTACTTTTCACGTGCACAAAGCAATTGATCTGTACCAAGGATATTATAAATTTGTCTTTGAATTCCAAGCATAGGATAAAATTCTTATTTTTATCACCAATCAATGAGAATGCCACGCATCTTCTTATCTATATCGGTTTGGGTTGACATCTAATTAGGAGAGACACAACTTAGATCCTACACATACGTAACTTTATAATGTGAGTAGCAATGTTCGAATTTGGTAACAAAGAAATAACTTCACGAGGTTGGAAAATGTACCTCACTTCTTCTCGTGGAAGTCAGAAATTTCATCTACATAGCCAACTCTTTGGAAGGGTGTTACTTGCATCACAACTGTCAATATCAGGTGTTGTCTCCTTAATGTTTTCCATTTCGATCTCTTTCAGCTCAGAACTCATCTGAAATAACAAATATGACTGATGTCAACGAAAGTATTGATAGGTTCAGTTTCTACAATCTTCTGATTACCTCTGGAGCAACATAGTTTGGAGTCCCGCAAGTCGTGTGCAGTAATCCATCATCCTGAGCAACAAAAATGAATAAAATACTTGAAAATGTGTTGAGGGATATGAGAAGTTTTAAACAACAAAGTGGCATGATTATCTGTTAATGCAAAAGATGTGAACTTTGGAACCTGTTGGTAGTAACAAAGGGCATAAAGGAGCAATAAACCCTTACCTTGATTTGCTGAGATAGTGCACTCAGCCCAAAATCGGAGACCTTCAGATTTCCATACGAATCAAGTAGTAAATTTTCCGTCGCATGTATTGTAGTTTAGAATCTGAAGTAGATTTCTCATTAATAGAAAAAGGCAGCAGAGAAAAAGGGAGAGGAACTCACTTTTAAATCCCGGTGGTACACGCCCCTGCTATGACAATAGTCAACAGCATTAATTAACTGTTGGAAGTATCTCCTTGCTTCATCTTCCCTCATTCGACCATGGTTAACCTTTATGATGAGGAAGTGAATAACCGTCAGTGTATAGATTGGGAGCATATCACTTACAATTGTGTCAAAGAGCTCACCACCGGTAACATATTCTAAAACGATGTAGATCATTGTTTTGCTTCCAGTCACCTGAAAATTAAAGAGCACATTGATTTGAAAAGATTAGCAGTTTCTCTTAACGAAAAGAAAGTAGGCATGCCAAATAATGGCAACCGAAATTTCTGACAATGAAATCATTATTTAGGTGCATGATTGGAAATAGATGCTTTGGGGTTCCTGGCATGGACCCTAACCAGGTACAAAACTCTTCCTAGCTGTTTTCCGTTAACATAAAAAGTTTAACTGGAATATCAATGGAACTCGAGCAGCAGCAGCAGCAGCGAGTGTTGAGCATGCAGGGAACTAATTAGCGACCGTACGGTGGTGGGGAGGCGGTGCGCTCCGCCGGCGAACATGGTGGAGAGGAGCGAGCCGGGCTCCCGCTGCGTGAGCGTGTCCATAGTCGTCACATACCTGCTGCCCTTTGCACCGCGCAACACAAGAATTGGGAGCTGCCGCCATCACGGCTGTGATTCCGTGACCACCGACCACTACAAGAATGAGGAATCCAACGAATTTTTGAATCGAACCGAACCGAATCGAATGGAGGCTATAATTAGCAAATGGTGAGTGGAGAGAGGGGAGAGGAGGACCAACCGATGTTGAGGAGGACCGACGGCTGCATAGCGGCGGGTGGGCTCCGGATCTCAGCTTCCCGCTCTCGTTTCGTCGTAGCGCCGCACGGCGAGGCCGACGAAAAAAGGGAACAAGCACCGAGGAAAATAAAAAGAAGGGAGACGTGGCCTCCTCAGAAAATCGACGGCGAGCCTGCAGAGGGCAACTGGAATCCATTCTTCCTAGGTAAAACTGCTCGGCGGCAAAAAAACGGTGCTCAGTAGGACTCGATCCCCGGCGAGGCGCGCTAGCGGAGGAGGCGCAGAGTGGTCGTCGGGTGACGTACGCGGGCGGAGGGGAAGGGATGGGAGCGAGAGGCACGACCGTAGCCAAAAAAAGCGCTCACTAGGACTCGATCGCTTGACCTCTCGCTACTAAGCGAGCGTTCTTACCAGCCGTGCTACGGTATCTTAGGGCTAACTGATCTGGAAAAAATACTTAAGGTAGGGAAGCGCGTGAGCCACGCGGGCGACGTGTCTCAACGCTGAGCCAGCCGTACGCACGGGCATCTAACGATCATTATTACTCTTCAATTCCACTTTTAATATTCATAAAGAACCTAAATTCAAATATTTTTGTAGATTAAAAAAAGAATAATTTTATAAAACTTATAAACTGGTTTCACTCATTTTGAAGTTTGTATACAAAAGTTATAAGCATTTGAATTTAGCTCGGCAGAAAAAATCCTAAAAAAAGAAAAGGAAGAGGGGGATGACGCCAAAGGCGTTTTCTCTGGGATTATATCTTTCAATTGAGAAGACATATTTTCTTTAATGTTGAAAGCGTGTTTTACTTTTAAAGAAACAGTTTTTTCGCTCGGAGAGACTGACAAATGGGGCCTATATGTCGAATGTTTGTTATTTTTTGCCAGCTGAGAGGTGGGGTCCACATGTTAATGACACATTCAAATACCAGTTTGAGTTATAAAACGTTTTACTTATCCTATTCGAGCCCACATGTCATTGACTCATTATACTTAACCGTGCTTAACTAACTTAACTAACATCATTAATGCTAACTACTAGGCCCACTTGAGAGAGAGAGATTAAAGGAGTGAGCTGGGCACCATGGTCGAGCTCATTCCCGAGCTTGCCGATGGTGAGGTAGTGGCAGAGGTTCGTGGCGAAGCCAACAATGGAACAAGGGCATCAAGGAGAAGTTTTGGGCAGCAACAACGGTCGAAATGGTGCACGGAGTCGGCGGCACGATGACAAGAGGCGGCAGGGGCTTTTGTGTTGAAGGGGAACTAAGCGAAAGAGAACAGCTCAGGTCAACCGGGTCATCACATTGGTTAGAGGGGACCTGGGCAAAGCTACGGTGACAAGCACGGGGACCAATGGTCATCTGTGTAGTGGTGAAGGCTATGTCCACATCGGCGCCATGGTTGGCAACGGCGAAACTTCGGTTTCGATGCTACTTTCTAAAATCTAACTAGTGCCTTAGTATCTAGGGACTACTAGTGTCGGGACCTAAATATGAGAACCCGAACCCTCTGTGTATATCGCACTAGTTCAGGATCACGCTAATGCACATAGGCTCAACATGGATGAATATCACAATCATACACAGCGAAAACATAATAAAAGACTTCATATATTAAATATAAACCTGTTGATTGACCTTATGGTCGACTTACATGACTATGCCTCGTAAGGCTAAACTGTGAATAACCGATTAAACTGCAGTGGAATGAAAACGTAAATAAACCCCTTAGTATATCACAAACAACTGACAAGGCTCACACCCTAAACATTCGTCTCTTCTGGATAGTCCTCCTCCAAAGCGGGGTAGACTCTTCCTCAACTAGTGATTTGTTGTTGGCTAGGGTGAGTACTTAAAGCACTCAACAAGTTGTGCACAGAATGCAATTCTAACATAACTATATGCAAGGCTTATTCCAAGTGAATGGCTGATATGGTTGTTTTGCAGTAAAGCAGCATTTACAAATGAATACAATAAATAGATTGAAATGACAGTAAAATAAATAACAATAAATAATAACTTTCAAGTATTTCTCAAGTAAACATGGCATCCAGCCCTAAATCATATTCCAAACTTTCCAATGGCATCCTGCCTTCCCATCCAAGTTTTCATTTTACAAAATCTAACCCTTGATTGTAATTCCCGAGTATTGTCCATAATCACGGACACGACTATCCGAATAGATTTACACTCTGCAGATGTTATGCACTTTACCCACACGACATGACCAATCTCTTGATGCCAAGCTATTAATACACTTCTTTTGGTGTGTCGGTAGAGCGATCATAATAAAACCTTTTAGAAAGCCTTTATCCCAACTACATTCGTATGCCCTCCTATAAATGTAGAAAATACATCAGGGTATTCTCTGACAACTGACACCTCATCCAAACTAGTAGCTTTAATGTTGTTAACCATCAGCTGACCATCGCGAACTGTAGTCACTTGAAAATCCACCTTTTCTCCCTTAGTGCTTTCAACTGATATTACCCTTTGACCAGTCCAAAACAACCTTATGCTTGGACAACCAATCCATACTAAGAATAACATCTAGGGTCTGAATACCCAACACGACACGGTTCGCTTGGAATTCTATTCCATCAATAAGCAGCTCAACCCCCAAACATCCTAGGTTAGACTTGAGTTCTAATCCCGGTGATTGGACTAATAACATATACTCAAGATGCATAACATCCAACCCATTTTCTTCAACAAAAATTCGAGAAACAAAAGAATGCAAAGCTCCAGAATCAAACAAAACCATTGCAAGTATTGAGTTGACCAGGAACTTCCCTAGTACGACGTTTGTTGTATCTTAAGCTCCATTAGTTGTAATGTGGTTGACATGACCTCTCATTATTGCCTGAGACGTAGTTCCAGCTTGATTTGTTCTATGATTCACTCCTAACGCAGGTGTCTTCGCAGGTGTAGAACCAAGGTTAAAGCGAACATGTGTAATACCTCCTCTCTTGGGACAGTTATTGGCGAAGTGCCTCGGCTTCTGACAACTGTAGCAGCGCTTAACTGAAGTTTGTTGATTTGTTCCTAGCGCATTGATTTCTTGAGCAGGTGTCTGGAAATTCTGATTAGATGAACGCGGTGTAGGATATGATGTTTTGCTTGCAGCCTGCGGCTGAAATTTTGCAAATTGTTGAGGAGTCATTCTCAACCTCAACTGATTTGGACGTCCTCCTTGTTGAGTCATCATGCGCTTGCGATCCTCACCCAATTCATTAAGTTTGTCTTCCAGAATTATGGCCTTATTAACTAACTCTTGAAAATTAGGGAAGTTATGAGTAATCAAACCCAGCTGCAAACCAGAGTTTAGTCCCTTCATGAAACGAGACTGTCTTGCTTTATCTGTGGCAATATCTTCAGAAGCATAGCATGCAAGCTGTGTAAACTTATTCAGATACTCTACCATTGATTGGCTTCCTTGCTTAAGTGCCCTAAACTCCTCTTTCTTTAACTCCATCATTCCTTCAGGCACATGGTATCGACAAAAAGCAGCAGTAAACTCCTTCCATGTGATCTCTTGTGGGGCTTCATGGACAGCACAATAATTCTCCCACCATACAGTAGCAATTCCTTCTAGTTGATGAGAAGCATAGAGAACCTTTTCATTACCTTCACATTGGGTAATATGCAGCTTCTTCTCTATGGTTCTGAACCAATCATCAGCTTCTAGAGGATTGACATTCCCAGAGAATGTTGGTGGATGTGTCCTTATAAAGTCTGACAGCTTGAAATAAGGACGAGATCCATTGTTGTTGTCTTGAGCAGCATTATTAGTTGTGGCTTGGGTTGTTATAGTCTGCATTTGCTGCATCATAATCTGCATCAACTATTTTTGAGCAGCAAGAGAAGCTCCAAGGTTCTGCATATTCACTGGCGACGACTATTGAGGAAAATTTCCTTCATTAGGGTTGTCATTGGGTCAACTTCCACTCCCGTTACCTCCATTACTTCCACGAGTCTGAACCATCTGCTGATTGCTTCACAGGGTTAGGGGAAAGGAAAATAGTATAGGCAAGATACAAGAATCCTAATGTAGAGGAGATAGATTTAACCCATCAACTTAAGCAAATAAATATTAATAACTTGGTATGGTTGCTTACATAAGCTTAAGAGCTATGCAACACATATTGCACACTCAGCAATCATGAAAGAACCAATTCAAACTAAGCACACAAAACTACCGCCTACATGGACGACACTGCTTATCTTAAGCAAACATGACTCCCACACATAAGTCTCAACAAACTACTCCAAGCACCGGGTCTTCTAGCTCCTGGAACACTTCATCAATATACTCCTTAAGCTCGACGATTCCTTACTTCACGATCTTCAGGGTAGCAGCAGGCACTCAGTGCTTTCTCCTTAGGTGTGGTATATCGTCAACAACTCAGGTAAAATTTCAACTCGATCCAGCAAGGGAAAGGGAAAGAAATTTCAGCAAAGGAAAAGAATAGAAGAATGGGATAAGTCAAGAACATATTATTATTTAAAATTAAGTCTTTTCTTTAGAAAATAATTTTGAAGGACATTAAAAAGATGACCAGACTATCTAGGGGCAAGACCTACAGTCAGTATGGCTCTGATACCACCTCTGTCGGAACCCAAATATGTAAATCCAGACCCTTTGTGTATATCGCACTAGTCCAGGATCACGCTAGTGCACACAGGCTCAACATAGATGAATATTACAATCATACACAGCGGAAACATAATAAAAGACTTCATATATTAAATATAAACCTGTTGACTGACCTTATGGTCAACTTACATGACTATGCCTCGCAAGGCTAAACCGTGAATAATAGATTAAACTGCAGCGGAATGAAAACGTAGATAAATCCCTTAGTATACCACAGGCAACTGACAAGGCTCACACCCTAAACATTCATCTCTTTTGGATACTCCTCTTCCAAAGCGGGGTAGACTCTTCCTCAACTGGGGATTTGTTGTTGACAATGGTGAGTACTTAAAGCACTCAACAAGTTGTGCGGCAATTCTAACATAACTATATGCAAGGCTTATTCCAAATGATTGGCTGATATGGTTGTTTTGTAGTAAAGCAGCATTTACAAATGAATATAATAAATAGATTGAAAAAACAGTAAAACAAATAGCAATAAATAATAACTTTCAAGTATTTCTCAAGTAAACATGGCATCTAGCCCTAAATCATATTCCAAACTTTCCAATGGCATCCTACCTTCCCATCCAAGTTTTCATTCTACAAAATCTAACCCTTGACTGTAATTCTCGAGCATTGTCCATAACCGCGAATACGGCTATCTGAATAGATTTACACTCTACAAAGGTTATGCACTTTACCCACATGACATGACCAATATCTGATGCCAAGCTATTAACACACTTCCTTTGGTGTGTCCTTTGGTGTGTCGACAGAGCGATCATGATAAAACCTTTATCCCAACATTGACCCTCCCGGTAAGCCATACACTATCCCTTCTCTCAGCAGAGGTGAAGATTAGGACCGATATACTATTAGATTGATGTGAGACCGAGGTACACCACATCCTCCGCCATAACCACACTTCCATGTGATTATCCACCTGAGGTATCACATGTCAAGATATCAGTAATCCAACTTAGTTAGATCCGTCCCATATCAGACATGTGGTTGCATGTTTGACTCAGTTCAAAGACTTGCAAGGTAAGTCCTTAATTGACAGGGTCTGAACCAACTAATAATGAACCATCTGAAGAGGAACGCGGTATGCTACACTATCACAAAAAAATCTACCACATAACCAGAAAGCTACTCGCAAAAAGGGGATCACAGATTAGATTACCACTAGACGCGTAGTTGCGCAATCCTTCACGCGTCAATGTAGTGGATCGTCCTCGCCGCAGTCGTTGCGTCGATGGAGTGGATCATCCTCGCCTCGTCGTGGATCGTCCTCCCACGCCGCAGTCGCAGCAGCGTCACCGCAGTAGTCCACACGTCCAGGGGTGGAACGCCATGCGTCGATGTGCAAGCACTTGGTCGCTCGACAGGGGCAGCGAGAGGAGGAGGTTAGGGTTTCGGGTGAATCACTTCTAAACCGTGGGAAAAGCACACCCTGCGCCCACCCTCCTCCCCTCCTTATAAAGCCACGAGATGAAACCCTAAACCAGGGCCCATCAGTGTGCTAAGCCCACGAGGTCCATTAATTATGGATCCAATCCAAATTAATGCGTCCCAGCCCATTAAGTGTGTGACCCTGCAGGTTCACGTACGTTTGGATATGGATTCGAAAAACTCATTTCCAATCCAATAGTTGATAGTGGCTCCTTGCAAAGTATGCCAACTCCCAAACATACTATGATCAAATCGGACAAAACCTATCAAAAGTACTCATGTAATAATCCCTTTGCCAAGTATATGAAGATTGAACTCAAGGCGAGAAGCATGTCATCCTTTGATGATTCAATCCATCTCTCGTATTCGTGATATATTAATAAGTTGTGATTGACTCCTCAATCACGGCATGTCCATGCACTTCCTTAATCATATCACACGAGTGGCCTTATCATATATCTCCGCTTCATTGGAGTGGCAAATTCCATCTTGATCGCCACTTCCTCTCGCACGCTTTATAGTAAACATGAAAGCTACCTTTATAACTATCCGGTTAGGAAGTAGTGTTTGATAGCCCCAAGGAAAACTATTACACATGTAGGGAATATGACAATCTCAGGTCTAAGGATCATACATCTACTATGTATGAGATACATCGATGACACATAAGAATGAAACATTCTCGTAGTGTCCCATTCATGGGTCTATCTAACTCATGTTCTTCAACATGCGTCCACAATGTATAGATGATATCTCCATATCCCATGATCTATGAAGCATGATCATCGATCACTACATGTGTTGATCTATTCATCGTTGTCCTATACGATGATATCCGATCAGAGATATTTATTGAATTACATCAATAAGTAAAGAGCTTCATAAGCAAGTCACATACTTGTTAATCAATACAATGATATACATTCATTGGACCAATAATCATATTATTATTCATAAACATAGTCATGTTACAATCATCTAAATGATTGCCTCAAGGGTATAACACTAACACCATCCTAGGGTGACAAATAATTAGGGCATACAAATGACAAGGTAGGTATATTCCAATTGGGTTGATATACTAAATTCCAAACTAATTTGAAACAATTATACACATAAAATAACATGCATAATTTAAAACAACATAGCAATTTTGTAAAACTGGGTTCAACACGATCAAAGCACAACTTGCCTTGGAAAAGGACTTGCTCTTGCTCTGGACCTTGTCTTGAGTCAACGATTCCTCCTCGGACGCTCCGAGTACTTCGACGTTTCCATGTAACGAGATAAATACCAAAATAGAGAGCAAACAAGCTCTAAAAATCAAATGAAATTCACCATTAAATAGATCTCAATTTTACAAATTTTTAAAAATTTGAATCTCCTCAATCAGAGCTCGTATGAGGGAGAATAGGCTCTTGAAAGTTTGAAATAAAAGAAAAATCAGAAAAATAATAAATCAATATTTTCCCAAGTTATTTTTATACTAAAAGATTTGATTTATTGCGTCACGCTGACGTTGGCAGGGAATTAAAATAACTTAGAAAACCCTAGCGCTGACACATGTCGCATGGTCTATGGACCTGATCCACGGCTCAACACATATATGGTGGACTCGGTTCACGACACATTGACCCACTGACACACGGCCCCACATGACTACGTGGCAGGTGCTGATGCAACCCTGTGACCAAGCACCACGTAGGCGCCGCCACGTCAATGCCCTGGCTAATGTTGCACCCACCTAGCCGCCACATGGCATCCACACACCACTCGCTGGGTTCGCCACCTCGGTCGATGGCGTGCGAAGCCCCAAAGGTCACCGGTGACGGTGAATAAGGACACCATCCAACATATCTCACCCTCACGATTCCGATGACTCTCTTACCTCCTGCTTTGCTACTCTGGAACGACAATGGCGGCGGTCTTCTTCGGTGCCGATTAGAGCTCCTCGGCGTTAGCATCTTTCGGTGATCCCCCAACAAAACCAGGGTGCGCTCGAGGTGGCCCTCGACACCGCAAAGCTAAAGAAGCCAACGATGAGCCTTAAGGTGCATAGACAACGGCTAATTAAGTCTTTTCCCTTGGCGGCGATGCTCCAGCAAAACGACAAAATTCGGCGCAATGGCGACCAAATCCTCGCAACTGAGTTAGGGTTTTGGCTTCTTGGTCCTTTGCGCAAACAATGCTCCCTCCTTTATAGCGCTAGCCGACTAGGATGAGCACGACACGAGAAAGAATCCATGGCGGTAGTCGGAACCGGATTTCCAAATCTGAACCCTTCGTGTATAATCGTGCTAGTCTAGGAAAAGATAGCACACACAGTGGAAACAATGATGATAGCACAATCATATCACGAATCAAATATTATTAATTAAGCATCAAGGTATTTAGTCTTAAGGCCAATTATTACAAAGAAATAGCATCTTAGCTTGAGTTCAATAAGAGACAGCGGAAGTGAAATAGCAGCAGTAGAATAGACCCATCCATTTGCCCAACAGGTAATCGATTGGGGAACGCGTCCTAGTAATCCGGATTGCCTTCATCATAACCACAAGTATAGAACTCGTAGTCACCTTCAGCTTCAGTGCACTCCTCTTAGGAAAGTTGGAATGTTGCAAGGGTGAGCACAAAAATGTACTCCGCAAGTCTTGGAAACATAATGCATGATAACTATATGCAAGGCAAAACAATTGAAGGTATAATATGGCTCTTTTAGCATTAAGCAATGTTTAACTTTAAATTCCAATAGTATTTTCACAAAGCATCATTTGAACAAAATGTAATTGAATAGTAATTGAATTTGACATAACAACTAAACAGGTTCCAACCACCTGACTGGCTCCATCCGCCAAACCATAATCCGAGAGTTCCATCCACTCACAGATTTCCAAACCACCTATTTCTTTTAAAACAAAACTAAAAAATCTACAATGTGAAAGCGTACCTTGCCTGCCCTTGACCGTGGGCACAACTACTTAAGTAGTTTTAACTCTATAGAGTGTGTACAACTTTATCCACAAGACATGATCAACTCCTATTTTAACACACTTCCTTTGGTGTGTCGTCAGAGTGATCATGATAAGGCCTTTACAATGCACAACCCCGCTATTAACCTCGTCCGCTAAGATTTTACCGCTGTTAGGGTTCTAGCCACCCAGTACAGAAGCCCCTTCTGGCGTCATGTGGGGAAAAACTGTCTCCATCAGACACCCACATTCCACCGAATGGCAAAGCCAACAACGAGATGCACAAATTAATTAGCCAGGTTGTACCCATATAGACTTGTGGTTGTACGGTAGTGCTCGGTCCATGGTAACACATGCTTCGGTCCTTAACTGACTAGGGCGGAACATTCACTTTCAAAATCTCGTGCATCCTGCACCCACCATACATCCATCCGCCCCAGTCTAACTCAATTCCATTTTAATTCATTTATATAACAACAACAACACCAATTGCCGCAACTTCATCAATAAGTTTAAATTTTTTTTGAAAAATTCCCATAATGGCATAAGACCGAAACGTTTAAGCTAGACTAAGCATTCTACCGTCCCATGCTACACTATTGGTTATCACCAAATAAAATAGCTAGTATCATCTAGGGTGACAAAGGTTCGTCATGATTAAGGTCAATTAGGGTGTCAGGGATCGGTACCCTCGCCACGTATAAGCATCCCCCAGGGCCTCGTGGCGGCTTTTTGCGGGCCCAGGGGCTCATCTCCAACCTGGGAGGTGCTCTCCCGATGCTCGAGCTCGGGACCAACGAGCTCGGGCACAGGCGCAAGGGCAGGCACCATCCACCTCGACCTCGACGCCTCCACGCCCTTCAGACAAAAAGACATCTGTAACATTTTATTTATCTCATGTAAAAACTCTCCCCTGTGTGGGAATAAGCGCTCTACCTACCCCTGCGTGGGAACTAGGGTTCAACAGCTCCCGTCAAGCTCTCAACAGCTCCCATCAAGCTCTCAACGGCTATTGACGCCTCTCGTCAACCCCCATCAACTCGCCATGGGCTCCTGACGTCAGCCTCGGGACCAAGCAGTAAGGCTTCCGGAGGGCTACAAAAACAACGGATCGCCCCGACCAAACAAGACACAAGACACAAGAGGAGACCATGGCACGAGACAACCAGAAGACACACACAGAACACGCAACACACGCCAAGAAAAACAACGCCGCAGAGCGACCCCTAGCTCGGGCCCTGTTTGTACCCTCTCACAGAATCGCATACACACCTTTCGCCTTAGGGCAAGATTGGAGTAGAGCTGTTACCCAACCTCGAGGGCTCGAACCAGTATAAACCTCGTGTCCGGTGTCTCTTCCCCGACGATCTTTCCACGACGCTAGGCGCCTCTGAAAGAGCACGACTTCGGGCCCCGCTCCCGAACGATCTCCTTGCATCCCCCCTTTCTGCGATCGATGGTCCGATCGTCGACATAGGGTATAACAAATTCTGGTTTTTAACTATACCCTAAAACTATATTTAAAGTACATTGCATAAAGTAAGCATGCAAAATTTAAAACAACATGATCATTTCATAAAATTTGGGATCAACATGTTCAAGGAAGACTTGCCTTTGATGCCTCCTACTGGTTCTATCTCTGTCTGATGATTCGCTTGAGCTTCGACTGCGTCGTCTACACGCGAAACGAGAACAAATAAATAAAACAAATTCAAACAAAATTCAAAAATTGAAAATAATGGTACTGGAAGATAGATCATGATTTTAGATAAATTTAGAAATTTTAATCACTAGAATCGAAGCTCGAACGAAGGAGAACAGGCTCCTGGAAGTTCATCGGATAAAAAATCAGAGAGAAAAAAGTGACACGTGGCACTCTATGATTGGCTGGGATTTTTGGATTTTTGGGAAAATGGAAAAATAGAAAGAAATACCGACTAACACGTGGGACCCACTTGTCAGTGGCTTGGCTCATAGTGGACCGGGTTCACCGAGGCGGTTTCGTGTGACGCGGCAGACCGCACTGACGTGGTGGCCACGCGGTGGCTAGGTCGACGCGGCGTGGCACGAGGCGCCGACGTGGGCGCCACGCAGGGTCGGCGACACCGACGCGGCCGACGGGCCCGTCCACGTGGCGTGCATCCGATGGGCCGAGGCGGATTGGACGGCTGGGACGCGGTGGGAGGCATGACGGCGGCGTAGGCAACGCCGGAGGCGAAGAAGAAGGCCTCGACGACGGAGCAAAACGGGACGAGATGGCGTGGGATTATGGGCAAAAGGGAGAGGGAGTCGCAGGGAGTTCAAAGCGACCAAAATAAGCGGCGGAGGCTCACCGAAGAAGAAGAAAGATGGCGAAGAAGAGCACGGCCATGGTGGAGGAGAAGAAAAGCGCGGAGCAGCGCGTCGACGGCGAATCTCGGGAAAAGAGAGAGGCGGTGCGGCGCGCTAAATAAGCACGAAAACCCACGCAACCGACGCAGTTACGGCGGCAACCGCCGTGGAAAAGGCGGCGGTGCAGACGCGGATGAAGTGGCACCAACTGACAGGTGGGGCCCACGCGTCAGCGGGCGCGACGCGGAGGCGGGCCGAGCGAGCTGGGCCAGGAGATAGAGGAAACCGGCCACCATGGAGAGGAGGCGGCACTGAGCCGAGGCGAGGAGATGGGTCATGGGAGAATTCGGCCACATGGATAGGTAGGAAGAAAAAGGATTTCTCCTTTTTAGAAAATTACAGAAAAATAAGAAAAGCCAAATTAAATAGCAAATAAATTAGAAAAATCCATGAAAATTCTCGAAAATAGTTTTAAATATTTGGAATCAAAATAAATTATCTTGAACTTATTTAAACTTAAAATTTTGATTCAAATAATTTGCTTGCACTTGAGAGTTCAAATTAAAATCACAAAAAAATTAAAAACTCACGGGAAATTTTAAAAAGCTGAAATTTGGAATGTTACAGCGGCCACGACTGCTTTGTTCCGAGTTCGCCACGGAGAAAAAGGGCGACGACCGAACACATGTCTTGACCAGCGGCCCAGATCAGCTGGAAAACAAAGAATCCCAGCCCCACAGGCGACCACAACCATACGGCCACCAACACTAGGGTTACGCGTCTCTAGGACGACCATCTGATTCAGATCCAAGGGTCCATCTAATAGGGTTTGCAGGTATGGGTTGCGACGGACTGGGTCGCACAATAAATGACAATCCATCCCATATGAAAGAAATAGCTGGACCCAAAGGACTACTAGCCCAACACTGCTATAATGATTTTCTAAGATTTTTCCTTTTAAAATAATTCCAAATATAGTTTAAGCCAATTGAATTAGTAAAAATACTAGAAAAATTCCTAAAAATATTTTGAGACATTTAGAACTCAAATAAAATATTTTTAACAAAATTTTATTAAAAATTTCCAACTTTTAAATACTTTTCATGATAAGCATAATTCAAAAATAATAAATAAATCCAAATAAATTCTAGAAAATCCAAATAAATCTAGAGAATGCACAAATAAGATATTAAATATATTTTGAGCCAAAAATTGGGATGTTACAACTAGGAGCTCACCGTGTGGTCTACGGTGACGGTGCAGCTCTAAAGAGGCCAATCAACGATTAACAGTGGTGGTGGCATGGAGGAACACATCGGTAGAGATCTTGATGGAAGATGGTGCAAGGAGATTTGTGTAAGCTTGCATACATGCTTAAGGTGACTCAAATGCAAGGAATCGCTAAGGCGCTCATCGAAACAGCAGAAACTAGCGGTAATGGTGTCAATGGCAAAAAATAGGGGGAAAGCATGGTAACAAAGATTAATTGTCAATCCAAGGAGATTAAGTGAGGGGTTAGCAAGAGTAGATGGTAGAACATGATGTGACACGAAAGAAAAGGGAAGGAGCTCATCATAACGGCTAGTCACGATGGCTTGTCTTGGGCATGTCTATCGGATATGAGGAAGATGATGGTGATGCATCTTCTCTCGCTCCCAACTGTGACATTAAGCACAAGACCGGTAGGGTGGAGCTCAATGAAGGATGAGAATGTTGAGTAAGGAAGCTCACCAGATCAGTAATGGCATGGTGGCATGCTCACCGGTGTCAAAGACAACGCTCACGTTCAAGCAAAATCAGAACACAAGGAGCTCAGGTGTTTGCAAAAATGGAACGAGTGGCGAGCTAAGCAGACAGTGACACGATCACTGGAGCTTAAGTAGGGATGAGCAGCTCGGCGAGAGCTCACGAGTGCAGTGAGACAGAGCAACGGCATGGAGCTTGGGTTCTGACGAATACTCATACCAGGGGTACCCCAACGGCCCAGGGTGACGAGCGGGCTGCCTCAAGCATAGCTCAAGCCTAACAGGCCGCTCCAAGCCCGCTATCGACCAAAAGCACCTGCGGGCCACACAGACGCCCATCCCGACTGCGGGGCTCCCGACCTCAGCAGGGTCGGATCCCCGACCGATCAAACCAAGGCAACCTCCGCCGAGGGCCGCGTGTCGAAGCCTCCACCGCCCACGACCACGTGCGCGCCCCACGGACGGGACAATCGGTGACTATACGAGAGCAGTGGCCCCTTTCCAAGATGGTTTAATGGTCACCAAGTCAAGCTTCCGCCCATCGACTACCACGACGACACGCAAGCACGCCTCTCGAGGCAAGATTAACGCGATACACAAAGAACGCCAACACCCGTCAGATCACGTAGGTGCGCCATTTCCCAACGGCGGCCTAACCGCTCCGCCCAACAAGACTATCACCAAATAAGCGGCGCAAGACGAGGGGTGACCAATGATAGAACGAAGGACCGGCTTTAGCATAGGTCACCTCGCTCTTCCCCAACTCGATGTAACTCCGCCTTCCTCATCAGATAAAAAGAGTAAGGGGAGAGGAGACAGACGGACAAGAACGAGCATTCTTGCGCTAAGGCTCTTAGCTCGCTCTTGTAAACATTGTGTATCCATCCGCACTAAAGGCAATACAACACCACCGCATTTAATCGGAGTAGGGACTTTCGCTCGAACCAAGATACACCTTAGGCTTCGAGTCTAACCATTCGTGGAGTGGGAACGCGCCCCTTAGACTTACAAATTTACTTGCCTGCTCGAACGCCGATAGCTTGGCGCGCTGTAGGGGCCTTTGCGCGTATTCATCGACATCTCCGGATTCCCGTTGGCCTCCCTGATGGCATCTTTCACCCATGACGGCACGATTGCGTCGGGAAGTCGGATCCGCTTCGGCTCCCTCGACTTCGCCGCCACTTCGGCAGGAGGGTTCATGCTTATCCCGCCGCCGAAACCAGCGCCTGCTGGGAGCCCGAGCCTGCCTCCCACGACCTTGCCAAACTCGCTTGGGGCACCCCAACATGCCCCGAAGCCGGAACCCAAGGAGCACTACGCCACTTTTGGCGATAGCTCCCGCGGGCTCAGGCACATGGCCATGTCACCCCCCGTAGGCTCACACTTAGACAATGGCGGCCACATGCCGCCTCTATCCATGAGTTGTCGGAAGATTCTTCCACCACGATTCCAGCTCCGACACGGAGCACCCCACTCACGACGGCACTCGCGAAGTGCAACATGGCGGCACGGCCGACTTGACCGTAGCCCCGCGGCTGTGGGTCCCCATCCGCGCACTAAGGCGCATGAGGAGGAATACCAACGCGAGCACGCTGAACGCGCTCAAGCTCGCCGGGCCGAGCTTCAACGACAAATACAAGAGTCGAGGAGCGGCGGTCGAGCTCGACCACCTCGTGCCAACCCGAGCGGAGGAGCCCGAGCCCCGCAGATGCTTACGGCGCGCGCATGCGCACACGCCGCACGCCACAACCCGCGGAAGAGTCCGACGGCCTCGGTTCTTCCCACGCAAGTCGAACGTGGCTGGGCTGCGATGTCGCTCCGAGGCCTTCCCGAGCCGACGACCCGGGCCAAAGCCACGCACTGTAACCTCCGGGGTGGTGGAGCGTCCGCGTCGGCAACACATGCGCACCTCGGCTCCTACCATTCGGAGCCACCTGCGCCGCCGAGCCCGCATCACGCTCGGCCGATTGGGCCGGCAAAGATGGTGCCGCACCACGAACAACCCAGCCTCGCGCACCCGGTGCGCCAAATACTCGGCGACGCCCTACGACGTCAAGCGCCACCCTCGAGGCGCGAAGAAAGGCGATGGATGAAGCCGCCACTTGGCGTGTTGTGGACGGACGCCATCACCACCGAAGCCCAAGCCCCGATGGTCCGGGACCATGGGCCTTCTACCAGGGGATTCGCCGTGCAGATTTTCCTGCCAGATTCAGGGCACCGACCAACATCGCCAAATACACCGGGCCACAAACCCCGCCAGATGGCTCAAGACTACGGCCAAGATGTCGGGCGTGGAGCAACTGATGATCTCTTCATCATCCAATACCTCCCCATCTACCTTATGGACTCGGCCGAGCCCGCTCGAGTACTTGCCCGCAAGACCATCAGAATCGGGCCGACTTGAAGACCTCTTCGTCGGCAACTTCCGGGCACTTACAAGCGCCCGGAACTCCTGACTGGCAGGGCTGCAAGCGCAGCCTGGGAAACTCTCCGACTACATTCGGCAATTCTCCGCCAATGCAATGAGCTCCCGACATCTCCGGCGCCGATGTCGTGGGGCATTCATCTACGGCACCTCCTCGTAAGGCCTTGCGCACAAGTTGGTGCGTTAAGCCCGTAACCACCAAGGAACTTCTGGACATCGCCACCAACCACGCCTCCGGCGAGGAGGCTGTGGGAGCCAGCTTTGAGGATGGCAAAACCAAGCAAGAGCCCGGCGCCCGAGCCGGGTCCCCTTCCGACAGCTCCGACAAGCGGAAGCGGCATGGAAAGCAGGTCCGCGAGGCCCAAGTGGTCACAGCGTCGACCGACCGTCGCGCCCGACCACTTCGAAAAGTTGATGGACAGCCCGTGACTAAACCACGGGTTCCCGTCAAACACAAGTACCGGATCGTGAGGTCCCGAGGCGCTTCTTCTCGACGCCCCACGACGCCAGGCAAAGGAAAGAAGCGATCCCGCCCCAAGGGCCGCGGAAAAGGCGGACGACGAGTTCCCGAACCCGACGGCCGCCTCATGATCTTTGTGGTTCGGCCACACGCCGACAGCGCCGGCTCAAGCTCGCCTCCGCGAGGTCCACACCGCCTCACCGGCCGCCTCAATACCTTCGGTGGTCGAATCTCGACATTTCGATCGGACCGACCACCCCGACCACGCCCCGCAGCCAGAAGGTACCCGCCGTGGTCGACCCGTATCGCGGGAAGAAGCGCCACCAAGGTGCTCATGGACGGCGGCAATGCCTCAACATCCTCTATGTTGAGACGCCGACGCCATGGGGTCCTCGCCGAGTCTCCGACCGAGCAAGGCACCTTTCCACGGCTATCCCGCCAAGAGCCCACCGCCGGCAGTCGACTGCCCGTCACCTTCGGAGGACCGGAAATTTCCGCACCGAGACCCTCACTTTGAGGTCGTGGACTTCCCTGCCTCCTACCACGCTATCTCGGGAGGCCGTATACGCCAAGTTCATGGCGGTCCCCGCCTACGCCTATCTGGCCCAAGATGCCCGGGCCGCGGGAGTCATCACCGTGGCTTCATCCTTCCACTCGCTTATAATCGCGAAGCGGCACTCGCGAGCTCGCGTCGGCGGTCATCGCGTCCGCCGAGCTCGTCAACCTCCGGAGGGAAGCCTCCGAGTCCGCCCCTGAGTCTAGCAAGTCGGGGGCGGGATCCTTCAACTCCGCCGAGGACACGAAGAAGGTTACGGTCGATCCTCGGATCGACCAAGACCGCGGGTCGGAGCCGCTCTCCCGCTAAATAGGAAAGCGCTCGCCGACTTCCTCAAGCCAACAACGATGTCTTCGCATGGAAGTCCTCCGACATGCCGGGAATTCCTAGGGAGGTCGTCGAGCACTCCTTGAACATCCGACCAGGCTCAAAGCCGGTCGCCCAACGCCTGCGCCGCTTCGACCAGGAAAAGCGCAGGATCATAGGGAGGAGATCGCCAAGCTTTTGGTTGCGTGGTTCAGTAAAGAGATACGCCACCCGAGTGGTCCGCCAACCTCGCACTTGTAAAAAGAAGAGTGGGCAATAGAGAATGTGCATTGACTACACGAGTCTCAACAAAGCATGTCCCAAGGACCCGTTCCCCTTGCTCCGCATTGACCAAGTCATAGACTCCACCGCGGGGTGCTAGTCCCTTTCCTTTCTGGATGCCTACTCAGGCTACCACCAGATAGCGCTGAAGGAGTTCGACCAGCTCGCGAACTCCTTCATCACTCCGTTTGGCTCATTCTGCTACGTAACAATGCCGTTCAGTCTGAAAAATGAGGGCGCTACATACCAGCGATGTATGCAAACGTGTTTCAACGACCAGATCGACCGCAACATCGAGGCGTACGTCGACGACATCGTCGTGAAGACCAGGAAGGACGACGACCTCATCACCGACCTAGGCGAGACTTTCGCGAATCTCCGACGGTTCCGTATAAAGCTCAACCCCGACAAGTGCGTCTTCGGGGTCCCCAAGGGGAAGCTCCTCGGTTTCATTGTCTCCGAGCGGGGCATCGAGGCCAATCAGGAGAAGATCTCAGCGATCGCAAGGATGGGCCCGGTTGGCAACCTCAAAGGGATCCAGAGGCTAACTGGATGCCTTGCAGCCTTAAGCCGTTTCGTGTCTCGCCTTGGCGAGCGCGGAATGCCGCTCTACAGGCTGCTTAAGAAATCCGACCGCTTCAGCTGGACCCAGGAGGCTCAGGAGGCCTTCACCCGCTTGAAGTCCTTCTTGTCCTCACCTCCGGTCCTGGTTGCCCGGCACGGTGAACCGCCGCTTCTACATCGCCGCCATCGCCCAAGTCGTCGGTCATGGCCCTTGTGGTGGAACGAACGAAGAGGGTCGTGAACTCAAGGTACAACGACCGCCTACTTCATTAGCGGCGCTTTCCGAGTCCAAGGCTCGGTGCACCCAGTGCGTAAACCGCTACGCAGCGCTCATCGCCAAAAGAAAGCTCGCCCATTACTTCGACCAAAGACGCCATCACCGTGGTGACCACGCCGCCGCTCGCGAGATCGCCCACAACCGCGACGCCTCGAAGGATAGCCAAGTGGGCGCCGAGCTCGCCGTCACGGCATAACATACGCCCTCGAACGGCGATCAAGTCACAAGCCCCGCCGACTTTGTCGCCGAGTGGACTCAAGCCAGCGCCACCGGCGCCAAGACCCGAACATCGGGCGATGTACTTGATGGGTCCTACACCAAGAACGGCGCGACGCTGGAGTCGCCATCATTTCCCGCCGAACAGACTTCAATACGCCATCGTTGCTCTTCGACGCGACCAACAACATCGCCGAGTCACGAGGCTCGCCAACGGTCTCCGGATCATTGCCGACCTCGGCGCCACCGACTCTACGCCCACGGGACTCCAAGCTTGTCGTCGACCGAGTCATGAAGGCCGCGGCCCCGAGATGCCCGCATGGCCGCATCTCGCCGAAGTCGCGCAGCTCAAGAGCGGTTCAAGAGTTTCGAGCTCCACCATAGCTACAGACGCTACAACGGTGAGGCCAATTACCTAGCTAATCTTGCCTCCAGCAGAGGGCCAGTCCAACCTGGGATCTTCGTCTGTGACCTTCTGCAGCCTTCCGTCCAGTTGGACTCGGTGGCCGAGCAGTCTCCCGACCTGCCGAGCATAGTCACCCCGACCGTCGTGCGGTCAGGCGTAGGCCTGGCCGGGTCGGGCCGCGACGTGCTAACAACTGAATCCGACTGGAGGAAACCTTTCATCAACCGTCTGACGGACGGGTCGCTTCCCGCCGACCCGACCGAGGCCCAGCGCCTCGCTCGTCGGGCGAAATCCTTCGTCCTGGTTGGGACGGACCTCTACAAAAGGAGTCCCTCCGGGTCCTCCAGAGGTGTGTTCCGCCGACCAAGGAAACAAATACGCCGATATCCATGGCGAGTCTGCGGTCACCATGCTTGCACCGATCCTCGTAGGAAAGGCCTTCGACAAGGTTTCATCGCCGACCGCCGTGTCCGACGCCGGCGCATTGTACGCACCGCGAAGGATGCCAATTCTTCGCCCGGCAGACGATCCGCCACCAGCCTTGCGACGATCCCCATCACATGGCCGCTTGCGATGGGGACTCGATCGGTCGGGCCCTTCAAGAGAGCGCCGGGCTTTACTCACCTCTTCGTCGCGGTGGACAAGTTCACCAAGTGGATAGAGGCCAAGCCGGTCGTGAGCGTCACGTCGGTACAAGCGGCCACCTTCTTCCGCGATATCATCTTTCGGTTTGGAGTCCCGAACTCTATCATCACCGACAACGGGACGCAGTTCACGGGGAAGGAGTTCCTCGAGTTCTGCGACGACTTCAACATCCGCGTCGATTGGGCAGCCGTGGCCCATCCGCGACTAACGGTCGTCGAGCGCGCAAACGGCATGATCCTCCAAGCGACTTAAGCCACGGATCTTCTGGCCGATCAAGCATTTCGCAGGCGATGGGTGGCCGAGCTACCCTCCGTCCTCGAGCTTGCGAACCACACCGACTTCGGCGACCGGTTTACACCGCTTCTTCATGGTGTTCGGTCTTGAAGCTGCCCCGCCAACCGACACGAATACGGCGCCCAAGACTACAAGCCTTCGACGAGGCTCGGGGCTCGCCGCAACAAGACGCCATCGACCACCTTGGCGAGGCGCGCGATGTAGCCATTCTACGATCGGCCAAGTATCAACAAGCTCGCGGCACTACCACGATCGCCAGTTCGAGGGCGATCCTTCAATACCGCGACTGGTCTGCGTCAGTCCGCACCAAAGAAAGACAAACACAAGCTCGCCGCCTGGAAGGCCCCTTCACCGTCGCAGGTCCTTCGCTGGCACCTTTCGACTCGTGGACACGGATGGTCGCGTCCTCCCCAACGCTTGGAACATAGAAAAGTTAAAGCGCTTTTATCCCTAAATCCTTTTCTTATTCCTTGCGTCGTCTTTACTTCTCCTCCGAGCACTGGTCGCAGTACGACGCTCGGGCTGCATACGCGCCCATCCGTGCTACTTCGGTCGGCGCCTACGTGCCTGACCCAACCAATCCGAGGTCCTTCCGAGCGGTAACCCTCTCGACCGGCGTGCTACGGCCTCGCCCATTCCACTACTGCTAAGTAGCACTTCGGAAGAAGGAAGTACCCGAGTAGAGTGACCTTTGGTGGTCGGGAGCACTCTCTCCGCAAAACTCGGCTAACTCACGCTCATGCGGGTCGGTGACCCGACCGTCACGAGGTCCATTCCGAGCGGTAACCCTCTCGACCGAGTGCTCGACCTCGCCCAAGGCTACGGTTGCAAGTAGCACTTAGCGGAAGAAGGAAGTGCCCGAGTGGAGCGATCTTTGGCCGGTCGGGAACACTCCTATCCCTCACAAGTGTGTGTAACTGCTGCCTGGCCAAAAGTTCCTATGCTCTTTGCCCCTCCCGAAGCAACCTGACCTACGCATAAGTGACCCCGGTGGTCCTTACGGCTATGACCGGTCGAGCACCCACCATGATATAAAAGAGGGCAGGAAGCATACGGGAACTTGCTAAAGTTAAGATTATTAACGAACAATAGTCTTTACAATAAAGAAGTACGAATCTAACTTCTACTTATTCTTCTTCGAGGGCACTCTGCGGCAGGATATGGCTGGCGATCTCCCGAGCATGCGGCTCACCTTGGAGCTCGAACCTTTCGATCTCGTCGTCGGTCCGGTTCCCAGCAATGCCGCTGCTCACCACCGCAAGGTCTATACCATCATAGTGAGAGACGGTATTGATCAGCGCCGAGGAAGCTCCAAGTATGGCACTAACGGTCAGCGCTCTCTCAACACGCCCCGGCACTCGGGCCAGCATGGGGCCGAGAGCGCTCGGGCCCGCCGCGGCTCCAAGGACCCGGTCGCAGACATGCTGACCGGCCTTGTGAAGGGCCTCGGTTCGCGGCCAGCTCGGCCCGACCACCTTCGACTACCTCCAGTGCCACCTGCGCCACGTCCCGCGCTGTGACCGCCTCGTCACGAGCCTTCAGGGCATCCTTCCGCACCTCTACAGCGACGCTTAGGTTCTTCTGCAGCCCTGCGGATCACAACATCTCCAGATGAGCACGCCTTATGAGTAGCACTGGCAGAATTAACCAAGGAGTTGAGACACTTACCGGTTACAGAACTCGCCAAGTTGCTGGCTTCTTCCCTGACCCCCTCGTATGAGGTCCTCAAGGAAGCCAGCTCCTTCCGAGCGGTCTCCCGCTCGGAACGCACTCGGTCGGCGTCTTTCCGAGCTTGGTCCCGCTCGTTTCGCAGACGGGTCGCCTGCGCTAGCGCGGCCCCCTCTGCGGTGACGGCGGCATCCTTGGCGCTGACAGCCTCCGCCAGGAGGAACTCGAGTTCCGCCACCCTTGTCCTCAGAGACTTGGCCCCCAGGCGCTCTTCGAAGAGGGCCTTCGTGGCCTGATCCAGCTCTTGGTGGGCCTCCGCCGTTTCCTCTCGCCGGATGATCAGAGCCTCCTGAGCCAGGCGTAGCTCAGGGCGCAGCCGATTGCATTCCTCCACGGCAGTCACCCGCTGGCTGTCCAAGCGCTGTAGGAGCTCGCCCTTGCCCTCGGAACGGGCCCGCAAATGCTGTAAAATATAGACACTCCGTCAGTGGCCGCAAAATTCATCAGAAGGTACGAGAGGCCGGGCTCCCGATCAACTTACCATGCTAACCGGCCGGACTCCCCCGGCGATCGCATCCAACGCCTCGCGGAGGATTCGAGGCAAGAGCCGACCTTCCGGATCTGGTCCATCTCAACCGGCGTCTGGCGCCTTCTGCCGAGGGCGCCCACTCGCTCTCCTCGCCTCGCCCAAGGTCCCGACCTCACGGCCATACTCGACAACAGCCCTCGGTCGCCTGCTCGGATGGGACACCACCCAACCGGGCCCCACGAGCAAGGGCGGTGAAATGGGCCCTCGAGTCCCCTGGCGGCTGCGCTGTGGGGCTTCGACCGATGCCTCCCTTGAGGCACGGGTCTGACGCCTCAAAGACGCACTGTCTCGCCCGGCTCGCGGGCGCTGTCGTCGTCGATTCCCCTCCGAACGACGATCGCGCCACCCGACGGCGTCCCGGCGGAGGCGGCGGAGCTCACCGACCTCGGCCTCGGATGAGGCCTGTCCCTCCGATGGCGAAGCGCGCCCTCGCGCGCCCAGCTTCGGCCGCTGCGCCACGACCACCGCCAACTCGGTTAGCGCCCGGCACCGACCGCCGCTCCTCGCCGTCGTCGACTCCTCCGGCGGAACGGCGCCGCCCGCTGCGGAGCCACCACAGAGCGCACCGCAATGCGCCACGGCCACACCCAGATAGGGCGCCGCACACCGCAAGCACTTAGAAGCCGTTCGGGCAACTTTGGCAACAATGTTCAAACGAGGAAAAGGAGTACTTATCGAGCCGAAGGGTGCGCGCAGCGCGCCCTCTTTGCCGGCCCCTCCAAAGGGCGATCCGCGGCCGCTTCCCATCGCTTCCACGAGGGCCTCCCAGGGGCACGACGACGACGCCGACCGCCACGATCGCTTCTCCGCTGGGCCCCCGGTCGCGGTGCCTCACGCATCGCCCTCCGTCGGGCCTCCACTCGTGCCACCTCCGGCCGACGAGTCGAAAAAAGAACCCACGGTATGGGTAACCGGGCTCCCCGCCGCCGCCGGTGGAGGACGCCCGCGATGGTGGTCTCGGACACGTCCTCACCACGCGCGGCCCTCGCCGCGCGCTCCTTCTTCTTCTTTTTCCTCTCCTCCTCCTTCCGCTTCTTGCGGGAGGAGTCAAGCTGTGCGGCCTCCGCACGTGCCGCGGCCCTCGACGCCTTCTCCCCCGGGAGCAACGCCCGGGAGACCATTCCCGAGAGCCCCTAGAAGACGCGAAAACACCGGTCAACCTGGGCGCCAAAGCCAAAGGGAAGAAAGAGGCGAGGAGAAGACCGCCCGACCTACCAGATTTGGGGGGTGGGCCGTCGAGAATGGCTCCAGGTGGCCGCCCGCAGTCTCAGTAGCGCTTCCTCCTGTTACGGCGGCCACCCGGGCTTCAACCTCGGTCGCGGCGAGCTCGGGCTCCGCCATCCTCATCTTATCAGACGCCTCCCTATGAAGGCACGCACAACGGCGTCCCCGGTGAGCCTCTGCTCCCTTAGAGCCCTGACCTGCTCCACGATCAGGGCCACCTTCTTCTTCTCCTTCTTATCAGCACCCCAGGTCCATTCTTCCCCCGCCAAAGGAAGCTGGCCGGTGAACGGCGGGGCGCTGTCTCCGACATTCCGAACGTAAAACCACTCAGAACGCCATCCCTTGTTGGACGACGGTAGCTTGACGTCGAGGTACTCCGAGTTCCGGCCGACCCGAAGCTGGAGGGCCAGGCCACCGAGGGGCGCCGTAGCATCCGCTGGCTTGACCTTCCAGAGCCTTGCTTGGAAGAAGTACCTCCACAGCGCCCAATGCGGCTCGATCCCCAAGAAGGCCTCACAAAGCGTGATGAAAATGGCGATGTGGAGGACCCCGTTGGGGTTGAGATGGTGTACCTCTGCCTTGTAATGGAAGAGTAGCCCTCGGACGAACGGGTGCAGCGGCAGGCCGAAGCCGCGCTCGAAGAACGAAGCAGGCACTACGATCTCGTCGTCCCCCGGTGAAGGGGCGGCGGCCCCCCGTCGGCACCCTCCAGTGGGAAAGATCCTGCGCAAGAAGGAAACCTTTCTTCACCAAGCCGAGCGCGCGGCTGGCCTGGGCAGAGCACTCCGGCCACGACATCCTCGCGAGAAGGCGGCGGAAAGGTGAGGAAGGGAGAAAGCTCTTTTTTGCTTTTTCTTGTCTTAGGCAAAGGGTGGAAGATGAGGAAGGCAAGAGCGTGTAACTACCAAGAACGCCCCAATGATTTATAGAAGACGAAGGGCGCCGACCGAACAAGCAACCCCTCGAGCGAAGCGTCGCGTACACTCGTCTCGCGCACGCGCCTGTAACTCCGGTTCCCAATTCCACTGCTTTTAATCCCGACAAGCCAAGAGCCAGAAGACACCGCCGGGCCACGAGTCCCGAGACCTCTCGCCTCTCGCTTTAGGCCGGGCAGTTGCCCCGGGCGCGTCGAGAGGCCGGCCCGGCCGCCGCCCCCAAATGGCAAGAGCTCGGCGGCTCGCGCCAGGGCCCACCAAAGCCGTGGGTTCTAAAGGCCTATCCCACGGATGGACGTAAGGCCGCCCAAAGAAAAACCGAGCAAAGGACGGGTATGAGGCGAGTCCCGGTGATCCCCGTTGGGTACCGACGACCAATCGCCTCTACTCGTGTCCGAGACCATACTTCACACTCTCCCGGAGCTCATCGATGGGCGGCGGCCACTGTGCCTCTGGTCGGCGGACGACCCAGGTCCGACACGGATCGAGTAAAGAAAGGTTTCTTATGGGTCGCCACGGCAGGCCAGACACCTACTACTCGGGACCGTCCGCTGGAAGGTCCCCTTGGGCGGACCTCCTGTGACCCACTCGGACTACTCGCTATTAGCTCCACGAGCACGGCGTTGAACCAACGCGTAAACGCGTCGCCACCCCTCCGTGTCTCACACCGCGGACGGGTACACGTGTGATAGACGGCGGCTACTTCTCTCGCAGCCTACCCTTGCTGAGACGAGGACTCGGATGGATGCCCCACGCCCGGCTACGACGTAAACGAGCCACGCCCGACTACGACGTTAAGCGAGCACTCGGACACCCAACCTCGCGAAGAGGCATCCGGCCGTCCACGCCAACCAAGGCACGGTCTAGCTACGACGTTAAGCGAGCACTCGGACACCCGAACCTCGCGAAGAGGCATCCGGTCGTCCCTGCCAACCAAGGCACGGTCTAGCTACGACGTTAAACGAGCACTCGGACACCCGAACCTCGCGGAGAGGCATCCGGTCGTCCCTGCCGACCAAGGCACGGTCTAGCTACGACGTTAAACGAGCACTCGGACATCCGAACCTCGCGAAGAGGCATCCGGTCGTCCCACGGTCCAAGGCACGGTCTAGCTCGACGTAAACGCACTACACCAACCTCGCGAAGAGGCATCCGTTAAAAGGCAGGTCACTCGACGTTAAGCACCTCTCGACACCTCGCGAAGAGGCATCCGGCCGTCCCCGCCACCAAGGCACGGTCTAGCTACGACGTTAAACGAGCACTCGGACACCGAACCTCGCGAAGAGGCATCCGGCCGTCCCTCGCCGACCAAGGCACGGTCTAGCTACGACGTTAAGCGAGCACTCGGACACCAACCTCGCGAAGAGGCATCCGGTCGTCCTGCCGACCAAAACACGGTCTAGCTACGACGTTAAACGAGCACTCGGACACCCGAACCTCGCGAAGAGGCATCCGGTCGTCCCTGCCGACCAAGGCACGGTCTAGCTACGACGTTAAACGAGCACTCGGACACCCGAACCTCGCGAAGAGGCATCCGATCGTCCCTGCCGACCAAGGCACGGTCTAGCTACGACGTTAAACGAGCACTCGGACACCCGAACCTCGCGGAGAGGCATCCGGTCGTCCCTGCCGACCAAGGCACGGTCTAGCTACGACGTTAAACGAGCACTCGGACACGAACCTCGCGAAGAGGCATCCGGCCGTCCCCGCCACCAAGGCACGGTCTAGCTACGACGTTAACGAGCACTCGGACACCGAACCTCGCGAAGAGGCATCCGGTCGTCCCACGGTCTAGCTACGACGTTAAACAAGCACTCAACACCGAACCTCACGAAGAAGCATCCGTCGCCCTTCGCATGCCCGATCGCCGCACCTCGTAAAGAAGCAATCACCGCCGACACGATTCTCGAGGCCAAGTTGGAAAATAATCAAACAAGCTCATTGCAAAGACAAGGAAAAAGGAGATTTCATTATAGGCCAACATGCTCAAACTTTACACCATGTTACATAAGGTGCTCGGCAGATTCAAAAACTACGCAAGGCTACAAGATATGGCGGAGCTATTTCTGCACCAAGTATCATATCTTGAGCATCGATGCTGCATCAGTGCCGTCGCACTACGGCTACAAATTCCGGGGTCCGTCGGCGCCGCCTCGCCGCTGCAAGACCGACAATGAGCGTACAGAATCCCGCCGATGCCATCAAGATCGACGGCTACCGCAGCAAGACCTGCGCCATCGCCTCCAGGAGGGCCTCCCTCACCTAGAAGAGCTTCGGGACGACCCCAAGCAACGCGTCGACAGCGGCAGTGTCGCGGGCCACGGCCTCCTCTTCCTCCGTGAGCTCGGCCATCGCCTGGTCGTGCTCAGCCCAGAGCTCGGCCAGAGGATCTTCTTCCTCCACCTCGTCGTCATCACCAAAGCTGAAGATCAGTGGATGCCTCGAAGCCATTTAGAGGATTGCAAGAGAGGACTCTAGTTTGGGGGACGATCACTCAAATAAGCGGCGGCGCCCTTATATACCCAGACGGAGGGAGATCGAACGTCTCCAGAATAAATACAAGCGCCGAAAACGGCGCCTTCACCAAAACCCGGCGATCAAGAAGATGAGCGGGCAAGGTGAACCAAGCCATGCGCGACGCGCGCAACGAAGCGATTAAAAGCCCCCGACGGTTCGAATGCCCCCGGCCGAGTTCCAGGGCAGCCGTCGAATGTGTCGGGGTACACCTGGCGGAAACCGGTCGGCCTAGTCGGTTGGACCGTCCAATCGGGCCCAGTCGCCATTCACATTCAAGACTCAACCCCCAACCGAATCTGCCGAACTCGCTCGAGGGTTCGGGAGCTACTGACGAATACTCATACCAGGGGTACCCCAACGGCCCAGGGTGACGAGTGGGCTGCCTCAAGCATAGCTCAAGCCTAGCAGGCCGCTCCAAGCCTGCTACCGACCAAAAGCACATGCGGGGCCACATAGGACGCCCATCCCCGACCAAGCAGGGCTCCCGACCTCCGCAGCAGGTCGGATCCCCCGACTCCGATCAAACCCAGCAACCTCCACGAGGGTCGCGTGTCGAAGCCTCCACCGCCCACGACCACGTGCCCCACGGGACGGGACAATCAAGTGACTATACGAGAGCAGGTGGCCCCTTTCCAAGATGGTTTAATGGCTGCTGAAGTCAAGCTTCCAGTTCCATCGACCGACCACGACGACACGCAAGCACGCCCCTCCCGAGGCAAGACCAACGTTATACACAAGAACGCTCAACACCGTCGCTCACGTATGCGGTGCGCCATTTTCCAACGAAGCAGCTAACCGCTCCGCCCAACAAGACTATCGACCCAGCGTGCGCAAGACGAGGGGGTGACCAGTCGATAGAACGAAGGACCGAAGCTCTTAGCATAGGTCACCTCGCCCTTCCCCAACTCTCGATGTAACCTGCCCCTTCCTACTGTATAAAAAAGAGTAAGGGGGAGAGGAGACAGACGGACAAGAAACGAGCATTCTTGCGCTAAGGCTCTTAGCTCGCTCTTGTAAACATTGTGTATCCATCCGCACTAAAGGCAATACAACACCACCGCACGAACTGGAGTAGGGACTTTCGGCTCGAACCAGTATACACCTTAGGCTTCTGAGTCTAACCATTCAGGGAGTGGGAACGCGCGGCCCCTTAGACTTACAAATTTACTTGTCGGTGCTCGAAACGCCGACAGGTTCTCTTCCCTGTTGGCGACATGCAGATGAGGACAAGTGAAGCATCTATGCCCCCAAATTCGTCTTTGGTTTTGATAATTAATGACAATCGTGTTTAAAGGACTAACAAATTCTTTTGAGATCATAAAAATAGGTTGGTCTGAGATATTGCACACAAAGAGGCGAAATAATGAAGCACTAAGAAAATTGAAGTGTCAAGCTCAATACCAAGGTATAAAAGTTTAAGGACCTTTTGTAGCTTTTGCCGATCTTGGTGTTTGGAGAAAAGATCGGGTTGCTAGAATATGATAAAAAAATATGGCTCAAATCATGCTCATACTTAGTCATGTGCATTCCTTGAAAAATCTTTTGAAAAACTCTAAAAACATGTAAAACTGGCACTACTGACCATGTAGGAGTGGTACTCCTGGAGGTCCGATAGTATCGGTCCTAAGGGCGGTAGTTATTTTACAGAACGATGCATTTTTGAGAAATCAATGTGGCCGGCACTACCAACCATCTAGGAGCGGTACTATAGGACTTCCGGTAGTCAGGGGCCGGTAGTTATTTTCCAGAATGGTGTGTTTTTGGGGCTTTTGACCCGGGCGGCACTACCGCCCATGTAGGAGCGGTTGTAAGTTCAAGCTTCGTTGGTTTTGGTGATTTGTTTTATATTAATGCCTAATCTAATCATTATGAGACTAACATGTTTATTGAGCTTTATTCTTATTAGTCTCAAATTTGGATGGAAAATGAAAAACCCAAGGTATGCACTCTTATTCACTCTATTATCTTAATGCATACTAAGGATTAAAGTTAAAGGATCAACTCTTTTATTGCTTATACAATAAAGATGTGTATTATGTTTCCAATTTCATACATTACAAGAATGCACACATATAGGGGGAGTTCATAATTTAACTTAATATTTCAGTAGTGTTGATCCATGTCTTCTTGCCAAATAATATAAAGGATCAAGACTTTGAAATAACCCTTTGAGTATATATAACTTGTGTAGTTGTAGTATACTCATGTCAATATAGGATAAACTTAAATGCTATCTAAGATTGATTATGTGCATATTGATTCAAAGTTCAATTATTTGTATGCACATGAGTTTATTCTATAATTGATGGTCTCAAGAGTATTGATCCCTTTCCGTCACTCCAATATATTGGATCATTACTTTCCATCAAATTAAGTATATGAAACTTGTGTAGTTATATATATACTCATATCAATTTAAATAAAATTTAAATTGAGATTCACTTGTCTTTTAATCATCAAAGAACACTTCGTCATGTGTTGATAATGTTCCTTTGATTGATTAAGGACAAACGGAAAGCTCTTGAGTATAATGAAGCATTAGTTGCATCAATATACTCAAGACATAATTAACCATTCAAATTGATTTAGGTTGTGCTCAATTGATCTTGGGGCATCCATTATGTGTTAATGGAGTGCAATTGATGATTGAGACAACCATGTTTGTTGGACTAACAATCTTCCATGAGTTGTGAAGTAGGTTGAGTCTAACGATAATAAAGAATAAGGAAGAAGAAGTCATCATGTGTTGATGAGCTTCAAGAGGAGATCCCGAAGTGAAGAGAAGAGGAGATAAGAGGAGGTTCATCAAGTGTTGATGAACAAGACGAGACTCGATCCTAGAGAGAAGATAATTGGATATCATAAAAGCTCTAAGTGGACCGCTAGAGGCAAATGTATAACTAGCTAGGGTTAAGAATGTGTTCCTAGTCTTTTACTGGCCTCGGTGTTTGGATGGGAGACAAAGTTGCTAGTTAGGTGTCGTACTATTAAGAGGGGTTGAGTCTTTTAGCTTAAGCTTCATCATGTGCTAATGAACTCAATCCGGTTTACTCTACCTCACTCTCTTTGTTGGATTTTGCATGAGCTAAGTATTTGCATCTGTTGCAAATAAGGGAGCTCATGCTTGCTTCTTATTGAATCTTAATTGATTTGGATTTTGCATTGAGCTAAGTTTTGTATGTGTTGTAAAAGGAGGGAGCTCATGCAACTTGATTTTGATAGTTGGTGTTTGCGTGGAGCTAAGTATTTGCATGTGTTGCAAATAGAGAGAGCTCACGCATTTGGTATTCTTAGCTTGTGACTAGTAGAGTTTGCAAATGTGTTTTGCAAATTGTTAGAGATCATGTGTTGATCATCACAAAGCTATTGCTTATTGTTTACAAAATGAGTTTTTGCATATTGTTGGTTTAATTGAGTCTTATCTTGGAGCATGTGAATAGTGTTTGCAAATTGACTTGATCATGAGTTGGTCATCACATGGCTCGAGGCTTGCTTTTAAGTGGTTAATTTGTTATTTGCAAATGTGTTTTGCAAATGATCTAGAGGTTATGGGTTTCGATCATAGAGCATGTGAATAGGGTTTGCAAATGTATTTTGCAAATTGATTTGATCATGTGTTGCTGATCACATGGCTAAGATGATTGATCTCATAGGTTCTTGGTTTATTTGCAAATGTGTTTTGCAAATAAATTGAAGTTTTAATGCGATTCTTTAGAGCATGTGAATAAGGTTTGCAAATGTGTTTTGCAAATTAACTTGATCATGTGTTAATCATCACAAGGCTCAAAGAATCAATCCTTATTGGCGTTTGTTCAAAAAGAAAAAAGTTTTTTGTGTAAAAATATAATCTTGTTGGAAAATCCGGAGCTACCAACTTGTTGAGGCCGGTACTACCGGAGGAGCGGTAGTACCGGAGGTTCGATACTACCGCCCCTCAAGGCCAGTAGTTATTTTTTAGAAGAGCGTGTTTTCTCGGTTTTTGAAGTCCAGCACTATCGGGGCCTATGGACGTTACTATCACTCGAGCAGTAGTACAGCTCCTACATGAGCGGTAGTACCAGATTTCCTGTAACGGCTAGTTTTTTATCCGTTGGCCTGAAGGCTGGTACTATCGGCCTTAGTTGGGCGGTAGTACTAGATTTACTGAATTTTCTAGAATTGCCCCCCAAAACGGCTAGCTTTCTTTGTGAGGCTATAAAAGGAGGCCTTGGGGGGCATTGGCTGGTGGCTGGTTCATTTGGGTGTTTGTGGGAGTGATGTGCATGTGTTGCCTTCTCCTAATTGCTTTTTGAGCTAAAAGTGAGCTCTAATTGCATGTATTGCAATTAGGAAGTGGATTGAGAGCCTCTTGTGCATGTGTTGCACTTGAGGGGATCATTGTGCATGTGTTTAGTGGAGTTCAAGCTAGAGGGATTGACTTGTTACTCTTGGTGTTTGCCGACGCCTAGACGATGTGTGGAGGTGTCGTGCGCGGTGAACTTCTCAACGGAGCTTGTGAGAAGTCCCAGCAAAGTTGTGAAGGTCGTAGCTCGTCTACCCGGAGGGGGAAAGAGCTACCACTAGTGGATTCGAGGTGGGTGCTCAATTCGTGGAGCTGGTCCAATATGTTTGGGCTAACCTCAACGTGAATTAGGGGAGACCGGTAAGTCTCTGAACATCACGGTAAAAAGTGTTGTGTCTCCTTGTAGTTTTCATTATATTCTTTATTTATATTTATAGAATTAAATTGATTGTCTTTAATATTGCAAATTATTGTTAAGAGACATAGTTAGTGCACGTAGTGAGCGTAGTTGATTTAGGCTTTAATTGTTAAAATCTTAGAATTACGCTTCCGCACTTTATTTAAGTTTTGACTTAGGCGATTGTTAACTAGAGAAGGAAATTTTTAAACCACCTATTTACCCCCTCTAGTTGGCATCTTCGACCTTACAGCATTACCTGGGGCCGATAGTTATTTTCTAGAGAAGGATCAAAATGCATTGTTTTTGCATAAAAGGTCGGTACTATCAGTCCTACATGGGTGGTAGTATCGAGGGTACTATAGCAACGGCTAGTAACTTTGCATTTAATGCGCTGTTCCGACCGTTGAGTTGGGGACCGGTACTACTGGTCCTACATGAGCGGTAGTACCGGGTTTGCTGAATTTTTCAGAACTTTTGCCCCAACGGCTAGATTAGTGGTTGGGGGCTATAAATACCCTCTCACCTGCATCAAAGGTATACTCTTGATCATTCATCGCACATTTGTGAGCCTTAGCAACTCTCTCATCATCAATTGTGCATTCATTCTTATTTGTGAGTTGGCGAGAGTAAATTCAAGTATGAGCATTCTCGTTTGAGCCACTAAACACTTGATCAACCTCAAACAAACATCGAAGCTCTATTCTCTTGGAGGTTGCTGACTCCTAGACGGTTTGGAGGTGTGGAACTGATGATCTCTTCAAAAGAGATTGTGAAGACTTGGTGTCAGTGTGAAGGTTAGAGCTCACCTACCCGGAGTGGGAAAGAGCTACCACTAGTGATCGAGGGAGGCTCAATTGCACAATGAGCCGACTTGATTCGTTCAAGTTTCCTCAAAGTGGATTAGGGAAAACCGGCAAATATCCGAGACCACATCCGAGACCACGGGAAAAATCACAGTGTCCATCTTCTTGTGGTTTGCTCTTTTGTGATTCAAATTGTGCAATTTACATTCCTAGTGATTTTAGTTATTGATTATCTCTCTAGGATTGTTGCTCTTGTCTAAACTTAGGTTGTTGGTGCACTTAACAAAACCTAGCTCATTTAGACTTTAATTGTTATAGAATTAATAATATTGTCATATTTGCTTAATTATTAAATTAGAGCCAAAAGAATTTTAAAACCTCCTATTCACCCCCTATCCTTGATCATACAATAAAGAGAAGAGATGCTAGGATGCACAGGGCGAACAACGAACATACGCGATGGCAAACCAAGGGCATCAATGTGACCGGCAGGACCTACAAAAGGGTCCCACGAGCTAGTGGTGAGGCAAAGAGGCGAGTTCGAGCTGCCTCCTCATGCGAGCGAGAGTGACCATGGTGGTGAGAAGCGCGGGTGAGAGGTAGAAGACGAAGCCTGACAGATGGAAGACGAACCACATAGCAACAGTGGGAACTGTAGATGCAATACATAGTATATTGCGCTAAAGGCATGTACAATGGTATGGACGAAAATTGTCTATAATACATCTATATATCATCTATAGACATAACTAAAGACAACTAATATAATAGATTATCTAGATATAACTAAAGACAACTCATACAATAGTTTCTCATACAATTAATATATTGTATATATAAGACCATTTGTTAAATAGTAGACAATATTTGTTCCTCTCCTCCACGTCACCCAAAATTCTACATGATATAGATTTACAGACAATTAACATGTACCATTGTACATACCCTAACACAGCCAAGTGCCAACCACACAGTAACTGAAGACAACAGAACAAGAAGCAACACAACACATACAATCAGTTCGAGTTGTTTTCCTTACCCAATAAACACAACCTAGAGCCTAGATGTTTCAGCGAGCCAGCAGTATTTGATGATCGCAAGACCCAGCATACAAATTACAGTCAAGTCACGAGCCATAAGGTAAAGCATAACAACAACCACCACCCAGCAAAACGTTGGGAAACTGGTTGATTCAGGCTGCGAAACGAAGGGAAACAAAGTCTTGGTACATTTGGACCTAAGTGACATCGCCGTCCTTCTCGCTGCTTTCGTCAGGTCTGGATAATGTTTATTTCAGACATCTCCAAATACTAAGGGTGGCATTACATGCACAGTAATCACAAAGCATGTTAACTTAGATGAGGAGGTTGGGGCTGTATAGAGAATTAGGCCATAGCTACACATCAAGCATGGATAGTAAATAACACATGTTCAGCATCGGAAATGATGAGCATCAGTTACAAAATTACCATACCATGATAGCTGGAAATTACCAGTGAAGAGCCGGGAGACCCAACATCTTAGTTCTGTAGATCATTGGTCGACAACCTCCTGTTCACGCCACTACTAGCTGGACTCTCTGCGTTGGTCAAATCCTCCTGCAGCTTTCTCTGACTCTCTTCCATTTCGATCATCTTCTTCCGCAGTGTGGCTGCCTCCTCTTCAGCCTTCCTTTTAGCCTCCATAGCCTGCCTCAGTGACACCTTGATAGCCGTCTTTCCACGCAGCTCACTGGTGCAGGGCACAAGTCCATAAGTGCGCTTGGTGTCCCTTGAGTCTGGACCCACGACTTTGGCAAAGATATCTTCCATAGAATCACTTCCTGAACTGTCCCGCTGCTTTTGAGCTTCTTCATGAAGGCGAGACTAGAAATTATATTATACGTGCTAGGTGTCAGTGTCAGGTGATTCAAGGTGCCAAATACTAAAGAATGTGAAAGTAAATTTCTTGTGAGTTTTTGTCATTGACTCACAATTACATCAGCTGTTGCCTTATCCAAGGGTTTTCCTTTCCCATCTTTGGGTGTATGAGTCAGTATGAATATATCCGTGCGGGTTGGCTCCTTATTTGGTCGTTTTTGCCTCTGTTTCATGGCAATAACATAATCAAGGCCATCCCTAGATGAAAACAAAGGAGTTAACTAAACTTACCTCCTCCTCACGTATCCGTGCGAAGCTCTTTGACCCGGTTCTATGTCGACTAAGAGATTGGTGTGCTTGAGAAGCTCTACTTCGAGCAGTTGCTGCCTATAAAACAACAATAAATTAAATGACCCAAACGTGTTGTCACAAATCAAATATTCATGAAACATCAGATGGAATGTTCAGCACTACCTTTGCCTTTTCAGTACCCCAATGTGCCACAAGGAGTTGCCACTGTTCTTCTGGGACACGAGAATCTCGATCAGCAAAACGTTCCTCTTCTGTTTCATGGACATCATATCGCTCACGTTTTAAGACAGCTTTCCAATCCTTCCACTTTTTTGCCAAAGCCTTCATGGCCCAGACTTCGCCAATTGGAGCAATGACAAATTTGAGCTGCAACAACCATCAGGGGCGTGTGAATACAAAAAATTTAAGACCCACGGGAGAAATGAAGCTTTTTGTGTGGGTGGGTGGGTGGGGGTAATCCATACATTAACAATATGCCACATTACGTCCTTGTTCTCCTCTGGAAAACGCTTCCAATTTGCATATGTTAGAGGTGCCAATGTTCCATCTCGTGCAAGTGTGCCCAGAAAGCTACTCAAGGTGGCTGCTTCATTTCCAATAGGTTGACCAAGATCATTCAAGGAAACTGGTATCTTTACACCCTCAGGCATGGTCCAGACTTTGAGGCAGAGTGTAGGACCACGACCACGTCTTTTGATTTCCTTGACATCTACCCAAAAAAATAACATCAGAGCAGTGAACTGAACAACTGAGAAGTATCTATCTGAATCTACTCACATGTCAAAACCTAACTTTATCTGTCTCGGATAAAGACAAAATGCTTGCAATAACTGTTATTCAATATTTAATAAGAAATCTTCACTTCTTCTGCGGTTGGCTCATCAACCATTAAGATAAAAATACACAATAACAGAAAACAACTGTATTACGCCTTACCAACATAAGAATTACTAGTAGGGTCCTGATTTATGAGACGTTCAAGCCATAAATTAGGATTCCTTTCAAGGGCCCTTCTAACCTCTGGAGGGTATAGCTTACTGTAATAACGGGCAAAGCGCTCAGGATCAGACATATCAGGAATTGAAGAAGCAGACTGTGTGGTTACGTTAAGGTTGTCTGACACATTAAAGCTTCTTTGAGGCATGTCATGCTGAGGCAATGAATACGAGGAAATATCATCGCTGACTTGATCAATGGCTGGAGAATCAGACATACTTTGACTTGGAGAAGCAGCCTGATGATCTGTGGACTCACTTTTTGCAGATTCACAGTACCTAATGGCAGTCGATTGTTTGGCTAAACGTTTACTACTCCTATGCTGAAAACCTTCATTTGAAGAAGACATCAAACCTCTCCCAACTTCATCCTGCTCTGTCTGAATCTTATCATTGAGAGGATCTTGTTCCTGTTCAATAGGAATAAGCTGTTCAGGAGAAATTACCTGTCCCTGACCCTTATAAACCAAGTGGGGTTCAACTCCGACTCTTGTTTTGTGCTTTCCACGCTCTATGATGACCTTATTGTGGCACTCTAAATATGGATTTGAAGCAGGTGATGTAACTAATTGAAGGTTTTCTGACTCAGTAGAGCGTAACTGAGGCATCTCGTGCTGAGGGGATGAACCAGGGCAGAGATTGGAAATGATCCCATCTATATCTGGAAGGTCAGATAGATTTTGATATGGAGAAGCAGCCTGCTGTTCTGGAGGCTCGAACTGTAAAGTTTCAGTGTCAATTACAGCAGCTGACTCATTAGCTAAGCGTTTACTACGCCTAAGTTGGAGCCCTTCATTTGAGGCCATCATCAATCCCTTCTTTTTCCTCTTTTGAGTTCGTCCATGAGTCTTCTTCCTCGTATCAGTTTCGATATGTTCTGTCTGAGTCTCTACAACAGGAGGTTCTTGTGCCTGTTCTTCAGAAATAAGCTGCTCAGCAGGAATAATCCATTCTTGCCCATTACAAGATGAACAAGGTTCAGCTCCAGTTCCAATTTTTTTATTGCCATGCCATACAACACCATCATTTTGAGGCTCAACATGCACCTGTGTTTTATGAAAAACATAATCTGATGGCTGTTCTTGTGCCTCCTGTATTACCTGCTTCAGAGGCTCTACATACCTCTTTTCCACATTAAAGTTTTTAGGGCCAATTAAGTGTCCATTTTGCTGCCTGCTATGCTTTGCAACAGTGCCATTTGTTCGCTGAAAGCATTCTTCTCTTCTATAACTTGCATGATGGATAGGTTCTAATTCCGCCTCTTCCACATGTATCACCTGATCTGAACAATCTGCCAGGGCATGTTCTGCACGAACCATGTTATCAAAATGCTGCTTTGGTGCCTGCTTTGTGACCCTATTTGCAACCTCCATCTGTCTTTCCTTTGCACTGACAGCTTCGTGGCTAAATGAGCATCCAGTTTTGCAATTGCTATTGCTTGCAGTGATCTTATTGTTTAGCTGAACATGTGCATTGTACCTATGATTGACAGGCTCTATTTGAGCCTCTTGTACATCAATCTCCTGATCTGGATACGGTATCGCAGAATGCTCTGCACGAATAATGTTACGAGAAGGCTGTTTTTGTGCCTGCCGTGTTATCTGGTTCACAGTCTGGACCGGCCTCTTATCCACATTTACAGTTTTGGGGCCAACAAAGCAACCAGTTGTCCAGTTGTTGCGCCTTGCAACAGTCCCATTGATCAGCTCAATATGCCCCACATCTCTATGAATTGCATGATTAAGGGGCCCATTTTGTGTCTCCTGAACATGAATGGCATGGTCTGGATGTTCTGTATGAAGTGAATAACTGGACTGCTGAGCATGCGCCTGATATGTGACATGATTTAGAGCATCCACCTGTCTCCTCTTTGCACCAACAGTTCTAGCTCCAACTGAGAATCCACTCCTCTGGCTATGCATTGCATTGATCCCATTTAACATTTCATCTTCTACTTCGTCTA
The DNA here is from genome assembly GCA_036346275.1 of Otatea glauca. Taxonomy (NCBI): domain Eukaryota; kingdom Viridiplantae; phylum Streptophyta; class Magnoliopsida; order Poales; family Poaceae; genus Otatea; species Otatea glauca. The sequence continues at coordinate 9,281,419 of CM070725.1, read as the reverse complement.
TATCAATGTCAGGATCAGAATACTCCAGCATTGCATGTGGATTTCGACGTCCAACCTGTGACCGCTCTACATGAACCAGCCGGTTATTAGGATCCCCTCGGATCCGTCCGACACGAACTGTAGAGTCAAGATATTCTTGTTGTACCTGCACCACAACAAAAGCAAACCAAAAGTAAAAAGTGCAGTGTCTCAAACAAAGAGTAAGAAGTTCAGTACTAGCTAGACATAACAAAGGTAATATAGGATCATAAAGATTTTTCTTTTCTATCGAGAATTTCCTTAGGCTGGGAACATGGCCAGGGTAAAGCAAGTTCTCATGTTGGAAGAAAACCAGGTTGAAATTCAAGATTTCGAGCGTCGCATTCTGAACTGCAAGCTATTGATTCTCGTGATTGATTCTCATGAGTCACCATGACACAAACGGGAAGAGCCAATATTTGTAACAGGAGCTGCCATGTCACCGTTGATAACTTGATCACAAAATACCTTGCCTAAAGCTACAGCACCCAAAACAGTACCATCCTTTAGTACCACTAACTTCCCCTACCACCTATAGTCATTCAACAGGACATCAAAGCTTAGGTGCATTTAGTCATTTCTTTCTCCAATTTCTGCAACGGACTAATCCAGGGTTTCAAAACCCGACGAAAACCGCGTTTTTCGACCTTACCGCTGCAGTTCGAGATTCAAAACCGATGAGTAAACCGTTCTAATTTTAAAAAAATTCAAAAAATTTGGAAAAATTTATGCGACGTAAACCGCTCAAAAACCAATCAAAAACCGGCTTTATATTCAATTGGTCGGTTGGTTTTCGGTGAAAACCGAACAGTTATCGATTTTTTTGAATTTTCCCCCAAAAATTTTGATTTCTTAACCATTTGGTTTTTAATGATTTTCGAGCGATTTTTTCAAAAACGGTTTTGTAAACCCTGGACTAATCTGCAAGTGTTCCTAGATTTCCCAAACTCGGACTCGATTTCCACGGATTAGCATATAATTAAGGTTTTGGGGGCTAAAACCCACTTGGGGCACAATATTGCCGATTTTGAGAGCGCAAGATAGACCTCCCGGGCCTGGAAAACGGGCGGGAGAGAGACGGGCACGAGCGGCGCGACGGCGGTGGAGAGGAGGTACTGCCGTAGCCGCGCGGCGTCGACGGCGAGCTCGGCGCCGCAGACCGGGCAGCGGCAGCGCGCGAGCCCGGGCGGCACGCTCAGAAGAGCCCCGCACGCCCCGCACGGCAGCCTCGCGGAGGCCGCGGTGGGAGACCTCGACGGGATGGGGAGCGCGCGGCGGCGGCGCGGGGGCGGCGGCGGCATGAGCTCCGGCGGGAGCGCCTGCGCCGTGGAGCAGTCCGGGCAGATGAACTCCGTCAGCCCGCGATCCACCTCCAGTGTCTCCCCGCAGCCCGCGCACCGCACCTCCAAGATATCCTCCTCCGCCTCCCCCTCCCCCTCTCCCCCAGCTGCCGGCGGCGCCATCGGCCTCGGGGTGCGAGCTAGGGTTTTTTTGCGGCGGTTCGCGGGGAGGCGAAAGGATTCGTCGCGAATGGTGTGTCAGTGTCGAGATGCCCACTTGCTGCTGTTACTAGGAGAATCCAGTCCGTTCGTTTGGAGCGGACGGACGGGATCGGCTGGTTCACCCGGGCTCACACGTGTCGTGTGCTCTGCTCGGGATTCCGCCGTGAGACCCAGAGCAAGGCGCCACGTACCGCCACCTTACTGGCGGCAATTTGACGGTGTTTTCCCGCCAGACGAAGAAAAACTAGATAAGTTTTCTCGAGGCTACTGCTCTTTAAGGTGCTTTTGGTTGGAGGAATCCTCTCGGATTACCATAAATCATTTAGTAATCCTACGAGATTATCTTGTTTGGTAAACTAATCAGGAGTCTGAATAGGAATTCAAGATTACCTTGGGAATCATATTACCATCAATTTCAGGAATGTGTTTCCTGTAGAAAATGATGTCTATCCTAGTTACCATGGGAAAGGAATCTTTATTGTTACATTTTTTCCATTTGCTTTATTTTGTTGCAGTCAAATTTTATACTTTCAAAATTCAAAAATCCAAATTATGTTTTATTTTAATATTTGAATATCAGAGTTATGGAATTAATATTTTTCCAAAATATGAATTTCAAAACCCAAATATCAAGATGTGAATCCTGAATTTCATAATCTTAAATTCAGTCAATTTAAATTTCTTAATTTTGAAGTTCCATTTTATGATATATTGAATCTTAAATTTTGGAATCTTCAATTCTAGATTTAGATATTCCAATTCTAGGAATATAAATTTTATAAATTTGAATTTTGGAAGTCTCAACTTTTGAATTTTGGACTTTCAAATTCTGAGAATTTGAAGTCCACAACTCAATTTTTAATTTTCCAAATTTCAAAGATCCCAAAATGAAATTTTGAACCATAAAAAATTAAAAATTTAAAGGTTGCAATTTTTAATTTTGAAATTTTATTTTTTTATTTAGAGTTTATAAATTTGAACCTTCAAGGTTTAAAATTTCAAATACATAAATTTAAATTTTTAGACTTGTTGGTTCGAGTTATGAAATCTTTGAACTATAATTAAGACTATTTTATCATTTACTTCAAAGCAACCAAACATTGAATCTTAGATTACTAGTAATGTGTAATCAGATTGAGAGGAATATTAGATTCCAGAGGAATATAAGATTATACGTACCAAACACACCCTAAAGGTACACTACATTTAGTATAGATCGTTTATCTTTTTATCTAATAGATTATATTAACTATTATTTATTTATATTTTCTTCAGCAGTAGAGTAATAAGGATACCATCAACAAATAAATAATTAAATCTGATTTCTACTATCTACCAAGTATTTATAATACTATATTGTAAAATTTCTCTGAGTTTATAGCATTTTCCCGTGTCTCTTTTTTTCCATAGGTAAACCCCTCTAGCTCCCCCATCCTTGGTCCAATCGTTGCCACAGTTCGTGTTCTCAGCAAAGAACACGTGAAGGCACACTTGGAAGTTGCAATGCATATCACTTGTCCTTTTTTGCTCTTAATACCTATGGCGCATTTGACATTGAAATTTTGTGTCTGTGCATAACGCTGCATGTTTTATAGCAATGAACCATGCACTTTTTGCAAACAGGGACCAAGGCACCCATAGGGACCAAGGTATTTTCCTTTTCGGAATTACTTTTCTACTCTCTTATATTAGTGCATCTATTGCTTGCAAAGAGTTTGAACAGGAGTTTGCATGCTATCAGAACTGCTCCAAGTATACTCTCTGCAACCACTGCCAGCTTCTAGTCAGACCCCTCGCTGTCAGCCAATGTTTACAACAGTTTTAATTATTTGTACATGGAGAAACCCTAATTATGAAATGAGGAAGCTCCCAATTCCTTCTGAGCTAATGGAAATTCGGCATAATTATTGCACCGTAGGAGCTGTACAAATTTGCAAAACAAGCTCCACATAAGTACATAACCTTCAGACTATCTGTACGGAGAAATATGTACTCCCAACTAAATACAAATAAAACAATGAAACCGAATGATGCAATATATTTTCAAATTCCAGTATGTACATACATATATTTAAAAAAGATGCGGTGTGGACAAAATGAAAGAAGACTAGTTGCAAACAATAATTTAAGAGAGATACAACTCGAGTGTTCCTAATCACCAATATGATCTTCACCATCATCTCTTGCAGCTTGATATTTTCCTTCGTGAGCAGAATCAGAAGCATTCTGTAAAGCATTACATGTGAATTAGATCAATGTTCGCCTCCATTGAATAAAGAAGAAAGAAGAACAGACTTGTTGGATTAAACGTGCATCCAGCACCGATTGTACCCAAAAAAAAAAGGTTTGTTAAGTCTCTGTTCAGCATTCGTCTCAGGATATATTTGGTGCGCAGAGATCACCAGAGGGGCAGATCAAGATATGGATGAAAGCACAGAATTGGTGCCATATGTGTAGCAAAACTGTTCTTAAGCACAAGCATGCTGCACTAATGACTTGTCTATCGAGAAAAATCACACTTGGAAGGAAAAGCAGATGAAAATCTCAACGCTCATTTGGACAAGAGATCAAGTTGGATCTACCTGTGGAACGTCTAATGAAGCCATGCCACGCATACTTTGTTCCAAAGACTGAAACCTCTTCTCCCAAGTTTTGTTTAACTGTTGCATGGCCTGATTAATCATCTCCTGCACCTGGTCCTGCGTGAACATCTGCTCCTGTGTCTTTCGACCTAAAGAACCTGGGATGGACTTTGACAAGGCATCGATTCGGGCTTTGTCAATGATACCGTGGAGTCCATAGTACCTCCCTCGGTTACGGCCACCTACCTCCTCTGCCCATACAAGATGGGGGTCAAGTTCAGTATCACCTGCCTCCTCCAAACGACGCTTGAATCTCTCCTGAAAAATATGGTTGTATGCAAATTTCAAACACAGTCCATTCCAGGTGATATATGCATGTGATCAGTACGTACCACAGTTTTCTTAGCTCTCTCGGTAACAAACTCCCCATTACCACCGCCACGTTTATGAGTCTTATTGAACACTTCGATATCTGACACTGACTTCCCACCATTTTCCATGATCTATTTCAATCAATTAAGAATCACAAGTAATTGGGAAATTGTATTTATGTTATGCAAAAATGCCAGTCTTACCATAAGTTGCCGGTGCATGGCTATGCTCCGCGAGCCCGCCGTGTGCTGGGCAGCACCTCCTGTATACCGGTTTTTCCTCTTCTGGGCAGAGACCTGCAAGACCTCTTCTGAAGCCCAATGCTCACATAGCATCTCCCACCACTTTGGCTGCATCCATTCAGGGGGAAACGGCTTCCACTGCAATGGGTCATCATCATCATGCCCCACTGTTGCTGGGTCTCTGCGCTGCTGCTTCAACTCTTCCCCAGCATCTTCATCATCAAAATTTGTCGGTCTATTGAACCTGGAAGCATCCAGAGATTCCTTCGCTTTCCTTGATGAAGCCAACTCCACTCTAGCCCTTCGCTTCTCATCACACAGGAGTCCAGTGAATTGTCTGACTGTTTTGCGGTCGAATAGCTTCAGGCACTCTGCTTCCTGCCCAGAGGCCCACTTGTAGCGTTGCTGCAGTAATCAAATTAGAAGGGTGTTCATTCATACTTGATGATTCTACAAACACTTTCTTGGATAAACTTACTTACAAGGAATTCATCCATGATGGTAACCCTCGTATCTGAATGATACTGGTGAAAGTGGAGAATCAATTGTCCCTGGTGTGCTTCATTTTTGTGCCGATTAGCCAACATATAGGTTGATCCTGGGTGCCATTGCTTCAGAAGTGTAGAGATGGTAGAGGCCACCTTGGGACAAGGAGGATGGACATCCCAGGTGCTGCTATTAGTACAAGTTAATACGTCAAGTACATGAAGATTATAAAGTACAAGTAGACCCCCAGCATCTGATGGAAATGCAAATAAATGAGAAGACTTACTCTACATTATTTGGAGTCAGCACAGGCCTGTCAGCTTCCCTACGTGGTTCGATGAGCTTTGTAGGGCCCCGACCCCTGCGCTTTTTGGATAATCTGTTTGTTGATCCTTCGCCAACAGCCTGTTCATCCAGCATGAGCTCAATCATGCCGTTACGTTAAATGAAGAATATTTGCAGACACTTAATCATGGTCTTTCAAATATAAATTTCATCAATAATATCGAGATATTCACAGTCAGGAATTTGCAATCAAATTCAGTAAATTATATTGTTCTCTGCTGACACTGCGTCACAAACAAAAATTCGACCTTATGCCAAAACAAGAGAGGGATGTACCTGGAAATGGAGTGTGTCTGGTTGTTGGCAATGTGGCGGTGATCGATGGACTGGTGGTCCTGCAAGAGTGAGACCAAAACATACATCAGTGCTAGGCTTTCCTAAAAAAGGGAGAGATATCTATAGAGTTGGGTAGGGACAAACTTTTGACAACAGAAGGCAAAGTGGTAACGGGCAAGGGGGTGGCAGTCAGCAGTGGTGACGAAGTGGTAGTGTTGCTAGCAAGGGTTGCCTGCTGTTGGGTACCAGTGTAGGACCTGTCCCAAATATAACCCCCCTCATTTGATGAATGTGTGAAGCCCTTTGCTGTATTCTTGTGATGCCCCACAATTTTGCCGCTGTGAGACTCAACTTGAACCTGCTCTGAATGACTGTCATCGCTGGAAGACTCATGTATCTGTTGCCCATGCATAACACCAAGTGATGTATTTCGCTGCACTTGTGCACCACTTTTATCATGAGGGCGCGTCCCATTAGAACTTTCCTGAGGCATCTCATGCTCCTGTGCTGAATTGAAGTTCTGGTTGGCAAGAGCATCTGTAGCCTCTGCTGGGTATTGACAGTGGCAGTGTGAACCTTCAGCTTGAGATGTGCCATGATTTATATAGACAGGTGGCAAGGTTGCATCAATGCTGTCCAACTCATTTGATCTTACTTGAGGCACCTGCTTTTGAGGCAATGAACTAGGGCACAGATTGGCTATTATTCTGTCAATATCTGCAGGATCAAATTGATTTTCATTTGGAGAAGGAGCTGGCTGCTGGATAGGATCACTGTTCCTGATACCTTTTGGCTTCGTGGCCGAAGGCTTACGACTTGTAAAATGAGGCCCTTCCTTTGAAGAACTCAAGCCCCTATTTTTCCTCTTGCGACTCCCACCAATAGTCCTGGTCCTTTTCCTCTTCTGATTCCATCCAGTTGTGTTACCACACGACTCGACTTGCGCTTGTTCTTCACAAGCAGTTTGACTTGGAGGCTCCACTGTTTCCTGCTCCACAATACTAGAAACAGCAGCATGCCTAGCTTTCTGGTTTTCGTGACATCCAATGGCGTCAATCCGATGCTGTCCATGTGTCGCTTCTGTATGAACTGAAGAATTGGAAGGTCCTACTTGTGCTCGCAGTACATGCCTGACTTTACTAGGATGCTCCACTCGTACCTTCTCTACACAATTAGATCCGGGACCAACTGATTGTCTAGATTTCTTCCTAAAATCATGCGCAGCAAAAGTTTCATTGAGTAACCCCATGTGCGACTCCTCTCTATGAAATGACTGATTAACAGGTGCATTTTTTGCCCACCCCACATGAACTGCTGTCCTTGTGTTTGATCTGGGTGAACTGATTGAATCTGCTATATGAGCTGAATGAGCAGGAAAAGGTCCTTGTGTCTGCTCTAAATGAATTGGCTTATTGTACCTTCCTACTTGCACCTGTCCTACATGAATTGATTGGGTTATGTGCTCTTCCTGCACCTAATTCACAACACATGGAAAAAAGAAGAGAATGTTACTAGATAGCATGCACTTGTACATATACATAGATCATTTTTTAAAAAAAAAAACCCGCTTATTGAGGTTGGATGGCCATGGAATCGGAATTTGATGATAAAACTACTGTCATATAATGAATGGTTAGGAATTTGAATAGCAAAGAACGGAAAACTGGTTCAAGGGCAAGATGCAACTTTCCGCGCAATCAGTCAAAAAAAGCATTCAACACTAATGCTTTTGAGGATCTGGGAACAGGGTAAAAAAGAAGGTACCAGGGGAATTGTATGAATCTGTACTTTTGAACCCTTTGTATGTCTCCTAGACATATATATGCACTCAACAATTCAGCACGTAGGAACCAGATCACTATTATTCATAAAGCTGACACTTGAAGATACAGACAGCTAATTAAGTTAAATTAATGACTGTACTCTTCAAGCCCAACATAGTAGTTGATGGGTAATTGTTCTGGGAGAAAAACAAAAGACTGGCATTCTGGGGTGCGCTGAAAGGCTTGAAGCAAGCAATAAGTACCGACCAAGCAGGCAAGGGCAAGTGCAGAACGAGCTCGGCATTTTCTGAATTTTGTTAGTAATTGCGAAAGAATGACAGGACTCCTCACACCAAGCCCGCAAGTACAAAATAAAAATTTACCATTCATATTTTAGCAGAATCATGCAAATGGATAGGTTAGATCACAGATCAAGGATGAAACCTCTGTGCTCCCATGCCAGGCCTCCCATGGTTACAGTTTAAAGAAATACCTAGACACCAAGCTAACAAGCTTCTCAAGGTAAACATGCAGACATTAAAATCACTGCGCGAGTCCAACTTAAATCTCAATTTTTGAGAGGGATGGCAATTTTTTGTTGCTATCCCGGTACAAATTACAGTTTTCTGTAAAGGTTTTAGATGATAAGGCTGGAATTGCAGTTCTTCATTTCTCTAATCGGTAGCCCCATGACTGCGACATGCGCACAGTGCAAAAGTTCCAATTACACACCTCCGGCCACCGCGAGGACAATGGCGCGAGAGCGGCAGCGCCTGATGGAGAAATGACTTGGACGCACCGGGGGCCAGCAACGTGCAGCCGGAGGCGGTCGCCGTCGACGGCGAGGTCGGCGTCGCAGACCGGGCAGGCGAGGCGCCGGAGGCCCCGGCACGGCCAGCACGGCGCCGCAGCCGCCGCACGGCATCCGCCCCCAGATCCCGCGCCGCGGCCGTGCAGCGGCAGCGCGCGGCGTGGGCGTGGCGGCGGCGGCGGCGGCATGAGCTCCGGCGGGAGGGCCTGCGGCATGCAGCAGCCGGGGCAGGCGAACTCCGTCAGTCCGGGCTCCACCTCCAGCGTCTCGCCGCAACCCGCGCACCGCACCTCCAGGATCTCCGGCGCCGCCATGAGGAGGGAGGGAAGCGGCGGCTTAGGGTTTGATCTCTTTGTCCCCTTTTTTCCCTTTTTTTGAGGGTATTGTTGGGGAAAGTGCGCGGGGAGCTGTGTGATGCGCGACAGGAGAAAGGTGATGTGGTAACTGAGTAGTTCCGACAGTTATGCTGTCGGCGAAAGGGAATTTTCCCTTTAGCGGTTTGGAAGAGCCCAAAATGCTGTTGGCGCCAAATTATTTTGGCTTGCAGGGCGGGTTCGGTGATTTTGGAGTGAAAATGCTGACAACCAATTTGTGCTTTTTTCCAATGTGCAGTAGTTTTTTTTTTCTAAAAATGGTAGGCTATGTTACTGTCATCGAACCTATTCAGTTGATTCAAGTAGGTCAACTTTTAAACAGCATATATAGATCACTCAGCTTGTGTAAATGATTACTCAAGTTATTAGTATATCAATCCATGTACAAGCGATGACATGGCATGTTAACTCGTGCCACCGTGGCATGGGGTGCACATGAGAGACACGTGATGTCAGACATGTCCATTGTAAATTACACTTAACCACATGACATTTTGTTATTTCATAAATTTCTTCCCATTTAAGACTCCTACAAGCTATAGCAATTATAGTGATCATGGAGGGTGTCACGTGCCAATGTTATACCTTGCGATGGCAATTGTTACTAGGAGCTAGGATTTGAGGCCAGACGAAGTAAATGGCGGTGATAGGAGGATCAATCATGTCTATCGAAGAGCTACGAGGGGAGGACAAGCCATATCTGATCTATGTTTAGTGCCTTTTGTGACTAGATATGGTCCCTGTGTTACAGCAGTATAAGCCAATGTGCCATGTCAATGTCGGTGGTACCTGAACTGAACTTGGGAATCAATCCATAACAGAATTCTGTTACAAGTCCAGTGGCTTATAAAGCCTGCGTTCGATTTATCGAAAGAAAACGACAATGCCACGAAAATTACTATTGCTAAGCTTTGTAATTACCACTAACGCTTCAAGCCATCAGATTCAACAGTAAACTTCATTAGCTCTAGCTGGCCGTTGGATCTTTGTAACTTCTTCTAGCCACTCGATCTCAGTAATTGAAAAGGTATCCGATGATCTGGTCTATCCATCTACTGAACTGAATCAAATCCTCTTGAGCTTGAATTCTACTTCACTTGCCCGACAATACTCCTCCTCAAAAATCCTTGTCCTCAAGGATTAAAGCGTGAAACACCTTCAAAATGAAATTAGCATCCTCCTAGTAGCAAGATATGGGCGATTAGCCCACATGACCTTCCATTGGACCACAACTATATTATTCCTTGGTATCATTCTCTCCTCGCTTTGTGTCTAAGCGCAAAGTATTTCATTCTTGAACTTGCTCTTTCGAGTTGACCTTAATAACTGCCGAAGCATTGCACCATCCTTGGATCTTTTCCTGGACCTCCTCGGAAGTAACTTCCAATAATGCATTTTCAATGTTCATGGGTGGTGGCATGCCACATAAGGCTTGAAAAGGAGTCATCTTCAAAGAAGTATGGAAAGAGGTATTGTACCACCATTCCACTTGTGTTAGCCATGAATGCCATTTTCTTGGATTTGCGAATGCCATGCACCTCAAATGGTTTTCCAAACATTGATTAACTCTCTCCGATTTCAAGAAGCCTTGATTAAATCTTCCATCACATTCTTCTTAAAATATGGCACCGATATGGCCTGATATTCACAGCTTTGATTCAAAATTAAAGGAATTACATGGTCACACTCTCTTTACGGAGGTAGTTCGTGAGCTCAAAAAAATCGAGAAACAGTCTAGAACTCTTTTTACTTGGTGGTTCCTCTGCAAGTTCTTGTCATTGGAACTAATACCCTTGGCATACATCGGTGCTCCTACCACCCCTTTTTCCATCATTTTCTTGGCTTAAGTTCATTTATGACACAATCTTCTTTAGGAATAGTTTCATCTCTCAAATTGATTAATCTCATCCCATCATTTGGTTATGCAAAGCTCTCGAGTTTTCAAGTCCAAAATTACCGGGTCAGGTCTTGCTCAATCCAATCACTCAAGGATAGCATCATATCCCTTGAGGTATAACACCAAATCATTAAGAATTCTTCTCCTTGTATTTGATACGCACAATTTCTGCATACCAAACTGCATTCAATTCTTGTGCCATTAGCCACAGTCACTTGTATGGGTTGTCCCTGACTAATTTCGCACCTGGCTTTTCCTGCACTTGCTAAAGTTATGAATGATGCAGTACTACCGCTGTCCACTAATGCTATTTCATTTACATTGCCAATCTGTAATTTCAAAGTAAAAGAAGTTATTCCTAAACTAGTACCCGATAATGCATGTGTTGATAGTTGGCATAATTCTTGCTCTTTCTTTGTATGCACTGGACTACCAGGTGGAGTGCTGTATTCACCTTCAAAACCTTCCTCCTTTTCTTCTTCTTCATCCTCAATAGTAATCAAATGCAATTGTTTCTGGAATTTACAGACTTTATTATGGCTAGGAACCCAAGGCTCTTGACACTTGAAACACTTTCCCCCTGTCCACTCTTGGCTACTGGTAGTCACAGATTTCTCACCTATTTCCTTCTTAGTTGGTGCAATTCCTTCCTTCTGGCTAGATATTCCTGTTTGCAAGGATTTGGTATTACTGATTGGGTTTCCTCTAGAATACTTCCTGTAACTTGAGCTTCCTTCATAGTTTCTTGCATGTGCATAAGCTTCTACCAAAGATCTGGGATATAATGATTTCAAAGGAATCTTGATATAAGTCTTCAATCCAGATATGAAGTAATCCAAGAAATACTCTTCAGCTAAATTTGGATTATTCCTCTTAACAAGGTTCATCATGCCTTCAAAAGTGTCAATATAGGTTTCAATAGAACCTATCTGAATTAAACTTCTGAAATTTTCAATTACTTCAATTCTTGTTTCGGCTGCAAATCTCCTATAGATCATTTGACAAAATTGTGGCCAGCTCAACATACTAGTATCAATTCTATTGCTATTTAACCATTGATCTGCTCTACCAGTAAGGTATATCTCTGCAATCTTCACTTTCTGTCCTTCAAGAGTACCACCCAACTCAAAACATTTTTCAGCTTTCCTTATCCAAGCTTCTAGATTATCACCATCGAATTTTGGAAACTCAATCTTGGGTCCTTTGCTAAATCCATTGTTATACTGTTGTCTTCCCTCATTTTGATTACTAGTACATTCAGGAAACCTCAACATTTGATTATCCCAAGGCATATCAGTTTTAGGATAAGAAGAGTAAGCAAGAGGTTGTGGAATGAGGCTATATGGTGCTCTATACTGTGGCACATGAGGTGGATTTGAAGAAGTAAACTGTGGTGCAAATGCTCCATATGTCATTACAGAGGGATATACACTTACCCCATAAGTTCCCACTGTTGTACTGTCATTTCTTCTCAAATGTCCTGATAGAGGTACAGTGCAGTTGGTTGAACAATATGGCACACAATAGGAATAGGTTGTATACTGCTGACCTTGCCACTGAACACCTAGTAGCATAAGAATGCCCGCTACCTGGGGTTCCATTAAAATTTACTCCCAAAGAAGACAATCTGGCCTCTGTCTCTCCAAACTGATCCAATTCATTCTCCCTCATCGCCAGTGTACTAGACACATCTCCTTGCTTGGATTTGTCGATCAGGGTCTTCATCATTTCCATAAGCTGATCAATTTTTGTAGTATTTCCTGCCACTTGCTTCTGAAACTGTTCCATCTGCTCCTTAGTATTCGCGGAATGCTCACCGATGAACTGCTGCAGATTAGCCATATCTCTCTTCAGCTCTTCCACGTCGCCAACTAGGGCTGATCCAATCTCCTCCACAGATTTCCCAACTTTCGGCATCTCATCCAACAAATCCGCTTACAGATGATGTTATTTTACAGGAAGAGACTCCAGATCCTTCCTAACCCTGTACCAATCTTCCAAACAATCCAACACTGTGAGCACAGAAGTTATCCCGAGTTAGCTTAGGGATTTTACCAAGGAACACAGGGTTCCCCAACCCTCACTACTCAAGAACAACTCTGTATCCGCAAATCGCCAAGAATCGAGGTGCTCTGATACCAAATGTCAGACCCCAAGAGGAATCCGACTTCAATCCGAAATCGCAGAGATCAAAACAAGAATTAACAATGGAAAGAACAGCATAAATGGAAGAACAGAGAAGCAAAAATAGAACAAAGATAAGCAAGAACTCGAATAACTTGGGAATCAATCCATAATGAATTCATTACAAGTCCGATGGCTTATAAAGATCTGCGTTCGATTCTATCAAAGAAAACGACAATGCCACGAAAATTACTATTGCTAAGCTTTGTAATTACCACTAACGCTTCAAGCCATCGATTCAACGAGAAACTTCATTAGCTCCACCGACCGTTGGATCTTTGTAACTTCTTCTAGCCACTCGATCTCGAATTGAAAAGGTATCCGATGATCCGGTCTATCCATCTACCGAATCAATCAAATCCTCTTGAGCTTGAATTCTACTTCACTTGCACGACACAAAGAATGGGCAGCGAACTCCGTCGATCCGGGCTCCACCTCCGAGAAACGCCGAACCCGCGCCGCACCTCCAGGATCTCGGCGCCGCCATGAGGAGGAGGAAGCGGCTTAGGGTTTGATCTTTTGTCCCCTTTCCCCTTTTTTCCCTTTTTCTTGAGGGTATTGTTGGGGAAAGTGCGCGAGGCTGTGTGATGCGTGACGGAGAAAGGTGATGTGGTAATCGACTAGTTCCGCGGTTATCTTTGTCGACGAAAGAATTTTCCTTTAGCGGTTTGGAAGAGCCCAAAATCTTGTTGGCACCAAATCATTTTGGCTTGCGGCGGGTTTGGTGATTTTGGAGTGAAAATGCTGACAACCAATTTGTGTTTTTTTCCAATGTGCAGTAGTTTTTTTTTCTAAAAATGGTAGGCTATGTTACTATCATTGAACCTATTCAGTTGATTCAAGTAGGTCAACTTTTAAACTGCATACATAGATCACTGAGCTTGTGTAAATGATTACTCAAGTTATTAGTAATCAATCCATGTACAAGCGATGACATGGTATGTTAACTCGTGCCACCGTGGCATGGGGTGCACATGAGCGACACGTGATGTCAGGAATGTCCATTGTAAATTACACCTAACCACATGACATTTTGTTATTTCATAAATTTCTTCCCATTTAAAACTCCTACAAGCTATAGCAACTAAAGTGATCATGGGGATGGTGTCACATGCCAATGTTATACCCTGCGATGGCAATTGTTACTAGGAGCTAGGAATTGAGGCCAGACGAAGTAAATGGTGGTGATAGGAGGATCAATCATGTGTATCGAAGAGGCTATGAGGGGAGGACAAGCCACATCTGATCTATGTTTAGCGCCTTTTGTGATTAGATATGGTCCCTGTGTTACAGCCAAGTATTGAAATCTCGTTTCGCTTGAAATCTCGGACGTGGACGGAGAACGAAATCTTGGTGAGATTTATAAATTTTGGACGAACCACAAAAACAAAAATTCAAATCCGGATTTTTTCCTACCGAGAAAACAGAGATCTCAGCGAAATCTCGGTAAAATTGCACCGAGTGAAAAATAGCTCAAATGATGTCAAAATTTTTTGAATTTTTTTGGAGGTTCCTGACACATCAGTGATGTTCCCATAAAAATTTAAGATTGTTATCAAATCCGAGGAACTTTTAAAAATTCAAACATTGCAACTGTCCAGATAAAACACTGATCCGCAAGTTTGAACAGAATAAAATATGAAACAAACCACATTACAAACTTTTTGAAATTTTTGTGCATATTTATGATGCATCAATAATGTTCCCATAAAATTTTTAGATTATGATCAAGCTTGATGAATTTTTAAAAATTTAGACAGTACTACTACCCTGATAAAAGCTATACCGGTAAACTTCAACCAAATGAAAAATAGTACAAACCACGTTAGAAAATTTTGAATTTTTTTTGGATGTTCCTGATGTATCATTAATGTTTCTATAAAATTTTTATATGATTATCAAGCTTTAATAAGTTTCAAAAATTCTGAGAGTGCTACGTCCTGATAAAAATCTAATGATCAATATATATATTTGCTTTAATAATAAAAAAGTTTAATTTTTTGAAAATTTTGTATAAGGGTTATAAGGAAATTCTTAAGATCTCATAAAAATTTTGAATCATGATCACACTCCAGTGAATATATAAAATTCTTACAAGTGCACTGTACTATTTCTGTTCTTTCTATTTTTGATTTTTGAAATATAACAAATGAAGTTCAATGCATACATAGATTTGATTGAGCAAACAAAAAAGTTTAAAGTTTTTGAAAAATTTATAAAATGGTACTGAGGAAAATATTAAGCTCTCATAAAAAATTTCGATCATGATCACACTCGAGAAAATTTATAAAATTCTGACAAGTTTATTGTCCCAATTATGTTCATTCGGTTTTTAATTTTTAAAGATAACAAATGAAGTTAAAATATTTTGAACATTTTTATGTATGATCCTACACTTCTTAGAATGGTACCATAAATTTTTCACATCATGATAAAGCATGTACAATTTTATAAAAAACCGATAATATTTCTGCAGTTTTTAAAAAATGTCTCAAAAATTCGTTTTTTCAACAAATTTTTATAGGAGATGACTTTCTTAAGGGTTATTGATCAATTTCTGGTCAAAAAACATCAAAAACCGGTCAAAAATCCTAAGATATGGCGAGATTTTTGATATTAATGTAGCAATTTAATTTTTTTTGCTTCGACCGGTATTTCAAAACTCGTCCACCTCCGCTAAGCGAGATTTCGCGAAATTTTGGCTATATTTTAATCCTTGGTTACAGCAGTACAAACCAATGTGCCATGTCAATGTCGGTGGTACCTGAACTGAACTGATGTACTAGAGGCTAGAGGCACCCACTTCAACAGAGTTTAACAAACTAGACAAAGCAATTTGAGTGCTATGTAACCTACTTGAACCATCCAAAAATGATCGGCGACCCACGTCACAATTCAGTGAACAAAACACTTTCTAGCTAGCGAAAAATTCTTTTACTCGAAATTTGAACCTTCAACTTGAAACAACCTGAAGATATTAACTTTCGACTTAGAAATTCGAATGTCTAACTTTTCACTCGGTAATATCCGAAAAAGAAAGGTTCTGCGTTCACTTGATAGGATCGTCAAAAAAAAGGAAAGAAAAAAAATGCTACACGTGCCAAAGGAAAGTAGGGTCACTCACACTCGCTCCAGCCGTTCATCAGCCGACACTTTGTTGGGCCCAGGGTTCACGTTTTCGCGGTTTCTCACGCGAAAACCGCGATTTTCGTCCATCTCGCGCCGAGACGATAAGTGGAGCCGGTCGGTTTTTCGTCCGGTTTGAAATTCAAATTTGAAAATTTCAAAAAATTTAGAAAAAATTATCCAAAAAAATCCTAAAATTATTATTAATTGATCTATGATGTCTGGTATGAAAATTTAATGAAAAAACAAATTTTAGATATCTTTTTGAGCCATTTGAATTATTTGAAATTAAGAAAATCAAAATAAAAAAAAGAAAAAGCGGCTGTGGGCTTTAGCCCACAGTGCCGAAGTTGGTTCTGGTGCCACCCATTCCTCGCCTAAGCCGGCCGACCGGCCCACCGAGGCACACAAAAGTTGCCCCTCCTGCCGACGCACGTTCTGACCGGGTTAGCCAACAATAATTGCAGACTCACTTTCCCCACTCGCTCTCTTTGCCGACTGAGGTCGTTCCGGCGAGCTCTGGCCACCGCAAGCTAGAAAACCGCCGGAGAATATGTAAAAACCGAGCGGTTCAGGTGGAAAGCCGAGCGGTTTCTTCGGTTTACCGCGAGAGCCGCGGTTTTCGAGGGATCGAGCGAAAATCGAGATTTGAGGTGAGTTTTTCGCTTCGGTTTTGTAGAGATTTCGTTCGGTTTTGCGCAATACCGATGATATGTGTTATTCATTTGTATGATCATTAGTAGAGCTACTCATGTACTTCATTTGTAAATGTAAAAGCTAGAAACATTAGATTAGAGGTCTTGTTGTTTTTGCTATTAGAGGCTAGAAACAAAAGAACCAGTTTAGCGGTTTAGAATATATGAATTTTGTATGACTTAGTTTCAATTAATGTGCTATACTGCTATGTATGTATTATTAGCTATACAATTCCCAATTGTATTGTTAGCTATGGACCTATGGTAATGAGCTAATCGATCCGCACTAGTTAGTGGCTTGGTGCCAAATACCAATATATATACTTGGTGATGTGAATCACTGAAGGCAAGAAGCAAAAAAAGTAGAGAAGATCACGTGAAACAATTTTAACACTAATGGATAATTCTACGTATGCTTACTTTTACGTATGCTTTCAAGTAGCGATAATTCTACATATGCTTATTTTTATTATGCTATTTTATCAGATGGCAGATACCGACGTGGTGTGGGAGCATGGCGATAAGATGGGTGCTGGATTTCGATGCAAGTACTATCTCAAAGAGAAGAAAAGAGGTGGTGCGACCCGATTCAAGCAGCACTTGGCAGGGCGTGGTACGGGTGTCGTCCATTGCACTAAAATTCCTACGGACGTTCGTGAGTACTTTCAGCGTGAGCTAGACAGAATGAAGGAGAAGAGGATGGGCAGGAGAGATGAGATGATGAGGAAAGAAGCAGCAACAGCTGGAGACTCTCCACCGAGGCAAAGTGTGTACTCGGAGTACACGGGTGATGCTGATGAGGAGGCCCAACTCCAGCATGCCATGGCTGCCTCTAGGACGGAGGCAGAATTTAGAAGCCGGGCAGGTGGGAGGTATGAGCGTGGTGGTGGCAGTGGCGGTGGCTCCTCCAAGAAAGCTGGAGGAGATCGCCCCAGTCTGTTGTTGAGGATGTTTCGGAGTTCGTCGCAGCGAGAAAGACCACCGACGATGGGGGATTACAATATTGGTGTGGCCCATGCCCCAGTACAACCAAGGATTGACACCCATCCGTGGACACAGAAGGGGAAGGCCGGGAAGCAGCATGTCCAATCTGCGTGGGCCAAATGGTACCATGCTGCTGGTATCGCAGGGCGGAAAGCAGATAGTCCATACTTTGTCAGCGTTATTCGGGAAACACAAAAATACGGTAAGTGGGGTTTAAAATAGTCGCTCATTTGTACTCCGATTCATAGCTAACATTTATGTTTCATTTGTAGGCGAAGGTATCCCGTCCCCGACTGGCCGAGATATAGATGGGAAATATTTAGATGCTAATGAAGCAGAAATTAAGGAGAGCTATGCAAAGTTCATGCAGCACTGGTCTATGTATGGAGTAACAATCATGTGTGATTCTTGGACAGGGCCGACACGTATGAGTATAATAAACTTCATAATTTATTGTAATGGTACCATGTTCTTCCACAAATCTGTCAATGCCACCGGCGTCTCTCAGGATGCTTCGTACCTGACCAAGGTAATTGGCTTTGTTTTACTCTTCTGAAGTTGAATTAAAGTACATATAATATGATTGCCGTACCTTGTTTTGTTTGGTCACGCAAGAAATATCTTCAGTAGTCAACGAGGTGGGTCCGTCAAATGTGGTGCAGATTGTCACAGATAATGGTGCGAACTATAAGAAAGCGTGCAAGCTCATCGCACGGCACCATCGCAACATAGTGTGGCAGCCTTGCGTGGCCCACACCATTAATTTGATGCTGAAGGAGATTGGAGAGTTCCCAGATCACACCTCGGTGATTGAGAGTGCAAGAAAAATCTCTCGATGGATATATAATCATTCGAAGATACATGCTATGATGAAGAAATACATTGGAGGCGAGTTGGTCAAGTGGAATGCAACTCGTTTCGACACTAACTATATGTTCTTCGACAGTTTCCTTCGGCGCAAAGACAAGTTCATGCAATGGATGACTGCCGAAGAATTTGTAAACTCTCGTTTTGTTGATAACACCGAGGGGAGGTACGTGTATGGTCGCCTCTCAAGCTTGGATGGTGGGAAAATCTTCGATCGCCAGTGAAGTCCGTGGAACCGTTATACGCCTTCTTGCGATTCGCCGATCAGGACAGGGTGCCTACTTTGAGCGAGATAATTCTACGGTACACCATAGTGCGATCGGAGTACGACAGTTTGTTCTATGAGTCTCCAGCCACGAAAGACATGTACATGGACGTGGTGGACAAACGAATGGATGACTTAACGCGCAACACTTATATGAATGCCGGTAATATATTCTTCCTTGTAACACAGTATATTGCAGTTGTACATATGTTGTATATTGTATTGACATGCTTTGTTTCCCATCGTACCGCTGCCGCCTTAAACCCGCGGACTACCTACGCTACTGCAGTACGACCAACTCCTTCTTGCCAAATCTCCGGATGCCTTTGAAGCGCTTGTCGAGGACATCGATAGCGCCGCGCAAGCTCTTCAAGACGCAGACATTTTCGGAGGAAGCTTGGATCGTTCTCATCGACTCTAGTCGCGAGGATGGCACAAGATGGCAAAACATCCTCGGTATTTTCCTTGCACCGTCTCGAATGTAACGGTACTCTCGCCAGTACTAACTATTTTATTTGTTAATTTGCAGCACATTGGTGGGATGTGGTCGGATCGGACACACCCACGCTACAGCGATTTGCCGTACGTCTCGTGTCATAGTGTGCATCTTCTAGTGGTTGTGAGCGCAATTGAGTACATTTGCATTCATCCACACAAAAATCCATAACCACTTTGTCATACAAGAAGCTACATAAGCCGTGTACGTCAACTACAACCTTTGGCTTCAATTCAAGCCGCGAGAAAATCAAAAGCGTTCAGATGAAGACGATCCATTCCGGCTGGCTTATGGAGCTAACGCTATGTGATGATACAAACCAGATCCGATCGTGGATGGATAAAGGAAGATCCAACGGTGAACCATTACTTGACGAGGAAGACACGAGAGTGACACCTCTTCCATCTCGACTTATCACGATCCGGTTCACCCTCTCGAGTTAAGAAAGGACACCGGGCTAATACTATCTCGAATGGGCGAAAAAGACGATCGGGACACCCATACAGGAAAAGGAAGCACCAATCGATTCGAGAAAGGATGCAACAAAAAGAAGAGCGTCCTCCAAAGGAAAGGGTAAACACACAATGAGATGTAGGGAGTGATGACTCCATTGAGAGTCGGATCCTAAGAGCCCAACATATCAAGAGTCCAATGATAGCATTCAAGACAGACACCGATGGCGATGGCGGCGACAATACCTCTAAACTCGCCACGCACCAATCGTAAGATCCTCAACCCATCGAATTTACGTAAGAGTCGCAGACACTCATGCAACACAGATAGAGATCACGGCGCCTCAATCACAGAGGACAACTATTAAGGGAAGGGGAAGGTAAAGGCGCGCGCACGCCACAGACGGACAAATTTCAGACTCTAGCTCCTATGGCGTCCCCGAGATGCCACGGAGGCATAGCTCATATGGCGCCTATGACTACGCCATCCCCGACGCTCATGCATAAACTCCCACGCAATGGGTCTATGAGTGGCAGGACCCTGAGTTTTATACCATGTTGTATCAACAATGGCAAACAACAAGCACATGGACGGGGCAAAGCTGACACGATTATAAGGCGGAGTTGCTAGCTACACGAGGATTGGCCTTGATGTCTATCGAGGAATACAATATGACCAACCAAGTGTACACGCAACAATACTACCCGTAGCCCCGAAGGTAATATTTCATTTGCATGATTCATTTCATTTGCATGTTTCATTTTAGTGCAACTTGATATTATACCAAGTGTACATTGCAAGTCGAAATATTTACTGACATTCCGTTCATGTAGGTCGAACATGGTATTTATGCGATAATGGAAGAATGACAAAGCTATGGTAATGCCTACTCCACAGTTTCAATTGAAAGGTATTACAATTTACAATGTAAATGGTGGTGACAAATGAATGGTACTGAAATTGCGAATGCTTTTACTATGTGGTTATTTAAATGCCTATTTCTGCACTTGTGTGATTGTACTACTGTAATGAAAGATTATTAATTGACATATTAGTGCTAAATGTCTAATTTACAACTTCCAATTGTCTAAAATATAGCAAAGGTCATGTCGAATTTTTCCCAAATTTAGAAGAGATCATTTTGTATTTTTTTTGATGTGTTCACTCAATTTTAGCCTTTCCTGTTTTTTTTACAATTTTTACAACACTTTTTCTTTGCATTTTCCCCATTTTTTCCTCATTTTTCACCGATTTTCCGGCCTGGCGCGGTAAACCGCCCTTACCGAGCGGTTTTCTTCGGACGTTTTGAGCAGCGTTCAAAATTTTCAAATTTAAAATTCGGTCGGTTTTCCGCGGTTTTCGTGCGGTTTACCGCGAAAACCGATACCACCGAGACCTCGAAAATCGCTGACGAAACGAGAATGCGAACCCTGGTTGGGCCATAACACTCGGGAATTGCCCGCGGGCCGAAGTGTGTACTCCGAGCTCACAAACCCCACTCGCCAGGCGAAACCCTAGCCACGGGCTCCTCCTCCTCCTCCGCCCATGGCGCCGCAGGCGGTGGAGGTGCGGTGCGCGGGGTGCGGCGAGACGCTGGAGGTGGACCATGGGACGACGGAGTTCGCCTGCCCCGGCTGCGCCACCGCGCAGCGCCTCCCGCCGGAGCTCATGCCGCCGCCGCCCTCGCGCCCACGCCGCGCGATCCCGCTCTCCGCGGCGCACGACCGCGTGCCGTGCGGCGGGTGCGGCGCCGTGCTGAGCGTGCCCCCGGGCCTCAAGAACTTCGGTTGCCCGATCTGCGGCGCCGCCGGCCGCCGCCCAGATTGTCTCCCAGCGGCGCACCCGGCGCCTCCGGGGCAAGAGGTAATGGTTGGGTGCTGTCTGTGTCTACTTGCTGCTTTAACACTTCTTTGGAAGCCGTCATTTTGAAATTGGACAACACAGTTTGTCTTATTGCTAGTTTGATGCAGAACTTAGAGATAAATTGTTTGTTATAACTGCATTTCAGGTCCACCAAATCTTTTGCAGGTTAGTTGATATTCTTGCAGCAATTTCAGTTTATAACAATATGCCAGTACACCGAGTTCAAAAGAATCATATCTGCATTTTGCAACTTTTAGCTGCTCCAGAAGCATTACATGCATGTTATAGCATTATTGAATTCTATAAGCATTAGTTTACACAATGATAAGAATCAAACAGACTGATTTTTGTGGACTTAGTGCCCCAGATCATGTATAAGGGAATTAATCGGCAAGTTGGCATACTGAATCTAAATAAATTCTTGATGACAGACATGACCAACTTAGTCTTTTTTTAATTTGTGACTATTTAAGCTAGCTGTAGTGTGCTCAATATTTTTTGTTCGTATGAATGTTAAGTTTTTAGCATGCGCCGTATGAATGTTACTATATAAATGTCGACAACAGTTAAATAGTTACCGTTGTTGCCAATTATTTCAATTATAATTGCATATTACTTTTATTTTTTTATCTCAGCATGATGTTAGAGTTTACGTTGCGTAACCTACGTCTCCCGTTCGAGGGTGCTTATTTATAAATATGCCGAAATGACATATTTATAAGCAAGCAGTCTCGAATTGTCCACGTTTTTTTGGACAGTTCGAGGATATGTGGTTCGGGCAAGTTTTTGAGCTGTTGTACAACTCCAGAGTAGATTTCGGTAGCATCTCACTGGTGTTCTTCGGATACACACCCCTCTTGACCTGTTGTCGAGACGTGTATTTGGAGAACAGCGGGGAGATGCTGCCAAAATTTTCTCTAGAGTTGTACAACGGTTTAGGAACTTGTCCGAACCACATATCCTCGAATGGGATCAGGACCAAACCTGTTTAGAGAATAGGAGTCATCGTTGATACGTATTTAGTTGGTCAACAGATAGACTTTTCTTTAACATCATCTACTAATCTGTTACTTTACTATAATATGCTACAACAATTAAATGCTATGAATTATACATTCATCTGTTGCTTTACATGATTTATTGTCAAGTGCATATAACAGCTACGAATTGCTTTCTCTCATGTCAAATATATGACCATGTCAGATAAAAGTACTCAAAATATCGCAAGCAGAGAGCATCGGCTCATTGCCAGACAGAGTAGAAGGTACTGCTGAGGGGCTGAGCACGGTTCCAAATGTTGAGGGGCCGGGTAAGGTGAGGAAAGCCCGAGGACCGAACAAAGGGGCCACAGGGAGAACGCCGCAGGTTCTCCACTTCAATGCCACGGGAGTTTGCACGGGTCCTCCCAAGTACAAGGGGCGATATCGGTCATTCCTCGGTCAATTGGTGAGGGAGAGAGTGCCCATAACGGTTAAAGATTGGAGAAAGGAAGTCAGTGCCGAGCAGAAGAATCGGCTGTGGGACGAGGTTAAGGGCAGATGGATTATACAAGAGGAAGATGAAAGCAATGCGAGGCGGTACGCTTTGAAGAGGATGGGTGTGGCCTTGAGACACTTCAGGGTCTTCATACACAGTGAGTACGTCTTGAAAGGGCTTACTCCATTCAAGAGGTATCCGTTCGTAACTCCTGATGTTTGGGAGGAGTTCACGAGGATGAAGAGTACGCCTGAGGCAGAGGAGTTGCGAGAGAAGAACATCGCTATCCAGAGGCAGAACACGCACGCGCACCACCTCGGTTCAGGCGGCTATGAGGGGAAGAAGGCAGAGTGGGCGCGACTAGCCGAGGAGTGCGCGACCTCCGGGACGGCGATGCCTTGCTCTCACATATGTGAGGAGCGGGCACGCGACTGGGTATTAGCGAGGACAAAGAAAACCGCCGACGGGCAACTTGTAGTTGCAAACCCGGCTACCGCCTACGTCGTCTCCACCATCGTAAGACATCTAACTTAGTGCATTGCAGTTGACCCAACCTATTATATTTCAGATCTAATTCGTACTCGCTTCTTGCAGGAGGAGGTAAGCCAAAGGAAAGAGCAGGGCACCTTTCTGAGCCAAGGGTCGAAGGACATCCTGTCCTCTGCGATCGGGAAGCCCGACCATAAGGGCCGGGTGCTTGCCGCAGGGGCAGGGCATACGAAGAAGTCCTATTTCCAAGATGACGCTGCAAGTGTCAAATCAAGATCATGGGAGGCACGTGCGGAGCGCCTCAAGGACACGCTCAAGGAGCAGCTGAGGGACGAGATCAAGGAGGAGATGATGGCACATGAGGAGCGCCTCAGAGCCGAGATGATGGCGATGATCTCCCAGAATCAGAGCCAGATGCCCTCGCCTCTTGTAGAGAAGCCTGTGCCCCGACCCAGTAGCTGCAATTCCAAAAATGATAAGACCGCTCCCCAACTAAAGGTAATAATTAATATTTCCCGACCTAAAGGTACGATGGTAACTCCCACAATGTTGTCCCTCAAGTTGCACACTTCTTGCAGGCGCCTGCCAAGTGCCAGCTCACCCTAATGGATAACGGATTTCTCGTCGAGGCTGCACGCGGGGTTGCATTTCCATGCAAGGAGACCGACACTGTGCACGGTCAGCCTTTGGGGAAGGGCTACATGAGAGTGCAAGTGGACTACGTCCATGAAGACTTCTTATCACATGTGCTCGAGTTCCCCCCTAACGAAGATATCACCACTCTCGGGCAAGCACGGATGTCGTTAATCAAGTGGCCCACAACGGGTGTCGTACTAGTCAAGGTAAAAATCCCGTGTCTTCTCTACTATTCCAGTAGTACTGCAACAAGTTACATATGCGCGTGCTTCGTAGGTTCCTACCATACGTGCGCCTGCTCCTGCTCCTACCATCGTGACGAGTCCTACGTAGAGTGCAGAGCTGGCGCGTAAAAGGTATATGTACATGCATAATAATACACTTAACCTTTGACATACAAATTTTAAAATTTAAATTAGTGCACTCATTTCTATTTTGCAGAAGATCAATATCCCCAGAAGAGTTTAGAGAGCAAATCACTCAACAATTTACGAGACCACTTATGCCAATGGTACTGGTTAGAAGTTATATCGGAGGACGGTAGATTTAGAGATCCTAAAGCCTCCTACTAGTTCATATGTAAACATTATTAATTATATATGTCAATGCGATATCCATGTGTACTGATTGTTAAATATGTTTGTGTTGTATATTATGAACGAATGTGATATTTTGAGAGGATGCAAAAATGGCACACCCCTCATCACAATCGGTTCTTGGAACCGATTGTAATGACCCCCTAATCGGTTCTCCCAAAGAACCGATTGTGATGACGCCTCTATCACAATCGGGCTAAAACCGATTGTGATAACTCCTCCTCATCACTATCTAATGACTTTGTATCGCCACCAGAACCGACTGTAATGACAAAAAAGAACCATTTCTGATGTATATTTCTGTAGTAGTGGTGGCTGCTTCCTGCTGTCGCCTTGTTGCCTCATTGCCATTGGTGACCACCACTTTGGCGCCTACGCCTTGCCTTCTGTACCTGAAGGTGACAATCCCTCGTTGCTGCCCTACAAACCATCAGTTGTTGCCCCTTCCCAGGTACCCCTCTATGTGTTTTTTGCTTGACAAGTGGTCAAACATACCGTGTAGAGTGCAGTGTTCATGAAGCAACAATACAAAGTGGTACATGCCTACATGAATTTGTGGGTTACAGAGCCTTTCTGTGAAAAGTTTATATTCGTTCAGTTCAATTTTCTTCTACCACTAACTGATTTGAGACTTGATGGGGTTTGTACTTCTGCATTAAATTCATTGGATTGAACAATGCCCTATATCATAAAGCAAATTTGCGATGTTAGTACGAAATTTCACATGTTGGTTTAAATATCTAGATGTGTTTAGCTATGGTTTGTGGATTGTTCTGATTGCTGTAATGGTATTCTTAAACTGCAACCAATAATCCCTTGTTCAATGCATTCTGAAGTTGAAATATTATTGATGGAATTTTTTGCCAAAAAAGAACACTATTTCCCATGCAAATGCATGATTTGAGTGCTGATGGTAACATCACATTTATAATGATGTTATGCAGTTGCAGGATGCAGCACAACCCGATTTCCCGGCAGGATCTGCTCGCCAATTATCAAAGAAGCACAAGGTATGTGGTCAATCATCAAAAAGGTGTAAGGGACGTGGTCCTTCAAAATTCATTGAGCCATGCAGAGAAGCTGACAGGTCAGTACTGACATTGATTAGTAAACACGGAGTATTTCTTTTGTTTGGCCTCTTCACATACCTGATGTACTGACTTAAGCTGCATGACTAACACAATATAACCTGCATAATCCCTGAGTTGCTGAACTGCTAAACCTTGGAGGGCGGGAGGGAGGGACTTACAGTTAGTAGAGTAGCTTGGGAAAGTATACCTTCGAAATGGGAAAGTGAACAAGTGGCAAGTATTTGAGGACTCAGGGAGTAGTTTTTACCGATAGCTTAATCACAAATAGCATTGTTTTTAACATCCAGTATACAGTTAGTTTGATATGGTGCTTTCTATTGTACTTAACATTTAAAGCTGCTTATTTCGAATATATACTCCAAATTTTGAAGATAGTGATTGCCGGCTGATGCTTTATATGTGCTCATAATGTTTTAAAAAATGTTGCTTATTGTTCCTTTCACCAGCAGCCATTTCGAAACAGCCAGTCCTACACAAAAGTTAGGGGGGCCTACTGAGCCGAGACATGAAGTGCTAAGTATTGTGAATCCCAGGTACGAGGGGCAGTATGATGATGCTGAGAATGGAGGTGAGGGGGATGAGGAGATAGTGAATATTGCACGACGGGGTCCTCGTGGAATATCCTTTCTGCCAGATGTCCATCTGATGAGGAGCAAAAGCCTATACTCACTCCAGTTGGGGACATGTGAGTTCATCTGACTGAACTCCATCCTATTTGATATTTTACACCCTTATTGTGCATCTTATCACTGTACTTGCTTTTATTTGGTCTATATGTGCAGTATGTGGTTGGTGCATCCATTAGACAAGAATACCCGGCTACCCAATGGAGTCATCGGATGCATTGTACGAGACCACTACCCACGGATGGTCAAGTACAAGGGCACTGATCAGCATGCTGAAAACTGGAAGCATTATGCAGTCGCTCCTGATCCCCTAGGAGAGAAAGAGAATCTGTTGGAGCGGATCAATGCAGACTTTTGGGCAAGCACGCGACTTGCTATTTCCGTTTCACCTCTATTTACACTTTACAGTGCACTAATAGCTTTGTATTTTGCAGGCACAGTATAGATGGAAGGATGGTGTTGAGGCACATGCTCAACGGGTTGTAAAAAATGTCATCAAAGAGATTCAACAGTTGATATATGGTGCTTGTATTCATGCTGTTTCAGACTATTGCAAGAAGTTTGGGGCCATGAAGATAGGGGAACAGGAGGCCCGGGTCAGGTATTTATGCCAGGAGGAGTACATGCAGGTATTGTTCTTTGTTGATTTTCGTACAGAATTTTACTCTCTCTTTTTTTCAGGACATACAGAGTTTTACTTCATATCTGTTATTTTACATCGGATGTAATAGGTCATGCCCTCCTGGATGCAGACTTGTCCTGATGCGTGGGAGAGCCTTGCTTGGAAATGGTCGTCTGAGATCTGGAAGAAGAGGTCGATGGATTTGAGGAGAAGAAGAAATATGAACAGGCAGCCAGGCCACAGGCAGGGAAGCAGTTCTCTGCTTCGTCTGTGCCAGAAAAAGGCAAATTTCCTAAACCTTCAGTGATATTTCATCTATTTAACCATACCATCCTCAAATCGATTGCAAACACAGGGTGAGGAAGAAGTTCGGGATGTTACGCCTATTGAAGGATTTTTGTATGGTCACAGAAGTGGGGATTCAAGCAGCCCTACCGACCTCTGCAACGATCTTGCATTACAGAGACTAGTAAACATGCCAGCTCTTGTCAAGTATCTTTTACTGCACGAGTGCCCAACATGTAGCCTACGTTCCAGCTTCTCCATTTGCAGGAGGCCTATAAGGAAGCTGTGTTGGAGATTCACGGCCCTGACTACGACTGGATTAACAATCCAAAGGTTTGCGGGGGTGAAGCCACACGGTCGCTGGCTCATCTTTGACGGCCTCCTCAACACCAAGGAGGCTCTGGCTGATGCTAAATCGCAAGGTTTGAAGGCGCGGGTGAGGCAAACCAAGCAACAGGGGGCGGTAGAGGAGAGGCTCAACCAGCTGCTGAAGGAGAAGCTGCAGCAGATAGAGGAGAGCCGGCTCGCCCGTGACCAGGAGATGAAGCAGCAGATGCGGCAGGAGCTGCAAGAGCAGGTTGCAGCAGCTATACAGTCGACTAACGAGTACTGGCTGTCTTACCTTCAGGCTACTCCGAGAGCTGCTCGTTCGTATCTACTCCATTAGCCATTTTTTTTTCCGTTTGCCGGTGTTTCTGACTCTTCAGCCGCCTTTCCCGGCTTTACGGCCCTCTTCTCAACCTGTACGAATCTCGCAACTGTTGTGTTGTTGGAGCGATATCATCTGGTTAATGAAAGCACAAATGTTTACAAGAGCTTCCCCCCCCCGGTTGTCTGTTAAGGGTACGTCTGCTTCGGCCTCAGCACAGCGCGGGACACCGGATGGTGAATGCTGACCGTGCGATGCAATTGACTTCTAGTAATGTTGTTTTGTATGTGCTTGTTGCGTTGGAGTACTCGTCCACGCGGACATGGTTTTAGAATGGGAAATTTTAGCTTTACCCGTCACTCTTTTTTTCCCTTTTTTTTTTGCGAAAGTAGTCTCTGTACAAAGGTTTCAAATTTCGGTTTCGGAATAAATTTCGCCCTGGGCCGGATATTATTTCGGACAAAATTTGAATTTGAAAATTCAAATCCGGTCCAATCCGGAAAAAAAAACCGAAATTCGGCGAAAAACCCAAAATTTCGGGTGAAATATTCGAAATTTCGGGTTTTTTGCACTGGTTGAAAAGTAGTTTAAACGTTAGCGAAAAATTTTGAATTTTTTTTTGGAGGTTCCTGACACAATGCTGATGTTCTCACAAAAATTTCAGCTGATTATCATACCTGAGGAATTTTTAAAAATTCGGAGAGTGGTTGATAAAACATTGACCGACAAGTTTGATCGGAATGGAAAATGGTACAAATCAAGTTATAAATTGTTGAAATTTTTTGTGCATGGTTATGATCCATAACTAATGTTCTCATAAAAATTTCAGCTGATTATCACATGTGAGGAATTTTAAAATTCGAGAGTGGCGTATCTGATAGAACACTAACCGACATGTTTGATCCGAATGGAAAATGATACAAATGAAGTTAGAAACTGTTGAAATTTTTTGTGCATGGTTATGATGTATCTACAATACTCTCATAAAATTTTCAGATGATGATCAAACTGTATGAATTTTTAAAAATTCGAACAGTATTACTGCCATGTTAAAAGGTTTACTGGCAAACTTGAACAAAATGAAAAATTATGTAAATCATAATTTTTTTTGAAAATTTTAAAGAATGGTGATAAGGAAGTTCTTAATATCCCATAAAAATTGTGATTCACGATCACACTCCGGTGAATTTATAAAATTCTTACAAGGCACAGTATCATTTATGTTCTTTTCTTTTTGATTTTTGAAATATAATATAACAAACGAAGTTCAATGCTTTCATAGATTTGATTGACCAAACAAACAAAGTTGAAATTTTTTTAAAATTTATATAATGTTACTGAGTCAATTATTAATCTCTAAAAAAAATTTAGATCATAATCACCTCAAGAAAATTTATAAAATTCTGACAATATAACTGTCCCAATTATGTTCATTCTGTTTTTGATTTTGTAAAGATAATAAATGAAGTTAAATTATTTTGAAATTTTTTATGTATGATCCTAATCTACTAAGTATAATACCACAAAAATTTCAGATTATTATCATGCTTGTACAATTTTATAAAAATCTGATAGTATTTCTGCCAAAATTTTAAAACGTTTAAAAAATTAGGTTTTTCAACAAATTTTCATAGGAGATAACTTTCCTAAGGGTTATTGGACCAAATCCGGCCCTAAAACTTTCAAAACCGCCAAAAACACAAAATTTCGCTTTTAAAAGCGAAATTTCAATTTTTTTTAAATTTTTTTTCCGACCTATACTTGAGATCTCGGGGTGGTCCGAAATCCGAAATTCGCCGAAATTTTGAACCTTGCTCTGTACGACGTGATTTGCAAATTTGTTCTCTCGTTCGAGCGCAAAAGATTGGATAGGTGACACATATCACTTGTCAGAGAGACAGACAGTTTGGTTGGGCCGAGCTCGTTGCCGTGCTCTCAGAGTTCGGTTGGAGCTTCCGTGCCTCGTAAGCTGGACAGGATGTTCCTACCTGGTCGGTTTTGTCCTTTCGCTCTGCCTGGGGCTCGGTAGGTGTGGACGTGATGTACTTTGAGTTCACAATTTCGTTTCAAACCGAAAACCGTTAGCTTGGTGGTAGCGGTTTTCGCGAGAAATCGTTCAAAAATCATGAAAAATTGAACGGTTTGCAAATTCAAAAAAATTTGAATTCTTGTCAAACTCACGCGCGAAAATCACGGTTTTTGACGAAAAACCGCTTGGTTTTCATGAAAAACCGACCAACCAATTAGATGTTCTTACAAAACGGTTTTCGAGCGGTTTTTAACGCATATTTTTTTTTCAATTTTTAAAATTAAAGCGGTTTTGGATCTTAAGCCACAGCGGTACGCTCGAAAACCGCAGTTTTCGAACGGTTTTTCGCGGTTTTGTGAACCTTGGTCGTGTCAATGGTAGCTTGAGGTCGATGAAATGTTTCTGCACGGTGTTTGCATGTGGTTTCAGTTTATACAAGGGCGAGGGCTAGCGGGCTGGAGGCTAGGTGGCAGGGCGGTGCGAGGAGAGAAGGCGGTGGTGGTGAGTAGGAGACACGGCGGGGAGGGAATCGGGAGAGGGGAACCGGGTGTCTTGATGCGAATCTGGAAATATTAGAGGGTTTTTTTGCAAAAGAGTGGGAGCGCGACGATCTCTTCTTCTTTAAGGTAAGGAATTTGCTGTGTCACTCAGCTGAAATGCCACCGTGGTATTTTGGGAAAAGATATTCACTCGTACATTTCTTCTGTAACCATTTGACGAGCCCACTGCCAAGTCAATAGTATCAGACAGGTCTATAATATAAAGAGAACTACTAGATTCTCCATATCCAATAGTGGCCACCATGTTTCACGATGCCAAGTAACCCAAGCTCACGATAAATTTCCAGGTAACAACAAAGAAAATAAAATGCATATTTCAAAATATGTGCAATAATGGCAAAAATAATAGGCAAGCATAATAGAAGCAACAACAAAACATTGGGATACAGTTCTCGCTGAACTGATGAATTGGTGTTGGCTGCATCAGGGAAATGATGCTCAAGCATTTTTAGATGTCCAGATGCTTGCGAGTGCAGAATTCACTAACGCCTTCTGCTTTCCCAAGTGTCCAAGCAGCCTCTGGTAAAAACCCCATGTCATCCTCAAAGTTGTCTAGAGCACTCCCTAATCCGTATGATCTGCCAGATAATTTCAGAAGAATATGTCATGAGACATTAAACGCCAGTATGGCCATGGGCTTACACTCCTACAGAGAATATTAGAACAACTATAGAGAACAATTGAACATCAACATATTAAATAGATGAAGAAATTGTAAACTCTGAAAGAAAAATAGGCAGTGGGTTCTCCCTCTCCAAAAAAATAAAATAAAAAATGAAGACGATGAAATTGTGGTCTGCTTGATTTAATATCCTCTCTCTCTCTCTCTGCTTGGAATCGACTGTTGCATAGCTTGTGAGAGTGGAGAGAATGCAATGGTAATATGGTATCAGGATAGCCCGAACTAATGATATATCTATGTTTCTGACAACAGATTGTAATGTTATAAATCTTTGTCATTATATTCGTGAACACAAAACATGAGTATGATGGAGAACCTTACCGAATTGTACCATTCATGCTGCCTGCAGGTCACTATTTATCTTGGACTCTCAAAGGCCGCTCGGTGTTGGAAGCATGTCGTGCAATTGTTCCCGTGCACTGCCAACCAGGGTTTCACTGCCAACCAGGGTTCACAAAACCGACGAAAACCGTTCGAAAACCGCGGTTTTCGAGCGTACCGCTGAGGTTCGAAATCAAAAACCGTTCGGTAAACCGATCTATTCAAAATTTTTTTTAAAAAATTTAAAAATTTTGAAAAATTTTATGCGCTCGGTTTTTCGCCAAAAACCGCGGTTTTCGTCAAAAACCGCTCACAAAAACCGTTTTGCGATGAACATCTAGTTGGCAGCGGTTTTTCGCAAAAACCGAGCGGTTTTCTATTTTTTTTTTGAATTTTTCAGAAAAATTTGATTTATTAACCCTTCGGTTTTCACGGTTTTTGGCGGTTTTCCGAGCGGTTTTTGCGATTTTCGTACCGCGAATTTCGATACGAATTTTGAATTTCGGTTTTGTGAACCCTGCTGCCAACCACTAAGGCTGTCCGATTGTTCCGATGACCAAGGAGTACACGTGTATGTGTGTTGCACAAAACAAACGGAAAGCTATAGTAAAAGGGGCGAAGCTCCGATCAGTACCATCGCTGCCTGAAGGTTGATTTCCTCTTCTCCGAGAAGATGACCCCACCACCGTCCATCTGGTTATAAAATGCAAGGCAAAAGTGAAGATTTATTTTTTAATAATATTTTTTTAATGAAAAATTACAAAAATAATATGCCGAATTAAAAAAATTACAAATATGCATATCTGTCTATCGCCAGTTGAAATAGCGACAGAGACTCTGTCGCCAATGGTTATAGAGAGCTGTCGCTAACGGTCATAGCTCTTTGTCGTTATTTGAAATAACGACAGAGGTGTATATTTGTAATTTTTTAGTTTCGCATATTATTTATGTAATTTTTCATTAAAAATATTATTAAAAAAATAATTCCAAAAGTGAATGACTAAAATGAACAGGGATACAGATTTGATGTAAATAAAACCTTTGTAGAAGAAATCACATACGCACAAATGTAAAATATTGCTATATAAGGAGAGATTATAAGCACAAGGAACTTCAGAGTATCTCAATGGTGTGACAACAAGGATGTATATATATAGGCTAGGAAACATAGTCCCGAACAGAGAAGCAAACTGAATCAGAGTTGGATACACTATCCGTTGCCATGTCTGACACAGCTTGACTCATGCACAGCTCGGCATCACGTCTGACAGTGTCCGGCACGGACTCGATGACGAATTCGGATCGCACTGTAACAATCTTCATCTTAAGACGAATTCGCTCTTGTAGCCGAAATATCAAATCTCCTTAAAGTAAGTTTTCATCACCAGACTTTGTACCTCAAAAGTCAGTACTAATACCAATGATTAATACTAGAAGAGTCTTATCCGAAAACTTCAAATGAAGCAAAATTGAGTAAACCATTGGCATATCCAAACACACAGCTATCAGCAAAGTAGACAAAGAATTATTGGTCTTCAACGGTTCATAACTCCTGCAAAATCTGAGTCTATACAACTAACCTTTTGATCTAAATGCTCAATTATCAAACAATGTAAGCTAAAATATCACCTATGGTGCTGGATAGAAAGTGAAAAACTCATCTTATTGAATATTGACATTCTCCACCTAAAACACAAAAATCAGTAAACAACTCTTGTTGAAGAGCAACTTACAGACATGATGAAATGCCTCAAGTTTTGATGGAAATTTAAATTCGAATTTAAAGTTTAAACTTAAGATTAAAATCCATAGTTTAGTTTGAGAATCCAAGATTATATATGTGAGGAGCTCATCGAGATGGTCAATATTGACTATTTATTTGCTCTATTTTGAGCTCGGAGCGAGAAGTTGTGGATAATAGAGATTGATGGCAAATATTATTAAAAAACAAAACAATAATAATAATGATTATTAGGAGGGAGGACTTCTTAGGCTAGCCTACTAGAGCCTCATGTATCAAAGGTGGAGGGACTCAATCTTTCCTAGGATTGCATCTTTTTCTCCTAGGGCAGTCGCCATCTTTCCTCGGATCACTCTTAGGTTTCATCCTCTTTTTCCTGTAGCTGCACCATGGCTTCTCCAAGAGGTAGAGGGGAAGGCAAAAGAAAGAGTGAGAAAGAAGAGAAGAGTTCCCATGTTTTTCCCATTGGATCTTCACCGATGTGTGGATAACTCTCCAATACACTCACCTTTTTTACGTATATGAACTTTTATATGGATTAGTTGGGTAATTATGGTGTACTTAGTCTTTTGGATCATGCTAATTCTCGTCTAGGGTTGTTGTGGTTTTCCTGGTTTTGTGTATTTTAGATATAATTGATTTTCAAAGGGCTTTAGAGGAAGAATTGAAAAATGTGGTGTGCCAAAAAATTATAGACAACTTTAATATCATTCAAATAAGATAAAAAAATCACTAAAAATCCATTGGATACAACTCAAGTTATGGCCTTTTGATGTTCCGCAGACCGTCACTACTCAGGTGTGTAGCAATATTAGATGGTTTAGACCTTGAAGATGATCGAATTAGGTTTTACAATAACTAGAGATTTTGATGAGGACATCAACCCGAAGGATACGACCGCTGCCACTACTTCCTCTCCGACTGCGCCGTCTTCATCGCCTACACTCGACGCTGCAACATCTTCATCGCAAAAGGGTCTTAATCTAGAAGCTCAACCTTTCAAGCCCACGACAAAGAACCAGCGCCTCAAGCACACACGCCAAGGACAGCCCACGCGCCAAGGAAGACTCGTATGGAAACCCAAGATGCCAAAAAACCCGGTTCGGTCATCCAGCAGCACGCCAACTTCAAATGGGCGTAACTCGAGCTCCCGGACTCCGTTTTCGGCGTGTGACCACCCGTTGGAAAGCTTAGGAGATAAGATTTCCAATAGATCCAGCCTCACCTTCCAATTCACTCCAGATAGACAGAAAAATGCAGAACAATATCACAGGCTAAATCTGTCAGGTGCTGCGTCACCGTATTTTTGGGCCCATGGCCTATGTATGGTAAAGGTTGCGTGGTGGCCGACCCTATTTTAGACGTCCCAAATCTGGTCTCTACCCTATATAATGCCCCTGCCGTCATACTTTGGGATTTAGGTTTTGTTGTGTTTTGGTAGACCCCGTGTGCATCCCTTCTCAATCTTGCGTGTATCGACTAGACCACCCGAGTTGAGAAATAGAATCTCACCCTTGTTTTCTTTGAGATTATTGGATTGAAATTGCTATCACCTTGTTCTTGCATGTTCTTGGTTGCAGCAGGTACAAGGATCGATCGGGTCTTTGATTCGGTTGATCACCTCGTGTGGTGACGTTGCGATTGTTTGGTTGCTGATCTTGTTGTTATTAGCCGATCCATCTACTCTGTACTACACCAAATCACCGTATCGTTCTCATCAGAAGATCGGGACAACCTTAGAGCACATCAGATTTATAGTTAATTTTATTATCTTTCAACGAAGTACTTAAACACTTGATTTGGCCAAATAGATCAAAAGATATGAGATTTATCAGCTCGTTGTCATGTGAACCGTCGCGATTAGGTAGTGTCGTGGTAATTTAAAGATTAAATATAGTAGAGGTCCAAAATAGGGATTTTGATACATATGAATAATGTAAATAATTATCTAACGTTTTATTAGAGTATAAGAACATTAAATTTTTTTAAGTGGTTAAAAAGTTATGGCTTGTAGAAGGCTACTACCTAAAAATCGATCACTGCTGAGTGCAGTTTTGTTAATTTGCTTATTAGAGCTAATGAAGATCGAATTAAATTATATCCATAACTATAGAGAGCTAGATAATTTCTCATAGGTTCCAGAGATGCTATAATTTGCTATATTTGGTTCCATATAAAAAATAGATACTAAATTGTTAAGCCTGATGTCTAGTAAAGTAAGAGAGCAGTCTTCGTAAAACAGTCTTTGAGGCTAGAAACGAGGGATTGAATGAATTAATTTGAATCTTGGCCAACTATAGAATTATAGGTAGTCTTATGTAATTTTCAGAACATATTTGGGTTTTTCATGTTTGGGCTCGTGAGTTAGGAGTTATGGTTGTCTGATCGCCTAGACAACAAAAGGGAAATTGTCTAGTGATGGGAGGGTTAGGTCTAGATCATACGTAGGAGCGATATTGTTATGCTTGATATTATTTAGGGTCTGTTTGGGGGAGCTATAGCTTTTCTAAAAAGCTACTTTTTGGCTTTCTGGGCTGAAAAGCGGCTGTAGTTTTTCATAAGATGTCATTTAATAAATAGCTAATTTCCTTTAGCAATAAGCTGCAAAAGCAGGTCCAGCCCAGTTTTCAGTTTTTGACTTTTGTTAGTTATATATGGTTTTGGCTTATGTCAAAAGCTGCTTAAAATCTGAGCTGTTTAGAAGGTTTACTGACTTTTCAGAAGCTGAAGCTGGCTTTAAACCCCCTCCAAACAGGGCCTTATTGTTATGTCATGTAGTTGAGTTGGTATTACCTGCTATAGGAGGTGTAACTTTAAGTTTGGCTTCATCTGCTCAACAATCCGTCTAATGCGGTTATATAGCAAGTGCATGGTAGAATGGTAGACGGTTGGTGAAATTATTGTTTAATAATTAGGGATGATTTATGATGTTAATTTATAAGTACTTCCATGATGTTGATTTATTATTGATGATTCACCTATGAAAACTAAATGTCACGATATGATAACGATGATTAATAACATTGAAAGATAAATATGGCATCATATGCATCATGATAGATTGTCTGAGTGATATCTGTATCCTACTATGTGTAGGTAATCTTATGGGAGTAGAGACAAATAACTACTCTCTCCGATATACATAATGCATATATAAGTAATATATATTGAATTAAAACCATACGAGTACATGACTATAGTAACAAATTATATATCAATTAAATTAAGAAACATCGAGAAAGAATATGCTACTTGAGGATCAATGATGAACTAATTGTTAATGTAAATGATGAAATGGAAAAAATGATGAAAATGGCCTTCTTGATATCGAATAGGAAAATCCGAATATCCGATCCAATATCCGATCCGATATCCGAATAGGAAAATCGGATATCGAATAGGAAAATCGAATATCGGATCCGTCCGTATTCTGGGATATTGATGCTCGGATCCGATCGAATCCGTTCAAGTATCGGATCCGACGGATAGTAAATCGGTCCGGATCCGTCCCGACGATCCGGTCGGATCGAGATATCCGACCGTTTTCATCCCTATGTGTAGGTAATCTTATAGGAGTAGAGACAAATAACTACTCTCTCCGTTCATTTTTTATAAGGCGTATTTTGACTTTGCACAAATATTAAGGTTACATTGAAATTAAGAAAGGTACGAGAGAAAATGACTTAGATGCCCTCATCTAATTGTTTTCAAAGATGAAAGATATACTTTGTATGGGTGGTAATGAATAAATACATACGATTAAGAGAGAATAAATAAAGATATACAAGAAAAGACTTTATTAAATCTATATTAAACCTTATATTTGTGAATAAAGGTCTTATAAAAGTGAGCAAAGGGCGTAAGTATTAGGGTACATACTTCACTGGAGCAGAGGTTAGATCACGTAAGAAAATTTGATCACTCGAAGACAAACGTAAAGAGAAAAGCAGAAGATTTCACGCGCCGCCCCGGCTGCACATCCACCACGCGGCTTAGCGGTGGCCACGCGCGGCGCGCACCACGAGCGTTCCTTCCGCCATACGATCCGACGGTGCGGGGAACACACCGCACGGCCGCGTTCCACGTGAGCCACGAACCACGAGTCGCCCAGGAACCCAAGCCAACGCACACGCGCGGCGCCCACCCAAGAAACCGACGCCAAGAGCCGCCCAAACGCGGGGGCGGCGCCTTGGCGCCACCTCCCTCCCCACTCGAAGTCACATCGCCCCACCCGCCTCCTCCACCTCTATATATATCGCCACGCGGCCTCGCCTCCTCCCCCATCTTACCGAGCAAGGCTTCGTCGCACGGACCGCTCCATCCATGATGGCACCCAAGGGCTCCTCGCAGGGCGGCCACGAGGCTGGCAAGGGCGGCGGATGCTGGGGCGAGGAGCCGAGGCTCCGCGGCGTGCGGAAGCGGCCGTGGGGGCGGTACGCGGCGGAGATCCGCGACCCGGCCAGGAAGGCGCGCGTCTGGCTGGGCACCTTCGACACGGCCGAGCAGGCCGCGCGTGCCTACGACGCCGCCGCGCGCCGCCTCCGCGGGCCCACTGCCAGGACCAACTTCCCCGCTGGCGGCGCCGTGCAGGCGCCGCCGCCCAAGGCGGCTCCGGCGGAGAGCGTGAGTGGCAGCAGCGCCGTGGAGTCGTCGCTGTCGTCCCGGGACTCGCCGTTGGGGACGGCCGCGGTGGTGGGAGAGGAATTCATTGCGACTGTGTCGCTGGATTTGAGGCTGGGGGTGCCGGCGGTGGTGGCCACGCAGCCGTACCTGTCCCCGGACCTGAGGCTGGCGGTCACGGTTGCCGTGCCGGCTCCAGCACCGTCCGTGACGCCGACCAATCGGCATGAGGCTGCCGTGACGGCCAAGAAGGCGGCGGCGAGGGACGACGTGCAGAGCGACACGGGTTCGTCGTTGTCATCGTCGGTGGTGGATGCGGCGCCGCCGGTGGGCGTGGGGTTCGACCTCAACCTGCCGCCGTCGGCCGAGATAGTGATGTAGCCACCGCCCACCCAAGAGATAAACAATCACTTAATTAATTGGGTAATTAATTACTCGATTAGGTGTACTCCAGTAGTCGTGTAAATAGGCAGCTATGCAATTAGTATCTGCAGCTTCCTCGCTCCATTGTTTGCACTGAGAGGTAGTGAGATGGAATTGCAGTGCACTTGCAAGAAATGGTTTCCATCGTTCCATGAATGAACGAATCTGCTGTTGTTGTAAGCAATGAGAAGATCGTGCTCTGCTGCTACGGTACTAAATGCCCTCCAATAAAGTGAAGCGTTTAATTTTGGAGATGGAGATCTCTTTTAGGGGAGTCAAATCAGCTCCTGTTGCCTACTTAACTTACACCATGCAAGCATCACCAGCAGTTGCCTTTGTAGGCGGTTTGCCGTTTGTTCCCCTTCCAATGGAGTTACGGTTGCCGGAGACCTTCCAGGATGCCGTCGTCGAAAATCTCCCTTTTCTTCCCTGCTTTTCGGACGAATTTCTCCACATCCATGGCATCTCCTTCGAGCTTGCCCCGGATCTGGCCATCTAAGGCCTGTGCATCAAGATTTGAGCGCCAGCTTCATACTGGCCTCAACGAAACTTTCTCGATACTCCGACCAGGGTACACAAAACTGATTTCGCGAAAGCCGAATTTCGAAAATCGGAAAAACCAAGCCGAAAATCACTTGAAAATCGTCAGAAACCGAAGAGTTAAAAAATCAAAAAAAATTGGTAAAATTGGGAAAAAATTCAAAAGAAGTCGAAAACCTCGAAAAACCGGTCGAAAACCTACAGACCAAGTGAATGTTCCTTAGAGCCGATTTTTGAGCGATTTTCACTTGATTTCATCGAAAATTGAGCGGTTTTCACCGATTTTCGACCGGTTTACGTCGCATATTTTTTTAAATTTTTGAATTTGAATTTGAATCAGATCGGTTTTTCGTTCGGTTTTTAATGCCGAACCGGCCCGGCAAACCCGGTTTTCGTCGGCTTTGTGAACCATGCTTCCGACAAGATTTACCTTCTCCACAGACTAGTTCTACGGAGAAGGCAGGCTTCTTATGGAAGTTGCATGGCGGCTTTCAAGTCAGCGACGCTCATCTTCACCGAACGGTCAGCGCCGGCTACCGCTCCCATTTTCAGGAGCTCCAGGGCAGGGACGAGATTCAAAATCACGTACGAAAAAAGTAAAAAAATATAAATTACTACAGTATTTTAAAGTAATTTCGGCGAAATCTCGAGTATTTTGATCAGATTTGGATGAATAACCCTTAAGAATATCATTATCCATGAAAATTTGTTGAAAAATCAAAATTTTAAGACGTTTTATAAAAATAGCAGAAACACCGTCAGATTATTATAAAATTGTACAAGCTTGATTATGCTCTGAAAAATTTATGATACCATCTTTAATAGTTTAGAATCTTACAGAAAAATTTCCAAAAGAATTGAACTATTTGTTATATTTAAATTTTCAAAAACAAAATGAACACAGTTGAGACCGTAACAATGTTAGAATTTTATAAAATCACTAAGTATTGCCTCAGCACCCTTCTCTGAAAGTTTCAAAAATTATAAACTTATTTTGGTTGTTCAATCAAATCATGATCCAAAATTATACATGGAAGCTTTTATCAGGACAACAGTATTATTAGAATTTTTTAAAAAAATTTAGGCTTGATCATCATCTAAATATTTTATGATAACATTAATGATGCGTCGGGACAATTCAATTTTTTTTTAAAATTTTCTAATATGGTTTGAATAATTTTTCGTTCGGTTGAAATTTACCGTAGAACTATATTTCATTTATTCTGCTAGGCATTGGCCTTCACAAACTTGTTCAAAAAATTGTTATACATAATATCACAACATGGTAGCTTAGCTCAGGTAACAGTGAGGTTTGTTCTTCCGAATAGTACCACGAAAATGTAGGATCAAAAGATTGAAAGAGGAATTTAACATGAAAAACCTTTATAGAGAAAATCACGAACGAACGAAGATTATCACCATATCAGAAGATATTTACAATAAACTCTTGTTTTTTCTATAAACCATAGAAATACATTTTTTAACGGAATAAAACAGACTTTGTATAACAGTAGATTTGAGATATAATAGGAAATGAATTCATATCAGATCCAACTTTAACAATCTTTACTTGAGACGATTTTTTTTTGTAGCCAAAATATAATGTAACTCTCTTCAAAACATATCATTATAAATACATCATTTTTGAAATAATTTCCGTAAAATTTATACATCTCATTTCTTTAAACCTATATTTTTATCGGACATTTTATAACATCTCACGATGGCATGACGTGCGGAACGCCACGCACGGCACGGCCCAGTGCGTCAAAGTCCACGACTGACAGTGGCGTGCAGCAGCATGCCGAGATTCCGAGGTCATTGTCAGTACTCAGTAGTAGGAGTTCTCACCGCACGTACGGCACCGC
Organism: Otatea glauca; assembly: GCA_036346275.1. NCBI lineage: Eukaryota > Viridiplantae > Streptophyta > Magnoliopsida > Poales > Poaceae > Otatea > Otatea glauca. The sequence goes on along the minus strand of CM070725.1, from coordinate 9,240,564 downwards.
CCACATCTGACAGTGGTGTGACCGTGGGCCGGTCCGGACACGGATGCACCTAGAAACCGATGCCTCGCTCCCGCTTCTGTTCCAAGGGAGGCTTGGTGAATAATGGTGATATTAAAAGGCCGTGACTAGGAGTCGGGATGGGAGCAGGGTTTCAAATCTGATCGAATTTTGGTAAAATTTCATCGAAATTTCGGATTTTGGACCACCTAAATTTAAAAGTATCGGTCGGAATTTTTTTTAAAAAAAATTGAAATTGCTACGGTATCCAAAATTTCGGTTTTTCTCGACGAGATTTCATGCTTTTTGGCCGGTTTTAAAACTTTCAGGCCCGGATTTGTTCCAATAACCCATAGGAAAGTCATCTCCTATGAAAATCTGTTGAAAAACCAAATATTTTAGACATTTTAAATTTTTTGCAGAAATACTGTCAGATTTTTATACAATTTTACAAACTTGATAATGAGATAAACATTTCAAGGTACTAGTAGTTTAAGATCATACATAAAAAATTTCAAAATAATTTAACTTCATTTGTTATCTTTAAGAAACCAAAAACAGAATGAGCATAATTGGGACAGTTACATTGTCAGTTTTTTATAAATTTTCTTGAGTGTGATTATGATCTAATTTTTTTGAGAGATTAATAATTGACTTAGTACCATTATATAATTTTTTTAAAAATTAAACTTTGTTTGTTTTGTCAATCAAATCTATGTAAGCATTGAACTTCGTTTGTTATATTATATTTCAAAAATCAAAAAGAGAAAGAACATAAATGGTATTGTGCCTTGTAAGAATTTTATAAATTCACTGGATTGTGATCATAATTCAAAGTTTTTGTGAGATATTAAGCATTTCCTTATCACCCTTATGTAAAATTTTCAAAAATTTTAAAACTTTTTTTATTGCTAAAGCAAGATCATCAGGCTTTTATGAGCATGTAGCACTGTCTGAATTTTTAAATATTATTTAAGAATGATCATCACATAAAATTTTTACATAAACACTAATGTTACATAAGGACCATCCACAAAAATTTTCAAAATTTTTTAATGTGGTTTAGATAATTTTTCATTTTGTTCAAGTTTGCTGGTAAGACTTTTAATAGGGCAGTAGTACTGTTCGAATTTTTAAAAATTTATGAAGCTTGATCATCATTTGAACATTTTATGAAAACATTAGTGATGCATCATAACCATGCAAAAAAAAATTTCAAAGTTTTATAACGTGGTTTGAATCATTTTGCATTCGGTTCAAAATTACGAGTCAGCATTTTATCAAGATAGTAGCAATGTTTGAATTTTCAAAAATTCGACAGACTTCGGAATAATCTGAATTTTTTATGGCAATATCATCAATGTGTCAGGACTTTACAAAAAAATCAAATTTTTTGGTATCGTTTGACCCACTTTTTATCCGTTGCAAAAAGACCAAAATTTTGGATATTTCGCCCAAAATTACGCTATTTTTCGGCGAATTTCGTTTTTCTCGGTACAAAACGAACCGGATTTGAATTTTAGTTTTTGAATTTCGGACGAGATTTATCTGAAATACCCGAATTTCTCCGAAATTTCGGATTCCGGTCCTAAGCGGTATTTTATCCGAAAACGAAATTTGAATCCTTGGATGGGAGTTTCCATGGACGCATTATCGCAGTATTTTTTAACATGTGTATAACATTTATAATCAATATTTACAACAAAATGTAAAATAATAATGATAATGTTGAGAAAAAAAATATAAATTAGACGAAACCATGAGTATAGAACATAGCTGGATTTTAAAATGGTTCAGACATTGTCACAAAAAAAAGTTACAAGAACTCAACACTTCAACATTTGAAAAGAATGGTTATAACATTTTGCAGATGCTCATGCAATATTTTTCTAATATGTGTGCAACATTTGTAATCTCCTATGATTCAACATATAAGATATCGTACACAACAATCAGTGATAACTACTGCAACAAATCTAAAATACATTCGCAACAAAACTGAAAAAAGATGCAACGATTTCCTAGGTGCAACAATTCAATATCTCTTATGCAACAAAACATAAACATTGATGCAACAAGTCAAAATACAGATCGCAACAAATGCCTCTTGCGTAATAAACATTGTGAAGAGATGTTACAACAAAATCAAATACTTCATACAATAATTAGAAAAAACATATGCAACAATTTAGATGCATATCTGCAACATGTGTACCAAAATAAGGAGGACGTGCGTGTGGTGGCAACGACGATTGACTCGATGCCTCATCTTCACACTCCACCCCACATTATCGCTTCATCATCAGCCCTTTGGTCGTCATCCGCCGCCGCACGCCTCCTTTCCCGCTCCTCGGGCTTGCTAGATCCGAGAAGCTCTACCCGCTCCTCGGAAGGGATAGAGCTTCAACAATAGAGGGATGAATCACTCCTGGCTAGCAGCAGCCATTTGCTGCCCCTGCCTTCTCTAAACTCAATCCCACCAGATCCAAGCTCTCGCCATGGATGCAACAAAGGCCGAGCTAGCGTGGTCGGTGCCTCCGCCTCGATAACAACCCAAGTCAGGAAAGCTTAGCTCGTCTCGATAGCAACGACGGCGCCACCTGTGGAGTCCGCACTCTTGCATGGAGGGGCTTAGCAGTTTTGGTTTGATCAGAGAATATGTTGCTGAATGGCTACAACAATTAAGAGTGAAGAGAGAGGATCAGATGTTGGGAGGAGCGACCGGCTGAAAGGCGTCCGATTTATTTTATTGCCCATACGTTCGAAGCATAGTAATTCCGATATTAAAATGCGCTAAGCGGAGAGGGCGGCGGCGGCGGCTGCAACCGTGCCGACGGCGACACGCGGGCAGCAGCTAACCCATAGCCACCCACCCTTTCCTTCTCTGAATAAACAAAAGAAAAGCTGAGAGCACGACGCGCAAGTGTGCGCGCCACGCCAACAGCTACCACGCGACGTGCACAGCTACCGTGCAGCTGCGCAGGCGCCACTTGTATATTCCGCCGGCCTGATCGGCGCTGTTCAGTCCTAGCTAGGGGAGAGGCCAGCCTTTCCCAAAAATCGCGTGACCGCGTTTCGCGTGTACGCTTGGTGCTGCGGTTGTTTTTTTTGAGAGATCTGTTACTGCTACGGTTGGACTCCGATCATTGATCCACGTAGTCGTCTTAGTTGTTTTTGACTTAGATCTATGACTTGTATTTCTGGTTTGAGGGTACGCTGGGGCATTAGATCGAAGAGGAGTTTCTGACGGCACACGTATCAGTAGATTCATATTGTACCGTGCATTTCCGGTAAAAGAGTATCGGAATTGCTAGTAGCCGGAGTTTGATTTTTTCGGACACTCTGTAATATTTTTTTTTCTACGTATGAAATATTTTTCCTTCGATAAAAGTAAAAATATGCGCGGGAAAGAAAATATTGCATATAATAAAAAAATGTTGCACACATTGAAAAAAATATTGCACGGAGCGTCCCACGCAACATGTTAAAATCCGACGTTCGGGTGGTAGTCCTCCCTCAAAGAGTATTGGTATTTTACTAGGCACTGTGAAGGACCCTTGTAAATGAAAGGCACTGTAGGACGGTGTTCCCTCCGAAGCCATATCTAAGAAATAGCCCAACACCGTTGGATTGAGTTATCCATAGCCATTCACGTACCTTCAATATACACCCACACAAATCTTTTATTCCCCCCCCCCCACCCCACACAGAATCACACCTCAACGAACTCCGCTAATCCTCTCTCGTCCTTATGACCTATCCATCCCAAAAATCAAGCAATGCCGTCGTTTCGCAGCTGATCTGCCATTGGTGGTGACGTCGTACGTGCGCGAACTCACCTCCTCCCCATGCCCTCGAGTGGCACACGGCGAGGGCGCAAGCAGGCGTTGTAGCGTCGGTGATCCACGAGCGAGCGCTGTGGTGCGCAGGGGCGAAGCAGTGACAACACCAAGCACGTCCAACAACAACAGGGTGGCTTCGATGGTGTAGCTCCTCCTATGGCTTGCCTCCCTCGTCCTCATCGGTTGCGGTTGTCACCGGTGTTAAATTATTTTAATATAATATAGTCTATGTAAATTACAGAATACTTATTATAATAAAAAGATCAAAGTGTGTAAAAGATTAAGAATCATAGGGTTTAAAATCCCTCTCCTCTCCTCTCCCTTCCGAATATTTTATTGTGTTCTAACTTGCATTGCTTCTTGGCTGCTTACATGCATGTATTAAAGCGCAAAACTGCAATAAGAATAAGTGTTGAATTGCAGATTACATGCATGTATTAAAATAGAGTTTTAGTCATGGTAATGGCATCAATTTTGTAACACTTAGATGCAATTAAAGTGCTAAATTGCTCTGGCTTCTCAAATGCATGGAAACTGATTGTCTTTGGTGCAAGGAAACCGATGCATTTAGTGCAAGGAAACCATGCATTTATTGCAAGGAATTGCTCTGGCTTCTCTCTTCCTCGCACTAGCTTCTCCTTGGATATATAAGAACCTCCTTTGCATCTAAGAAAAAGGGTGAACTAAGCACAGAAAGAAAGTACACACATAAAAAAAAAGAACAGAAAAATTCTCCGACCATCGAGAGAACTCTAAAGGTTAAGAAAAAAGAGAAGAAAAACAATTGATATGCAAGACATCGCTAACATGTCTCAAGGTGGGTTTATGGTTTTGCACGTATAAAAAATGATTTGTGCTTCTGTACATATAATGTTGCTTATTCGATTGAATCAAATTGTTTTAAATGATCTTATAACTTCTACATTTCTACTTACAGCCGTGCCGTTCACAGCTCCGCGTGCCTCCTACGTTACCCCCACCTCCCCTACGGTTGGTGGCAAGCGACGCTACCAGCTCTCCCTCCTCTACCGGTCGCCCCGTCCAATATAACATTCTATCGGCTCTTGCCTCCTCTGACACCATGAATGAGAACAAAAAAATTGAATCGATAGTTAACAAGTCATATATGAATCCTTGTAGGATTAGGATTTCTACACTTTTATAGAGTAGAATTTCTACTTCACGTTGGAGAAGGACTAAGGAACCTATATAAAACCATACAGTCGAGTGGTTATAGAGAACCGAAGGCATAAACCAACTTATCCAAAGCAAGAGGTGCACGAGAGTATTAGAGGTTAGATTATTCTTTAACACTAGACTATTTATAGGGCAAAGATCTGAGGATCCTAAAAAGTTTGAGACTGTTGTGAGAGAGGGCCAATCCCTTGTACTATTTTGAGGTTGTAATTAAATAATTTTTGGTCGGCTCCACTAAATCTTTCTCACTCGTCGTGGTTGCTTCAACATCGTTATTTCGATTCTCTCTACGAGATTAAACTATTTCATTCTTGAGAATGTGCACGCTTGTGTCGTATATCACAAAACTCTAATTCGATCCTGCTATAAGAAGAGGCATCAGAGTGTAACAAGTTGTATCAGAGCCAATGACATACTAATCAAATTTGTTAGAATATCGGTAAAGCATCAGGTGGCACAAAATCAAGATCGATATCAACTATGTGGAATCAAGTACAGAAATTTAAGGGCGGAGGAAATTTCAGCTTGCGGCAATGTGTGTGAAGGATGTCTTTGTCCAACAAGAGTTAATCATTGCTCTTGAAGGGGACAACTGAAAAAAACGTCCGAAGAAGGCTGGAAGGTGATGAAGTGTAAGGTTGTCAGTATAATCCGCCTATGCATCTCTGACGAGATAAAGTACTCGGTAATCAAGGCCAATTCGCTGAATAAATTATGGAAAATGACTTAGAAGAATTGTATATGGCAAAGCTGCTGAAAAACCGATGAGTGTTGAAGCGACAAATGTATAAGGTGCGCATCGAAGAAGGTACGTGGTTCATTGACCATCTCAATGTCTTCTTCAACAAGCTTATCACAGAACTTACTTGTGTGGATTAGAAAATTGACGAGAACGACTTGGTCATCATACTAGCATTATCCCTACTACTATCTTAGGAACAATTGGTGATTTATATTCTCATCGAAAAATCACTCTCAACTTCAACGAGATAGTTACATATCTGTTGGAGGCGAAATCCTTAAAAAAGCCATCAAAATCTTTATCCTTGAGTGATTAGCATTGGCTACTATAGATGTTGCAGACAAAGGCAAGAGTCATAGGAAGAAGAAGTGCAATAGATAGAGCACACATATATATTACCTATGTGACGAGAATGATCATATGATAAAAGATTGTTTGAGTTAGAAGAACATGAATGGTGCATACCCAGTAACGGTAGCAAAAGACGATTCAGAGGCACTTGTCATTAGTCAATCAGGTATTTTACATGGATGGGTAATAGATTCAGATCATTGCTTCCACATATGTTCACATGGATGGGTATCAGATTTGAAGGCACTTGATTAAGGATCTCTACACTGGTATATGGAACTGTTTACTTGGCACATTGTAAGGAGTATGCAATTATTAAGGTAGAAATAGTTACATTGGAGATGTATGATGGAGCACATCACATATTTAGAGGAGTTCGGTATGTACTCCACTTAAAGAAGAATCTAATATCTGTGAGGTAGCTTGAACTCGAAGGTTGTGAGATATCACTCCGAGGTGGAGTCTTGCGAGTTACTTGTAAAGGGCAAGTGATAATGAAAAGTATCTGGAGCAATAGATGATGCTGATTGATAGGTAAACCTAAAGGAAGATAAACCATTGGGAGTTTTGATGAAAATCCTGTTTAGGAGAAGGAAACTGTGTCGTCAATGGTAGTTACTTAGATCTCAACTACAATTTTCTGCAGAACTACAAAGGTGGTTACAAAATCTAGCAGGCGTAATAAAAAGATGCGAGCTGTTGGAAGAAGTAAGACGTGACAGGACTAACCATGCAATACCAACGAGCAAGTGAAACTTGAAGGTGGTACAAATATATGACATGGATAGTTGTTGGAGCAAGAGGTGTGGTTAACTATACTACCCAAAGAATATACTCTTAGGTGGAGGGTTTCGGCAGTCAAGCTCGAACACCAACATGCATATTGGGATGATGTGCATGAGCCCTTGTGGTAGGGGTACTCCCAAAGGTGGTAGGAAAACAAAAAATACGAAGTTGACTTGGAGCGAGCCATTGTGGTGACTTCAGCGGATAAGAGTGAAAGTAGTGTTTGTTGAGTTTGGTGGCACCTATATAGTTGTCGGGACCGAATATGCAAATTCGGACCCTCTATGTATTCTGTACTAGTCCAGGATTACGCTAATGCACACAGTCTCAACATAGATGAATAACACAATCATGCACAACGGAAACATAAATAAATACTTCATCTATTTAAATATAACTTGTTGTACGACCTTAAGGTCCACCTTACATGAATACACCACACAGTGCTTGGACTTAAGAAATAAATAAAATTGTAGTAGAAATAAATTATTCGTAGTAACCCTTCAATTTGTCACAGGCAACTAACAAGGTTCGCACCCTAGTTGATCATCTCCTCCTAGAACTCCTCGTAAGCAGGCGTAGACTCTTCTCCAACTAGTGATTTGTTGTTGCAAGGGGTGAGTACATAAAGCACTCAACAAGTTATGCACAGAATGCAAATCTATTATACTACATGCTTGGCTTATTCCAAATAAATAACTGAATTGGTTATTTTGCAACAAAATAGTTTTTATAAAAGAATACATTAAATAGATTAAAATGACAGTAAAACAAATAATAACAATAATAAATTTCTCTGTTATTTCCCAAATAAACTGACTCACAAACTTACATCAATTTTCCATACTTCCATAGGCATACCGCCTCCATTCTCAAGTTTATTTTATCAAAATCTAATCCTTGACTGTAATCCCCGAGCATTCCTCAATACCGCGAGCATGGCTATTCGAATAGGTTTGACACTCTATAGAGGTTATAAACTTTACCCACAAGATACAATCATAACACCACAAAAGCGAGTGATCGTAACAAAGCCTTCAAAATGCTCTGTCTAAACTCAATACTGCCTACTGAGATTTCAACACCGAAGAGACTGGTTACTATAATCAGGGCCCCCTTTTGCGCCATATGAGTCTACCCATACAACCGGAACCCACACCACCATGACAGTACCAAAATCTAGACATTATAAATTAATCAGTATATCTGTCCCATACTAGACATGTGATTATATGATTAACTCAGTTCAAATGTTTGCAAGGTTAAGTCCTTAACCGACCATGGCAAGACTTACCAAAAATTCACAATAGCCAATATCCATACCATCAACTTTCATTTATCAAAATAGCAATGCGATCGCCCAAATGCACATCGGCCCACCATAAAATCACAACTCTTGCCACTTGTCTCAGTCTAAATCATTTTACCACCCCAGTTGTTTACCATGCACCACGTGCCCTCAACAATATCAACAACATTATATGACAACACCTGATACACCAATTCATAAACATGCTCCATATTCCATTAAGCAAGATTAAATTTGCTCACATAAAATGATATCAATAACTCGTTGCATGGCTAAGCAAACTATTCACATTCTAGCTAACCCACATTGGCAATTAATATATACCAACTAATAAAGAACTGTCGACGATCGGGACCGCCGACCGCAAACAAAGAGGGGGAAGGATCGTACGGAGGGCGAGGCCCAGAGCTTCGCTCGTCCGGGTGGCACCCTCGGCGGGCGCACTAAGCAGGGGAACCTGCGCAACCAAACAGGGGACACAAGGTTTATACTGGTTCGGGCCGAACCCCTACACCAGTTCGTGTGGTGTTGTTGTATTGCCTTTAGTGTAGATGGCTGTACAAAGTTTACAAACGAGAGTTATTGGATCCTTGCGCAAGAGTGCTCATGGCTTAACTAGAAGAATCCCCCTCCTCCCGGGTTTCTGCCTCCTTTATACGGTAGGAAGGGCGGGTTACCTCGAGAGTGGGGAAGGCGAGGTGACCTATACCAAGAGCTTGGTCCTTCGTCTGTCGACCGGTCACCGCCCGATCCCGCCCACGGGCCGGTAGTCTCGTTAGTCGGGTGGTTAGGTATTTCACCGGAAGCGGCGTGCACATATGCGATCTGGACGAGTGTTGGCGTTCTTTGTTCATGACGTTGGCACCGCCTCGGGAGGAGCGTGTCTTCGTCTTCAGACGTGACCGGTCGATGGGATCGAAGCATGACTTCGCAGCCATTAAACCATCTTGGGAAGTGGCCACCGCTCGTATAGTCACTTGATTGACCCCATCCGTGGGGTATGTGGCTGTTGGCTGGTAGAGGCTTCGATACGCGGCCCTTGGCGGGGGTTGCCTTGGCACGATCGGAGTCAGGGGATCCCGACCCGCTGCGGGGGTCGGGAGCTCAGCTTGGTCGGAGCCGGGGAACCCCGTCCCGCTGTGGAGGTCGGGAGCCCGACCCGCTAGGTCGGGGAAGGGCTCGGAGAGGTCCGCCAGGTCGGGGAAGAGCTCGGAGAGGTCCGCCAGGTCGGGAAAGAGTGTCCCCGGTGGCCTCTTGGGACCTTTGGTCGGATCCGTGTAACGATCCGCTCGGTGCCGGGCGGTGGACCGAGACGTCTCTACAGGCTTAGGAACAGTCCCCGCATGCAGGGGGAACGGACACGTGTCGAGGGGCGCGTGCGGTGTCAGACCCGACAACTAGCCCCGAGGCTCAAAGCGGCCCGAGACTCTAGACGCTCTTGAGTCGATGTCTTGCTCGAAGAGGATTCCCCATCGGGACACATGCCGGGCTTTGCTGCGGGAATAAGTCGGCTTGTTGCGGCAAGCGACTTATTGCGACCGAGATCATCCCTAGTGGTAATCTTAGGGTTCGCGGCCTCGGTCCGAAATGTCATCGGGCTGGGCGCTTGAGGACGTCCACGTCCGGTAACACGGGGAATAGCCGGCTTACTCCGGATAAGGATCGTTTCTCGCGACCTCAGGGCCGAACGCATCGGGCTCGGGGCGGCATCCTAAGGCGAACCCGAGAACGTGGTCCCCACCGAGGCCTCGCTGGCGACACGTGTTTGGGCACAACTCGGATGGTCGGCCTGGGATAGCTCAGGCTGGACCAGATTTTAGGCCTTGGGTCTGACTCAGCGAGCTCGGGAATGCATCGAGCTCGGCAAGACCCCCTCAGAGGGCGGTTTAGAGATTCGAACACAGCCACCCGACCGGGAAAGGTCGGCTTAGAACGACAGAGTCATCCCCGGTGGTGAATCCCAAACTGCGACCTCCGAGCCCGGGAAAAGTCATCAGGCTCGGGGCGCCCTCTGAGAACGTTCAATGGTTGGCAGCACGGGGGGATGGCCGACTTACCCCGACAACAATCGCCTTACCGCGGCCCCCGATCCTATTAATGCCCAGGCTCGGGTTGTTCATCCCCGAGGCGAACCTAGAGAACGTGACCCCAGGCGCTGGAAGAAAGAACACACATGGACGCCCCCAGCCCGAGCCCACCGCGTGGCCTTATGGTTGCCTTTATAGCCACGCCGCGGGGTCGGGCCGCCCGAGGCGTTCTAAGAAGAAATTACTTTGGTTAAAAGGAGGGACTGACGAGACGCCGCGTCCGAGGGCCTTTAAGATGGCGCGACCTTCGACCGAAGGAATCTGCAACTTAGGGTCGTGGCGGAACATCAACCCTTCTACAAATCGAAAGAGATTAGCACGGAAATCGGAAGAAAACTTTACTATGGCCATGAACCTGGGCCGGACCAGGGGATGGCAACACGAAAGCCTTGGGCATGCCCCGGCGCCGAGTCGAGAATCTGAGAACGAACACAAGAACAAAGAAAGAGGCACCTTAACTTAACGACGGTGAAAGAGGAGCGCTAGGCGTAAAACTTCGGAGTCGGCCTTACGTTCCACGAGCTCGCGAGCTCCACGCCATCGGGGACCGCCAGACGGTAAGCTCGCGCGCTTGTTGAGACGATTCGAAGGGCCTCCCACGTGAGGACGACTTGTTGGTGTGGGGCGATCTTGGATCCGTCGTAGGACCAGGTCCCCGACGCGGAAGCCCCTGGGTTGGACGGCTTGGGCAGCATGTCTGCGGAGATCTTGCAGGTAGCGCGCGGCACCTTACTTCTTCCGCCAAGGCAAGGTCGAGGGACCGCTCCTGCTCGAGGTCGACATGGTCGACCGAGCTCGTCCTAACGGAACGGAGTGCGACCTCGGGCGGTAGGACAGCCTCGGCCCCAAAGACGAGCTGGAAAGGGCTTGTTCGTTGCCGACCGGTCGAGTCTGCGACGGACAAAGGATCGTGGGAGCTCATCCACCCATGCCCGGCCGCGGCGACCGAGCTCGTCGAAGACTCGCTTCTTGAGCCCTTGGATGAGCTGCCCATTGGCGCGCTCGGCCGCCCCGTTGCTCTGGGGGTGGCTCACCGAGGCATAGTAGACCTTGGTCCCCATATCCGCGCTGAACTCGGAACAGCTCGCTGGTGAACTGCGTTCCGTTGTCGTTGATGATCCTGCAAGGGACTCCGTACCTCTTGACCACGAAGGAACGAAAGAACCTTACCGCGGCTTTGGCGGTGATAGCGGAGACCGGTTCTGCTTCGATCCGTTTTGAAAAGGTGTCGATCGCCACGAATAGGAACTTCTTCCCTGGACCGGCCTCGGGAAGGGACCGAAAATGTCGAGGCCCCGTCGAGAATGGCGAGCGAGGGAATGGTCTGCGGGGCGTAGGCGGTTGCCTCACTTTTCGGCATGAAACCGACAGGGTGGCAAACGAGCGATGCCACAGGCATCTTCTAGCGCCGTTGGCGGTAAAAACCCATCTGAAGGCCTTCCCACCATAGTCACGAAAGAGGTGGCGCCGCATGTGCCGAGTGTATGTCGTTGAGCGGTATTTACCTTCTCACGAGTAATGCATTTTGACAGAATGCCCAAGGCCCCAGACGGTGGAGCGCCACGACGAGCACAGACGAGCCCGCGACATCGCGGAGCCTACTACTTTGGCCGGGAGTGGCGGGAGCTCCCTTGGTCGAGAACTTGATGAATGGATCCATCCATGTCGGAACGTTTTGAGGAAGGCCACCGGGTCTTCTGATCGGCGACGGACGGTGCGACCAAGGTTTCAAGGATGAGCGTCCGGCGGGGCTCGTCGCGGATGATCCGAGCCTGGATAGGAGATCGACGGTGGAATTGTCTTTCCTTGGTGCGTCTTTGGATCCTCGAGTTCGGAACCATCTCTCCATCTTGCGTTACCTCGGCGGTATTTGGCCATCGAGGCTCGAACACTGGTAGACTTTGTTGTCTTGATTGACGACAGTGGGAGTCTCCTTTCACGATTAGGTGGCGGATGCTCGGGGACTTGCGGGCTCGGAGGCGGCCAAGAGGGCCTCGTATTCGCCGCGTTATTGGTAGCGGGAAAGCCAGCGGACCACATATCGCAAGTGGTCACCTTGAGGGTGATGAGGAGAACGCCGCCCCTGGCGCTCAAAGGATCTCGATCCGTCGAAGAACATAGTCTATGGGTCCTCGGCCCGACCTCGGGCTCGGGCGAGCTCAGCCGTCCGCTCGGCCACAAAGTCTGCGGCGCACAGTGATTTGATGGCGGTCGCGGGCCGTGAAGCGAAGGTCGAACTCGGCCGCTCCATAGCCCATTTGGCGGCGCGACCTCCGGCCGAGATTTACGAGGATTTCCTCGGCGGGAGGCCGCTCGGACGACGACCGCGCATGTGCTTGGAAGTAGTGTCGGAGCTTCCGCGAGGCCATGAAGAGTGCGTGGGAGTTTCTAGACACGGGGATAGCACTCCTTTGGCCCGTGGAGTGCCGCTAACATAGTAGATCGGTCTTTGCCGCCCTGCCCGTTCGGCTACGGAGACCACGACGGCACAGGTCGCGGCCGTGAGTAAAGTAGCAGCACCTCTCCTGTTGTGGAGTTGTCGTGAGAGGAGGGCGCGAGAGTACGCCTTGAGCTCGTCGAAAGACGGCCAGGCTTCGGGTCCTCGAAACCCTTATGATGCGCAGAATCTTAAAGAAAGGCCCGCGCTCGCCGAGCCGGAAATGAAGCGGTGAGGCGATGATGCGTCGGTGAGGCTCTGCACTTGCTTTATCGAGTCGAGCGGTCATGCCGCTCGATCGCCTCGATCTTCTCGGGTTGGGCCACGCCCACCCGATCATGTAGCCGAGTACTTTTCGAGGCCGTGCCAAGACGCATTTTCGGGGTTGAGCTTGATGCGAACTGTTCGGGTTGGCGAAGGTCTCGGCAGTCGTTGGCGTGGTTAGCTTTAGAGGGCTCTTGACGATGATGTCGTCGGCGTACACCTCGAGGTTCCGCCGATCTGCGGGTCGAAGGCTTTGGTCATTACCATTGGGCGTGGCGCGCGCGTTGCGGAGGCGAACGACATGGTCGTGTAGCGAGAAAGTTCGAGCAGCGTGATGAAGGCGGTCTTGTCTTCGTCTTCGCGGCGAGTTGATTTGGTGGTACACAGGTAGGCGTCGAAAACTCAACATCTCGGCGTTGGCGGTGGAGTCCACAATCCGGTCTATGCGGGGGCGGGAAGTTATCTTTGGGGCATGCGCGTGAAGCCGTGTGGTCAACACATTCGCCACTTCCGCCCTTCTTACGTGCGATCACGTGGTTGGCCACCATTCGGAGTAATTGACCTCGCGAATGAAGCCGGCCTTAAGGAGCTGTCGAGTGCTTCACGATTATCGCCGCCTTCCCGAGAGAAGAAGCGGAGCTTCGCGCGCAGTCTGCGGACCAGGCTTTGTTTGCGGTTGTGCTCGATCACCTCCGTGGGACCCCGGCATGTCCGCCGGTTCCCATCTGAAAATGGTTTTGTTATCTCGGAGGATGGTGACGAGCTCGTCTTCCTATTTGGGATCGGTGGCCAATGCGACGCATTTGCTGTGTTCCTCCTCAAGCCGCACGGCCTTGGTCGGGCGTTTAGGTGAATAGCGAATCTTCCGATGGGCGTCCTTGGGGTGATCTCGGGGCTCGGTGGGCGATATGCCGCCGGCGTCGAGGCCTTTCCTCGCAACCGTGTCTTTGCTTTAAGGTCGCGCGGACCGTTATGACGCGCCCGGCCTGGGAGCTTCATACCGGTGCGTAGTGATTCGTAGCCATGAACTTGACCGGTAGGCGCGAGGATGGCGTTATAGGGAGATCGCCGTCCATGACCTCAAGGTGATCGGCTCGGTCGCGGAAGTTCACGGAGTTGCCGAAGGTGACGGGAGGACCACTTGCCCGGGGTGGTCGAGCTCCCGACACGATGCGAAGAAGGATCGCTATGTTCTTGATTTTTGGCCGAATATCTGCATCCGGTCCAAAGCGCCGCTAGGAAGCGAGTTGAGGCGCCCGTCGACCATGACCGACCAACGACGACGTTGCTTATAGTCGGGCGACAACCAGCGATTTTGAAGTCTCGGGACATCCCCGAGCGTCGTCCGGGAAAAGGTGATGGGACGACGCCCCATCTGCGGGAGTTAGTCGGCGGGCTTCCGTCGGTGGCTTGATAAACGGCGCGACGCGTCGCCTTCATTCGCGCCGAGATCGGTATCGCGGAGGAACCACCAAGATCATGTCCACACGGCGGTCACCTGTTGGAATTTCGGTTAGGGCCCGCTTGAGCGACGGCGTCGATTCCTCTGGCCGTTCATCGCCTTTTTGTAGCGTGGGCATTTCTCCGGTCCCCCTATAAAAGCGTCCGGCGAGCGACCATGTCCTGCGGCCCGCGGTCATGGCGTGGATCTTAATGGAGCGAGCAAAACTTGTTGGCGCGGCCGGCCGTTCCTCGTTGCCCCAGCTTCCGGATGTTCGCGTGGAGGGTCCCGACCTTGCCTATTAGGGCGGCGCGGCGCTGTTGCGGATCGTGGGCCCGTTCTGCTGAGGCGGGGCCCCCGGTCGGTGGCGGCGCTCGCCCCTTCACGCTTGTCGTCGACCACAGCGACTAGGCGGGTGGCGCCCTCGATCGCTGATCTTTCCTCGCCTTTTATCGCGCGGGCCGGTCTCCTTCCTTAGCGCCGGATGGCCTCGTTTACAAGGCGGGCCGAGCTTGCTCTGTCATAGTCATGCTTCCGGAGACGGCATCATCCGCGTCCGCGTCTGCTCGATCATGCGGAATAGTTTGTCGACGGTGAGCCTTGTTGCAATCTCGAGGTCCTCCGTAAGGCGTCCGTCTCGGACGCCAAACTTGAAAACCTTGATGGCGGTTTAAATGGAAACATTGGGGATCGAGTTTGGCGGGGTGAACCGGCGCCGAAGTCCCATGAATGTTCCCCTTTCACTGGATAACCGGTCCGAGTCCCTCTCCGCCTGTGCCGTTCGTAGCAACTCGGAAGTTGGAGTGGAAGCGCTCTCGGTGGCGCCACGGCCGGAAGGTGCGGGACGCTGGTTGAAGAGCCAGTGCGGGCGGCGCCCGTCGAGCGGTGGGGAGGTAGTTGGCCATCACGGCCTCGTCCTCCGGCCGTAGCGAGGATGGCGGTGTAGATGGATGGAATTCGCGGGATTCTTGGTCGTCGAACCGCTCCATCATCGGGCCTAAGCGGGCGGCCAGCGTACCGACGGAGATCGCCGCGAGTCGCCCGAGTACCGTAGGCGGAAGGTCACTTCGCGTCGCTTGCTAGCGTCGGAGTCGTCACCAGTAAGCGAGGAGAACTAGAGCGGCGGAGCATTCGCGTCGGCCGTGATGGTCGGCGGGGCGCCGAATGCGGTGGCGTCCGCAGCGATTCTGGATCTTCATGCGCCGAGTTGGGCGTCGGAGAGGACTTCTAGAAGTACCGCTGTCCGGACGAAGTCGTTATTACGCCCGGGCGGCGAAGCGAAGCCACGCGCTGCCCCTTCCCCGCCGGGAGGCGGTGAAGATGGCGTTGAGTGCGAGCCGGCGAGGATCCTGCCGGTGAAGCGGCGGCGATCATGCAACGAGCCGGCCGGCGTCACGGGCGAGACTTCGGAGCCTAGAGAGCTTGCTTGCCGCGGGTGTGACGCCGTCGGTCGCCTTGTTGAGTTCTTGGCCGGGACCGTCGGAAGAGGGCCGAGCCGGCCGAGAGGTCGACCATGACCGGCGATGACCCGCAGGCGTTCTTAGGCGGTTCGTGCGGACGGGAGGCCAACCGGCGGGCGAGGCGGGTCGTACCACGCCTCTCATCAAATGGCGGCGATGGCACGGTCGATAGCGACACAGGCGGCCGATCGCGCCTCTGAGGAGTTTCCGGACCCGTCGTGCGCGGGGTGTCCTCACGTCCGTCGACCACGAAGGCATGGCGTTAAATGGGGCGACAGGATGGCGAGCATGGATGTGGAGCCTTGGCACTCGAGGGCGGTGCGAGCCCAAGCTCGCCGTTCGTGACATCTTTGGTAGTGGAGGCGGAGGTGTTAGGCGGCCAAGATGACGAATTTTAGACGAACGAAACTTCGGACCCCACGGTGGCGCCACCGTGTCGGCGATCGGGACCGCCGGCCGCAAAGAAAGAGGGGAAGGATCGTCACGAGGGCGAGGCCCAGCTTCGCTCGTCCGTGGCACCCTCGACAGGCGCACTAAGCGGGGAACTGCGCAACCAAACAGAGGACAAAGGTTTATCTTGGTTGGGCGAACCCTACTCGATTAGTGTGGTGGTGTTGTATTGCCTTTAGTGTAGATGGGTGTACAAAGTTTACAAGCGAGTTATTGGATCCTTGCGCAAGAGTGCTCATGGCTTAACTAGAAGAATCCCCCTCCTCGGGTTTCTGCCTCCTTTATACTGGTAGGAAGGCGGAGTTACCTCGAGTGAGGAAGGGCGAGGTGACCTATACCAAGAGCTTGGTCCTTAATCTGTCGTTGGTCACCCGATCATCACCCCGCCCACGGGCCGGTAGTCTCGTTAGTCGAGGCGATTAGGTATTTCAGGAAGCGGCGTACACGCCTGCGATCTGACAGTGTTGGCGTTCTTTGTTCATGGCGTTGGCGCTGCCTCGGGAGGAGCATGTCTTCGTCTTGTCGTGGCCGTCGATGGGATGGAAGCATGACTTGACCATTAAACCATCTTGGGAAGTGGCCACTGCTCTCGTATAGTCACTTGATTGACCCCATCCGTAGGGTGCGTGGTGATGGTGGTAGAGGCCGACCGCGGCCCTTGGCGGGGTTGCCTTAGCACGATCGGTCGGGGATCCAGGCCGCTGCGGTCGGAGCTCGGCTTGGTCGGGCCGGAAACCCGTCCCATTGTGGAGGTTGGGAGCCCGACCCGCGAGGTTGGGAAGGGCTCGGAGAGGTTCGCCAGGTCGGGGAAGGGCTCGGAGAGGTCCGCCAGGTCGGGGAAGGGCTCGGAGAGGTCCGCCAGGTCGAGGAAGGGCTCGGAGAGGTCCGCCAGGTCGGGGAAGGGCTCGGAGAGGTTCGCCAGGTCGGGGAAGGGCTCGAAGAGGTCCGCCAGGTCGGGGAAGAGTGTCCCCGGTGGCCTCTTGGGACCATTGGTCGGATCCCGACCGTAACGATCCTTCGGTGCCCGGGCAGTGAGCCGGAGGCGTCTGCACAGGCTTAAGGAACAGTCCCAGTGCAGAGAGAACGACACGCGTGTCGGGGGCGCGCGCTAGGCTGTCCGATCCCCGACAAGAACCATACTAGAGTGACAATTGAATCATGGCTTACTAATGACAAGGTTGACATAACTCAAATTGGTTAAATAGCTATTGCCAAATTAATTGAAACAAGCATGTATTGAATTAGCATGCAATAGTTTAAAATAATATAACTTCAAAAAAAACTTGGGCTCAACATGATCAAAGCACAACTTGCTTTCAAAAAGTTTTTGATCATGCTCTAGACCTTGCTCTTGAGTTGGCTCCTCGCTCACGAACACCTCGAATACTATAACGTCTACACGAAATGATTAAATACGCAATAAACACAAAAAAATAGAGAGCAAAATTAACTCTAAAAATTAAGTAAAAATCATCATTAAATAGAGCTCAATTTTACAAATTTTTGGAAATTGAAATCACCTCAATCGAAGCTCATATGAGGGAAAAAAAGGCTTTCTAAAGTTTGAAATAAAAGAATAATAAAAAAATAGAAAATCCGTATTAATCGAATTATTTTACCGTTGGAAAATTAGATTTATGATGTCACGATGACGTCACTGCTGAATATTCGAATTAAATTAAATCAGAAACCCTATAGGTTGACAGGTGGGCCCGGGTCATGGACCCGGTCCACGGACCAACCAAGTCCATGGTAGACTCGATCTACGCTACACGCGAAACAGTGATTGATGCAATGCTGACGCTAGGCGGGTGACGCAAGCGGGGACATGTGGCTCTACCGCGGACGCGACATACGGCGCGATCCCGATCGTTGACCTTAGATCCGACGGTTGCAATACACCGCAAAGGCTGGCGATGACAGGCTTACGTGGCGCAATCTAGACCATCATAATCAGGTCTAACGGTTAAGACATGACGGTGGATTTCGGTGAAGATCGGCAATGGCTCTGGCAGCACTTTACTGGAGGCGAGGACGACGATGTTGAACATGGCGCTTCACGGCTTCCCTGGCAACGAGGTTGGTCAGATCCGAACGGGCTCGACGCGAGGAACTCAATACCAGCCACATACACGGTAGAGAGGGCTCAACGTCGACGCACGGCGACGAAAACCTCGATGCGAGGAACTCAATACTAGCCACATACATGGTAGAGAGGGCTCAATGTCGACGCACGGCGTCGAAAACCATGGCGGTGGCTTCGAATCTTCAGCGAGGAATTGCGGCTAACCGATGACGACTTCTGTTGTGAGGGTCGAGACGAAATGCGCAGCCCGAGGTGGGGGATTTAGTGTGCGTGGCGACGCATTAAATAGGCGACTCGGAAGCCTAAGATTCTAGGTTTAGGGTTTTGCAGGCGCGAGCGAGGTGCGACTACAGGTTCTTGGGCCGGCTGGCGCAGTTATTGGGTTGGGCCCGAGTGGGTTTGGCCCAACACTATACAAAAGGTTTTTCTAAATATTTTTCCAATAAAAACAATTCTAGAAAATAAACAAGAGCAAAATAAATAGCAAAAATACCCAATAAATTTCAAAAAAATTCTAGAAAGTATTTTAGGGCATTTGAAACTCAAATAAAATATTTTGAATAAAAATTTATTTAAGATTTTTAGATTTTTAAATAACTTTAAAAAAGACTTAATTCAAAAAAAATCAAAATAATTTAAATAAATTCTAGAAAATTCACGAAATTATAAAATGCATAGTAAATTCAGAAAATACAAAAATTGGGATGTTACAGTAGTTTTATGATATTTAGAAAGGAATGTTATAAAGAGTTCTAGAGGAATCCTAATAAGATTGGAATTCCTTCTTTTTTTAAGTAGGATTTTTTACTTTCCTTTGGTTTTGGACTAAGAGGGTGGTTATATAAATCCACAGGGGTGATTATAAAGAACCCAAGCTACAAACCATCTCATCTAAAGCAAGAGGTGCACGAGAGGATTAGATGCTAGGTTATTCTTTAGCACTAGATTCTTGTATAAGACAGGGATTTAATGATCCTAAAAGGTTCAAGAGCATTATGAGAGAGTGACAATCTATGTTACTCTTTTGAGGTTGTGCTTAAAGATTTTTGTGGTCAGTTTCGATAAATCTTTTTCTCTCACCGTGGTTGTTTTAGCATTGTTATTTCGGTTCTCGCTATGAGATTAAACCAATTTGTTGTTGAGATCATATATGCTTGTGTTATATCTTACAAAACTCTTATTCGATCCGGGGGCTACTGAACATAAGAAAAGGTATCAGAGTGTTAACATGGATTTTTCTAAGACGAAGTTGATGGTAGGGAGACTCATGGATAATGGCACAAATAAAAAGCTAGAAATTTAACTATGATCCCATGAAACATTTGAAAGAGGTACACCATCCGTTCTGAATATATGTCATTATAGCTTTCAAATTTTGTTTGTAAATACATGTCATTATATAATTTCGTGGTGATTTTTTACCCTTTCTTTCTTTATATATATCTCTCTTTTAGCTAATTTCAATATTATCTACTACCATGGGCTAGAATAAGGCATACTATCTAAAGAATAGTAAGTGATCTAATAAAGAGAGGCAATGTATTATTTTATAGATGTACCTTAGTAGAAGTGCAATATCCTATATAATGACATTTGTTAAAGAACGGAGAGAGAAGTGGCATTCATGTAATGGCATTTCCCAATCAAACGGACTAGAGTATAATTATCAATACTGTACTGGTATCAGCTGGTATGTACCATTTCGTTACCTAAACAGATACAAAATAGACCTATGTACCGTATCAACCTCGGTATTGTCCAATACCGGTCATACTGGCTTCGATATCAAACAATACTAGCTATACCGGCTTCAATATCGAACGATACTAGCCATAGTAGCTTCGATACCGTACAATACCAGTCATATTGGTAAAACTGATAACATCATCTATTGAACTATATGTTATATTTGATAGTATTACTTACGTATTTGAGCAATATTATATTATACTTATATAGATGTATTATTATATTAAATCTAAATCTGTATAAATTGGTACCTGAATATCGAAGAGAATTGACGAGCACGGTCTACGGAGCAAACCACACGGCCGCATCACCTGCGAGCCACGAGTCAGTGAGTCACAGTGGCCAGCCACTCCTGGAAAGCTGAAACTGAACCAGCGCACGCAGCAGACTGCAGACACGGCGCACGGACGCGCGCCCACCAAGGAAACCGACTCGAAGAGCCGCCCAAACGCGGAGGCGGCGGCCTGGCCCCACCTTCCTCCTCCCCAGTCAAAAAAAAATATTTATATATTTGGATTTTTATTTTTCAACAATTTCTAAAGATTTGAATTTTAAGCGAATTTGAATTTTTGGCGCGGCGCTCGAGTGATCTTCAATGATAATGTTTGAAAAAGTTTATTTTTAGTTTTGGCTCACTCTCTGAATTTTAAAAAATTGAGAATCCCAAAGCAGTTCAGCTTCAATGATAATGTTTGAAAAGTTTATTTTTAGACTTTTTGGCACACTCGTGCCTCGTCGCACATCATTTGTTATGTTTTAAAAATAAAAATCGACACACGACACGCATACACCGATGGCGCCCAAAAAATTGAGCTCGTCGGTAAAAAGCAGAACATTTAAAACTTTGTTCAGGCATGGCGGCTGCGCTAACCTCTTTAAGGTCGGAGCCAGGCTAGCATGATTTCAAGGACTTTAATACATCGTCTTAGGCATCATTGAAGTTCCTTCATTTCAACTCATTCCATTAGAATCTTCAAGCTCTTTCTGCCACCTTTCACTATCTGCAGGTGTCAGGCTTTAATACTAAATCGATCATTGAAGTCCTCCTCTTTCGCAGAGGCTCTCTGCCATTTCAGTATCCTCGGGAGGCCTCGGCCTCCGAGTGAGATTTGATTCTTGAAGCGATATTCGGTTCTTGAGGAAAATTGGGCTTAAAAAATTAGTATGAACAAATTGATTTGTTGGATTTTAAGTGTATTTGTAATTTTCTTGCTTATTTAGACATGTATTCATGTGGGATATAGTCGTAAGAACTAACAATGCATGTACTCATTTGGGGATTCATATGTCGGTATGTATTCAAAACTCAAAATTCCATGTCACTTACTCACTTGGTCACTTATGGTAGTATGAGTAGTATAGTAAGCCTCTAGACGAAGGCATATATCATGCATTTTAGCAAACATCGGAGTTAAGATTGTTGACTACATGCAAACAAGCACATGGCCACAAGCTTATATATCATGCATTTGTTCGTAATGATCACGCTTTGCAAGTCGTTGTGATGGCGAGCCTCGAGTGCCGTATGGGACCACGAGGCGCCTGTCGGTTCGGGTCGAGTGCAACTCTGTGCGCATGTTATGAAGGGGTGGAGGGCGACCGTCTTAAGGAACATTTGGTGGCGTACGTGATGTGAAGGCACGCTTGACGTGCCTAAAGTGATTAGCGAGGGCCATGATCGCGGACCTCGTGGTGGCGTGTGAAAGAAGGAGAAGCGGCGGTTCGCTGCGTCGAGGAGAGCTTACCGAATAGGCCACCATGGGCACGGAGGACGGCGACTTAAGATGGCCATAAAAGCCTCTAAACAAGAGGCCTACGAGGCAAGGTTTGGCCTGAGGTTCGGGTTCGGGGTGGTGCGGAAGTCTTCAATTGATCGACTATCGGCAAAATGTTGGTCGGTCCAAATCGACAGGAAAGCCATGCCTCCATGGATGTCGACCTTGCGGGCCCGTGCCCCTGACAACCTCGTATTGACTTTGCATTCCAGAGGGAAGGGAGAAGCTAGGGAGGATGGTCAAAGTGGTTACATGCTAATGCAATTCCGGAAGGAAGGTGGATGCCGTATTTCGCTGTCTGAATCTCTTGTGTGTTTGTAAGTTACACGTCGTGTGATGATTGTACTAATCTCTTGTGCATGCGGTCAAAGCTGCAATTAAGGTAGCGGAGAGCTAGGCCCGAGGTTCGTGCACCACGAGGATCGAGATAGGCGGTAAGTACTTGGGCGCGAATGGCGGGAGATTGTGAAGTACCTTGGAGGTTCGAGGGACGGCCAGGCCACCTTTGGTATTCTGATGATGTCTGCGCCTGGGCGGACCTACACTGCAGAGTATCATCAACTTCATGGTATCACGCAATGGGATGATGTTCTTCCATAAGACCGTAAATGCCACGGTACAAAATTCATTTTTTCCTATTAGTATGATCTTTATTGCCACACGTACTAAATTCTTGCTTGCTCATTCGCGTTAAGGTCCAAAACCACAAATACCTACTAGCCGAGATAACAAAGGTGGTGGCCGAGGAGATTGGGGTGGAGCATGTTGTGCGGTGGTTCTTGACAATGGTGCCAACTTCAAAGCATGCGGATGTTACGAGTGCAGTACCCTCGTATAGTATGGCAGCTTTGCTTGGCACACACAGTAAATCTTATGCTAAAGGCGTGTGCGAGGATGAATGTATCAAAGATATTGTGGCACAGGCCAAGAGAATCTGCAGATTTTTATACAACCACAAGAATCTACATGCGCGCGATGAGGCAACATATTGGTGGAGAGTTGGTGAGGCCAAATGCCACTAGATTTGGGACGACCTTTGTTTTCCTTGATAGCTTCTTGAAAAAAGGAAAAGTTCCAAAGTGATGGATGACACATCTGTTTGGATAGGTAGTAGGTGAAATTTGAAATGGCGGAGGGCAAATCGCATATGACCACCTGCGTGGGCGAGGATTTACGGACATGGGTGGAGTGGACCGTGGTGGCCGTAGAACCCTTGTACAAGTTGTTGAGGTTCATGGATCAAGACAAGTTACCAACAATCAGTGATGTAATGATGCGATGTGCATATGGTGCGGAATGAGTACAACAATCGAACAACCTCCCCACCGCCGCGGGCCCACCACGCCTTCCCGCCCCGCCGCCTCCCTCCATATTTATCGGCGCGCGGCGCCCTCACCAGTCCATCCATCCTCCCAAAGCAGCAGAGCTCGAGCACGACCTGAGAACCCAGCAGCCAAACACACTCGTGCCTCGTCGCACACGACACGACACGCATACACCGATGGCGCCCAAGAGCTCGTCGACGGCAGGCGGCGGCTGCGCGGCGGAGCCGAGGCTCCGCGGCGTGCGGAGGCGGCCGTGGGGCCGGTACGCGGCGGAGATCCGCGACCCAGCCAGGAAGGCGCGCGTGTGGCTGGGGACGTTCGACACGGCCGAGGAGGCAGCGCGGGCCTACGACACCGCCGCGCGTCGGCTCCGCGGGCCCGCCGCTAGGACCAATTTCCCCGCCGACCAGGCCGTTGCCGTGTCGCCACCGAAGGAGGCGGCGGCGGTGAGCGTGAGTGCCAGCAGCACGGTGGAGTCGTCGTCGTCGTCCCGGGACACGCCGGTGGTGACGCCGGAGTCGCTGGATTTGAGGCTGGGGATGCCAGCGATGGTGGGCGCGCAGCCATACCTATTCCTGGACCCCAGGCTGGCGGTCACCGTGGCCGTCCCGGCGCCAGCACCGTTCGTGCCGCCGATCGTGACGGCCAAGGCGGCGTGGGATGACGTGCAGAGCGACACGGTTTCGTCCTCGTCGTCGGTGGTGGACGCGGCGCCGGCGGTGGGCGTGGGGTTCGACCTCAACCTGCCGCCGCCGGCCGAGCTGGTGATGTAGGTGCCTGCCCAGCCAGTGCCAACCGAAGGGATTAATCAATTAATTAATAGGTTAATTAATTACTCGATTAGCTGCACTCCAGTAATCCTTTGTAGCGTGGAAGTAGGCAGCTATGTACTCACAGTGTGTGCAACTTTTCTTATTTGCACTGGGATGGAATTGCAATGCAATAAAATGGTTTCGATGTAGCGGCAACAGCTTCCATATGATTGAAGAGAAAATTTGTGATCGCAACAAAGTACTTAATTTCCATCACCCAAAGAAAAGTCGCCGCCTACTGCGATATCATGCGAATACGTCGCCGCCTACTGCGATACTACATCATTAAATATTACAAAGAAAATGGCTGGAACGCGTTTGATTTTACGCTTTCGTGGCAACGAAGCCGTCTCTCGAAATAACGTCCTCCTATAAACAAATCATCCTCACCGCCGTGTGCTGTGGGGCCCACCTCTCTAGTCTCGTTCAGGGAGGGGCGAAATCCGAAATTTCACGAGATCTCGAAATTTATGATAAATTCATGAAATATAAAATTCAAAAATGTTTTTTTTCAACAAAGATTTTCGAGAATTCTCTGAGTAATACCGAAATCTCGCCGAGATTACTTGAGATTTCGGTAAAATTGAACCGAAGGAAAAATAGTGCAAAACACGTTAAAAAAATTTGAAATTTTTTTGTGGATGATCCTAACATATCACTAATATTCCCATAAAAATGTTAGATGATAATCAAGCCTGTGAATTTTTTTAAAATTCTAACAATGGTATTGTCCTGAAAAAAGGCAAATCGACAAATTTGATCCGAATGAAAAATAGAAAAAATCATGTTATAAATTTTTTGGATGGTCCTCATACATCAATAATGTTTTCATAAAATTTTTAGATTATGATCAAGCTTCAAGAATTTTAAAATATTCTGATAGTGCTACAGTCCTGATAAAAGCCTTACCGACAAATTTCAATCGAATAAAAAATAGTACAAACCATGTTAGAAACTTTTGAATTTTTTTGAATGGTTCTGAAGCATCACTAATATTCCCATAAATTTTTCATATGATGATCAAGCCTGAGGAATTTTAAAACATTGTGACGGTGCTACTGTCCTGATAAAAGCGTGATGCTCAATAGATATATTTGATTGAGCAATGAAAAAAGGGTTACATTTTTGAGACTTTTATAAAATGGTTATGAGGAAATTATTAATCTGCCATAAAAATTTCGTATCATTATCACACACCAATGAATTTATAAAATTCTTATAATAGAATTGTACATTTGTGTTCTTTATGTCTTTTTATTTTTAAAAACAACAAATGAAGTTCAATACATCCATAGATTTGATTGAGCGAACAAAATTTTTTTTATATAAGGGTTTTGAGGCGATGCTTAAACTCTTATAAAAATTTTATATCATGATCACACTTGAGCAAATTTATAAAATTCTAACAAGGTTAGTGTCTCACTTATGTTCATTAAGTTTTTGATTTTTTGAAGATATAAAATGAAGTTCAATTATTTTGAAAATTTTTCTATGTGATTATACACTTTTAAAGATAGTACTATAAATTTTTTAGAGTATGATCAAGCTGTACAATTTTATAAAAATCTAATAGTGTTTTCTGCCGAAATTATAAATGGTCAAAAAGATAATTTTTCAACAAATTTTCACGAAAGATGACTTTCTTAAGGATTATTGGGCCAAATCTAGTCAAAAAAGTCAAATCTCCGTAAAAAAAAAACTTGAGATTTCGATGAGATCTTCTCGAATTTTTTGAAATTACTATAGATTTTAATTTTTTTGTCCACTAAAATTTTGAATATCGTCCCCGACCAAAATCCGAGATCTCGGCCGAGATTTTCAAAATCTGGTCGTTTTTGAATCCTTGGTCCCAAGCGTGTGTGCTCAGCTCAGCTGTCGGCTGACTAACCGGCCAAGCGGCAACTGCTTCAGGCGACGTGTTGATGTGGAACCCACTCTTACAAGTGTCGATGGTGGGTGGTGTGGTCGGACGTGGGAGCTGCCCCACGCGCTTAGAAATTTCGCTCTGGCAGGTTTGAAATTTCATTTTCGGTTCCATCTCGAAGGCATATGAAATTCAAAATTTTGGTAAAATCTCATAATTTCAAAAAAAATCTAATCAAAATTCAAAAAGCAAATTTGAAATCCGGAATTTTTGAACCGAAATTATCGAAATCTCAGCAAATTTCAACCGAGTGAAAAATGGTCGAAACGATGTTAAATTTATTTTTTTAATGGTCCTAACACATCACTAATGTTCTCATAAAAATTTTAAATGATGAACAAATCTGAGGAATTTTTAAAAATTTTGACAGTGCTATCGCCTGATAAAAGGCTGATCGGCAAATTTCAATCGAATGAAAAATGGTACAAACCATGTTAGAATTTTTTTTAAAAAAAATTAGATGGTACTAACACATCAACAATGTTCCCATGAAATTCTTAGATTATGGTCAAACTTGACGAATTTTTCAAAATTCGGACAGTGCTTTTGAAGGGTGACTAGCAAATTTCAACCGAATGAAAAATAGTTCAAACCACGTTAGAACATTTTGAATTTTTTTTGAATGGTCTTGACACATCATTAATGTTCCCATAAAATTTTCAAATGATGATCAACCTTGAGGAATTTTCAAAAATTGTGATAGTGCTACTGTCCTAATAAAAGTCTTACGGTGCTATATGTATTGTTTCTATAGATTTGATTGAGCAACAAAAACAGGTTTAAAATTTTGAAACTTTTATATAAGGGTGCTAAGGCAATTATTAAGCTCTCCAAAAATTTTTGGATCATCATCATACTCGAGCGAATTTATAAAATTCTGATACGATTACTGTCTCAATTATGTTCATTCTATTTTAATTTTTTAAATATAACAAATGAAGTTCAATTTTTTTTGGAAATTTTTATTTATGATCATAGACTGCTAAAAATGGTAACATAATTTTTTGTAAAATTTGTTTCAGTATATTATTTTTATAAAATTATTAAAAATATATATTATTTTAAAAAAAGTCAGTCAGAGATGGGCAGACACACGAATAGTAATGCAAATCAAAAGGTTAGAAATTCCACTTATATAAAAAAAACTTTCGATGAATTTCTAGCAATTCCGTAAAAAGATTAACCTGATTGGTAAGTTTTGATCTCACACAATAGCCTGAACTCTGAACTTTCTTCCGGTACAATTACCTGTGAGCAACATACTTATTTTTGTTCCCTTCCGCTTAGCATGGACGTGTGGTCAGTTAGGACGTGTTTGGTTGCTGCACTTCAGATTTTAGACGGAAGGTCGCGCGCGCTTCGCCACGTCGTCAAATCCGTCGACCAGAGAAACAATCCAATGGTGACAACGAATAACGATCAAAATCTGGTGTTCCACTTATCCATTCGAACATAAACGAAATTCTTTGCAATGTATAATGGCCTCTCCATCAGTCACTTCACACGCAACCACTGATGAATGGTTTAATCAAGCATAGAGGGATCAAAGGGATCACCGTTTACGAGGATCACCTTGACCACCACCTTCATCGGCAATTCAAGCAGTTCTAAAGACCAAACCATCAGCTTCGTCAACAATTCAAGTAGCTCCAAAAGGTTGTGGTACTTTAGAAGTAGCCTTATACAGATATGAACAGTTAAATGTGAGGGCAACAAGAAAGATCTGATACAACAAGGAGATGGATGGGAGACCAAGGGTTTGCAGCGACATTCAAACAAACATACTTATAGCACCACCTCGACGACATTGATTTGTAGAGAAGATGTCTTCACACTCGATAAAATTAATGAGAAGGGTTCAAGGAGACTTAGAGTAAGAGCTCTTTTACAGTGGATTAAAATCAATATAAGCCGTCCATTCCTTTGAATGTAATGGTTGAAATCAATTAAGATCTAGTTATACTACCACCTGTAGTATTGGTAGTAAAATTGAAAGAGGGGTAAAAGGGTAAAAAATTCCGTCATACTATCTGTTCTTTACGGTAAAACACGTCCTATGATCCCGATGAATGACGGATGAATGGATAAGAAGTCTTTGAAGATCACCAGGTATTCGGTGAATCCAAAACTGTCGACGATCGGGACCGTCGGCCGCAAAGAAAGAGGGTAGTACGGAGGGCGAGGCCCAGGGTTCCGCTCGTCCGGAGGTATCTCGATGACCTTGAGCAGAGGACCGCATAAACAAACAGAGACACAAGATCTATCTCGGTTGATTTGACGTCCCTACTCGATTCGGATGTCGATCAGATGTATTGCCTTTGTGCCATACTTTTACAAATAAGAGCTAGGGGTTCCAATATGAGAGTCTGAGTCTAGTTAGGTGTGTCGTCCCTAGGAAGAAGAAGCCCCATCCAAAGGGCCCCGCCTCCTTATATGGTCGAAAGAGGCGATTACATTGGGGATTGAGAGCTGAGAGGATGAAGGACTCATGCCCAAAAGCCCTTGTCTTGATGACCAGCCTTATGCAGCCTTGCCCTCTGCCGGGTTAGTAGACTCTCGAGCAAAGTAGGTCGCTTTCTCGAAACAGCGCACCCACTCCTGCGATTTGTCCGATGATGACGTTGCCATCGTGACCCATTGCACAGGGTGAGAGGACTTCCATCTTTGTCTGGATGGATGATGGATGAGGCTTTGACTTTGGCGACCTTCGTCTTTGCCTAAGGAGCCACCGCTCGTCTCGCTCAGTGGTCGCGATTGTTGAACACGTGGTTAACGGCTAGTGGAGGACCGATGCTCGACGCTATGAGACCGGACCGGCTGGTCGGAGGTCGGGAGCCCTTCGTGATGAGGTCAAACACCTGCTAGGTCGGAAAAGAGCTCCTTTATAGCATTGCGGGACCTTGATCGAACTGCTCGAACAATCCGATTGGTGCTCGATCAAGCGGTTCGAGACGTCTCAAGGTAGGGAATAGTCCTCGATCCTAGGGAGGCTGCTGAAAGCCCAGGGCCACGTGTCAGTGGCAGGTCCCAGAAAAGCGTAAGCGAATTAGGAAAAATCTAAAATACCCCTGATGAATGGATAGAAAAAGTCTAAAATACCCTTGAGAATGAATGGTTAGATTTGATTCCTACTACCACTACTTACTACCTATGTAATCCACTGTAAAATTTCTCTAGAGTAAATACAATAGCAAAGTCTACTACTGACTAATAGTAAGTTAAAAATCAGCTTGTATAATAATTGTCTCTAAATGTTATCTCTAGATATTGTGCAATAACTATTTGTTCTCTCTTGTACATAAATAATCTACTTATGCTCCTGTGTAAAGCTGGGTACTAAATAAGAGCTAACTCTCTTCTCTCTTCTTTTCTCATTTTTTCATATAGATCAAAGCTGATGTATAAAATGACTTTATTGTATGTGCCCTTGAGAAGAACATCACACAGACATAACACATCATCGACATTTTACGGCAATCTTAGGCGCCCATCCGCGTGCTTTGGAATACGTCCCCTGCAACTCGGACCTTGACGAAGCACGTCGTGTCCCTCCTCTTCCTGCAATGAAGACCAGTAGTCAATCCAATAACAAATGAATAACAAATGTAATGAATTAGCTCGGTAGAATCTAGTGGACGTTTATTTTGGAAACACGTTGCATTTCTAGTTTTCCAAATGGACCAACAAAGAGTAGCGCATCCAACCAGAATTGAACTCTATGTTTCTTCCCAAAAGTCTGCAACCATTCGTTCACCAGGTCAGGAATAATTGTTGGTCGAACTGAGAAACCACAAGTATACATTCATACTCTAGACATACTTTGCTACCGCGCAAAATAAGAAAAGGTGATTGACACTTGACAGTTTCATCTCCACCAAAGAAAACACAGCTTATTCCCATGCCAACCTCTTCAATAAGTTGTCTTAGTGAGGATGCTACTCTTCAAAATCGACCAAATGAAAACTTCGATTTTCACCGGAAGCTTTGCTTTCCGGATGAATTTGTGAGGAAAATTTGTAATGTGAGTTTTCAAAGCACCATAGAAATAGTGAACTGAAAATTTACCCTTACTATTAAGCAACCAGTTTACTTTATCTGAATAATCCAACCTGATTACACATAGATTGCAACTGTTCACACTGCTGCAAGGCTTCCCCCCACCACCCACACACAAAGTTCTTCTAAATCTAATGCAACCACTCCCTTTTTCAAACACCTGAACCACTGAAAATGGTTTTAGTGAAAGTGAGATAAAGCAAAGCCTTGGGAACTGCTCAGATAATGGACCGCCATTTAAACAATCATCATTCCAGAAGTCAGTATTTGTCCCATCTCCCACTCTTTCTTGAGCAGTGCTTCAATGCTTTTTCTTCTAACACAAGTTGCACAAATCTTAAAACAAGCGAAAGGATAAGTAATCACCATCTACCCTTCATTCATGTTTTAATATTTGTACAACTGTAAAAAAAAAAACATGGAAGCACCTCTCCTCTTTCTTACATAAGGCATAAAACATTTTTTTAGCCTCCATCGAACCCTGCCAAAACTATGAATCACCTGGCTTGGTATTCAGTTGGGACAGGATTTGCTTACTTAAATATTTCTTCTTCAAGAATTCTTGCCATAGCCCAGGTTCAGTTTCCATTTTCTTTAGCCACTCACCAATAAGGCTAATGTTCACAATATTCAGATCAAGAACACCTAGGCCTCCTTGGACCTTACTCCTTAGGCATGAAAGCCAATCGACTGGGTGATACTTTTTTTTATCCCCTGATCCTGTTGCCAAAGCAATATTGCTCCGGAGAAATATAATATCTTAAAGAGGCATGCTACTTAAACTTGAATTTACCAAGATCTACCTCCAATAGATGCAGTATACTTTTGACCCAGAATAAAATCACCCTGAAGCTCACTTTGGTCTACTCAGTACCAAAGAACAATGATTTACTTTACATCCGGTGCTACATTTTCAGTCGACCAAGGGAATGATCCAATGCTGACATGCTAATTATGAATAAAAACTAATAAATCACATTGTTTAGATCACTTTTTTTCCTTTAGCTAAAATCCAATAACGGAAAGGGGAAAATACTAAGTGTCAATTGCATTGCGATTGAATATAAAACTATCAATCGGCAGATTCAACATGCATCATTTGCGATATATAGGTCCTCTGTGCATTTGTTTAGATAAAGGAAGATTATATCTTCTGGTCTTTGCATCGTAAGATGCACACAGCCAGGTTCTCTGTACATGACTGGTTAAAACAACCACCTCGCATTCTCCTATGTAAATCATTGATATGATTCGAAAGTAGTGTGTACCATTATGCACAAGCTATCAGTCGATCATTTATATGGACAAAATCAATTTTAGTTCAAGTGTATCACTATGCAAATGCTATTAGTCAATGAAGGAAAGGCCATCAAGACCTTACCCTGTACCCAATTAATATGTTTAAGAGAGAGAAGGAATTTCATGATCTCAGCTACCCTAAGATGTTTGCCAAGCCTTCCAGCCAATGAAAGCAGAAATGTGGTCTTCCCTGATCATGGCGGGCCTAGCAGCAGTCATTCTGCACAACAACAGAGCAAATTGAGAAATAAAAAAAGCCGGAAAATACACTGAAATCATAAAGCACACATCCACCCAAGAACTTATACCTGCAGGGCTTGATGGTGCCACCGATGTCATGGAGAATTGGCATCGTCTGCTTCCTGCTTGGGAATACGTGCAACGCATTTCCAGCTCCTAACACAAGTAGAAATAAAGAGCACTGACAAAAAAACTCCTAGAGGGCAAGCCTCGCCCTTACAATCCGATTTTGGAATCTTTGAAACATAGGTGCAGTCTTTAGCCATTCATTTTTTTTTCACTCTTTTTCCTTTTGAAATTAAAGTTAAAGGACATGCACAAAAGGCAGGAACCTGGAAGTAACCATTGTCCATGAATAGTGATCTTTTGCCAGCAAACCGAGGAAATTAAGAGCCAAGTGAAGGAGTTACGTTAGCTGTAACAACAAAACTCTGGAACATATGACAGACATGATAATTTTCAACCGATACAGGCAAGGCAACAATTTCCCCTTTTTTTTTACTGGAACATATGACAACTATTCCTAGAAGTCTTAAAACTGCCATTAATATGATAGTCAAAACATAAAAAAATACTTGCAAACAATAGGGAAACATTACAATAAGAAGTACCTTCTAGACGGCAAAAAATATAGGGCAAGATCGGGATGGAATGTCTGGGGCAAAAAAATATAGAGCAAGATCATAATGAATCAAGCATTGTTGCATTATCTAAACTTTGGAAGAAGCTTCACTCGTTTTTTGACAAATTAAGCATGTAGTCGTTACTTCTGCATGACTGATTCAGAGAAGGTAATTAAAATTAGTATTAACTTCTGCAATTTTCTTATGTCTCCATGATCAAAACAGAATAAACCCAATGCTGAAACTCCAAATATTGCACACCAAACAGCTAGAACTTAAATGCAATAGTTTTTACTCAAGTGTGACAGCATGCTAAATTTGTCTAGACTGGGCGCAACAGCTTTTGTAAGGAGGTGAAGAGAGGACCTATCCTACAGTACGGTAGACCTGAACCCAGCTAAGCCACCAGATTTCAATGATCATGGAGCAACGAAATTGTCAGTTTTTCACTTCCAACTCGTGCTAGTCGATCCAAAGCTTAATGTATTCAGTTGTAGTGCACTAATGGTACTTCATTTTGTCACTTCGACTTAAGAGAGAGGAACCCCACTGATACACTCTTCGGACCGTAAAGGCAAATACAGTAAAATACTAAAATTAAGTCTTATATCGCTTAATTTTACAGTGCATTATACTGGTAGTATATAATGAGTAGTATAAATCAGATCTAGTCGTTGATTTATTAAGAGTATTTCTACTACTCTGCTACCAGATGTATAAATAAATTCTAGCTAATATGATATATTGGATCGAAAAAATGACCGGTTCATATTAAATATAGTACACCGTAAAAGGGCCCAACTATAACCTGTTCTTACCAGTAAAACTAATAGTATCTTAATGACACGTAAACATACAAATCAACACTGCAGTGCCAGTATTGCACATAGTTTCCAAATTTCATCAACTCTTAACTGAACTCCTTTTGCAGACAAAGCTAACACCACATACTTCTAGAGCTATAAGGTGTAGGTTGACATTATATATGTATTGAACTATTGATGCAGTACGGATGGTGGCGATCGTGAAGGTATTGAGATAACTGGTAAACGCTTCATGCTCAAAGCACAAATTCTGCACTTGATATCCTTAAGCGGAGTGACCGAGTGAATATTACAGATGTTCCATGCAGCTTAGAACCCTTAACCCCATACCAAACAATGAAAAATCAAAGCTAGCTTTCTCCCTTCATTTTTCAGTGCACTAACGTTCCTACCTCATTCTTGGACTTGACGTTGATGCTTGTTCTCACTGGAGGCCAGCAGAAGCAGAAGGTGGCGCCGACGAAGCTGCTTAACCTTCCACCGCGCCAAGTGCAAGTCTGCTTCCAGAACCGCAGAGCCAAGTGCATCCATAGAAATCTTCATCTCCAAATCCTTGTCTAAAATCATCTACACGTACAACACTAATCTTTTTCTCCGGCGACGTGCACTGGACGAAGCTTAAGCTGGTGGAGGTGGACTCAAAGTACCTGAAGCGCTGCTGCGAGACGGCCATGGAGGAGAACGCTGCTGCACAAGGAGCTACTTAAAAAAGAACACTAACTTTCATATGAGAGCCTTTCTCTCTCTACAGATATCCTGAAAAGCCTTTTAACGAATTTGTGCCACACAATAGATGGCGCCTTTGTTGGAACAGAACGTCAAAATATTTTGAGATAATTTTCTCTTTATTACTTCTCGCTCTATTCATTTACAAAACTCAAGTCTACCCTTATATTTATCCACAAAACTACAGCCCTATTTAACGGAATAGGATTCTACTTACTTGTCCTAATCAGACTCCTCATCCTAAACTTTCTTAATACAAACTTTCCAAACTAAAATTTCCTATTACAAAATTATTTCTATCAGCCTTTGGCGTTGGATCGCACATAGAAGATCTGTGTGACTTGAAAAGTTGATCTGGTTCATGCCAAAATGTTGACCGGCGATGATTCCATGATTTCCTATTTGTAAATTCTGGATGATTTGAAGGACTTGCCATTGTTGCCATTTGTGAAAACTGAAACCTCATCATTAACTTCATCATAGTATATGGGGGAAACCCAAATATAATTCGATTTCTTTACTACATTTTCTTATTGGAATTGGGTTTTCCAACATGAGAGACCTTGTGGGTTATCCACTGTTTTGTTTTCTTCAGAGCATTGCGGACTGTTGATTAAATTTCAATCTAGCTTTGAAATCCTTCCTATATATCCTCATTTTCTTTAGGTAGCATGGATGATGAACATCATTTGTGAAAGTTCCAGGCTGTGGCTATGAGTTCCATTGGAGTACATGTTTGGCTGGTGCAGGTATCCAAAGGAGCAGTCCAATCACATGGTGATATTGCTCCAATTTTCAGCGAATTAACCTTATATTTTCTTTCTCACTTGAACATGGCTAAACGTGACTGCTTCTACCACGTGTACAAAATCACACACATTGTTCATATATATTTTGACAAGTGTCAAGGGGCCGGGTGCAACCTGAAGTATTTAGAGAGTATATTTGACTTCGATATTATTGTATCATTCATTGTAGTTAATCCGGGGGTAATCCTATTTCCATTCAAACATAAACAGAAATAAAAGTGCTTAAAAATTAGTTAACAAAGAATTTCTTTATTAAGCATTTCTTTTATAAAACAAGAACCACTTGTTGCATCTCATCTCTGGTGATACCAGATGTGAAAAATCCCTATTCGCTTGCATTGTCGTCGCTTGTCTTGTTTGATCACTTGCAATCAAATGTGGGTCGCAGCATGGATCCGGAGAATAATTTGCAGCTTACAATATATGCATTTCGGAGACTATGGTTACTACCCATAAATCCGTCATAGTTTAGAAATGCTTGCTTTTATCTCCTATATCTCTGTTATTGAGAATTGAGAAGAACTGCATGCCATCCTCACATTGACAAAAGCTCTCCTCTTTTTAAAACAAGCGATTTGTAATGTTTGATTGCTATTTAATGGGCAGCCTATGTTTGGTCTCTCACAAAATAAGGACCGCTGGCTCACACAAAATTCTTTCGTCAACTATTTCTGTGTGATAGTACTTGTAACAAAACTGTTTTTGTATGATGGGCACCTGGAGATAAGACTAGTGGCAACAAATGTAGGGCATAGGCATATCTGAATATTTTTATTTTAGTTGTCCTCCTTTTAAAAATGGATCATTTGCCTCCATGCAATCATAGGAATGTGCAGAAATATTTCCATTTGGTTGAAATCGTAATATCTTTTTTTTTTGTTTCAACCAAAAAATTACATGATTTCCTTTTTGTGTACTATTACTAGTATTATTATGAATTAACAAACATACATCTGATTAAGTACTTGGAAATTCTCTTTTGACATCTTGTTATATCAATAGCACTTGGGAGTTGAGAGTACTCTCAATCACAAATTTGGTGACAGCAAGCCGCTGCATTGTCTGTAGTCTGTATGGCCCATTCTAACTTGTAAGTTGCAAGTTGTTAATTACACAATGCGCCTCGTCGAAGAGCTGTAGTTATATGTCCCAAGTAACTGTAAGTAGTTACACAATCAACGCAACGAAGTAATAAATTTTTCGACCTAATTTTGTCACCTTTAGTCCAATAGTTCGCAGTTACACATCATTCCATTAAATTTTAATGATATGTTCATTAGAGAAATGCCGAGCATTGAAAAATACATTGAATTAATTGATCGACGAAATGATTCCAGCAAATATGACAAGAGGTCCACGGGGAAATGGTGCAGCAAGAATTTACAGAGCATCTTGATAGACAGAAAACATCAAACACCTGCTATTCTGCTACTGATTGATTATTGTTAATTGATTGATGATTATGGTATGGTACCTAATCTTTCCTCTCCCTCTAGTTCTTCACTCTTCTCCTGATCTCCCTCTAGACTCTTCTGATCTCCCTCTAGTTCTTCACTCTCTCTTCTGATCGCATAGAATACTATTAGCATGGCTGCAGAGAGATCTCGATTCTCTCATGAGTCTCTTCTGATCACATAGAGTACTATTAGCATGGCTGCAGAGAGATCTCGATTCTCCCATGAGTATTTATGTCCGTGTTTAGAAAATCTTGGCCTTCTCCCATATCTCAGTTTGTTTGAGAATTCAGGAGAAATGCATACTCACATTGATAAAAGACGAGCCTTTTCATTTTGTAATAAGAAGCAATTTGTTGTATGTGATTGCTATCGATGGGTGGATGGCTCTCACAGAAATTCTGCCGTCAACTCTTTCTGTGTGATTGTACTTGTAACAGTATTATTTTGTGTGATGGGGTACCATGACATACGGCTGGCGCCGAACCAGGATTATTTACTTCAAAATTCATTTTTGTTTCTCTTTAAGAAACTAATCAAGCGCAAGTACTTCCATTTTTCTTGAAATAACGCCGTGTACTTCCATGCACTACCGAAGTTATATTAAAATGAATTAACAAATAACCATCTGATCAACAAGCAGCCCTATCACATTTAATTATACCAATGGCATTTTACCACATTTTAGGAAAACTATCACTGCATTTTGCTCTGTAATTTGTATGGCCTATTGTTTTTTTTAAAAATTTTGGTCAAGAGCTTTGACATTCAGTATAGAAGGAAAACCGGGTTACACACCCACGCACTATACCCGGCTCAGTCTGGAGACTCGAACCCGAGTGGGCAACTCGCGCACTCACGTAGCTAGCCAATCAAGCGCTCGCTCGTTCGCTTATATGGCCTATTCTGACTAGTAACAAAAAAAAGAGTGTCGTCAAAGTTTAAGGGCCTGTTTGTTTTAGCTTTTGATTCTGGATTTTGACTTCAAAAGTAAAATAAAAATCAAATAGCTCGATTCTAGAATCCGATTCTCACACTCCAGCCCACCCATATACACTAAAATCTACATTCCACTTCATATGTCCTTTTAGATTTCAACTTTTGAAGAATCAGCTTCTCTACAACCACAATCCAGAATCAGCTTTTAGAGAATCTAAAGCTAAAACAAACAAACCCTAAAGAGTAGTTTTCCAGTATTACTGGACCAATACACAGGCAACACAATCGAAGTAACTTCGATCTTGTTCTGTCATCTTACGCCCAACAGTTTGCATTGTGACAAATTCTGAGCATTTGAAAACAGCGATGTAACTGATCAAGGAAATGATTTAACAAAATACAACTGGAGTCACCAGACAATCCAACATTGGACTAATCCAGAGATTCACAT
The DNA here is from genome assembly GCA_036346275.1 of Otatea glauca. Classification (NCBI taxonomy): domain Eukaryota; kingdom Viridiplantae; phylum Streptophyta; class Magnoliopsida; order Poales; family Poaceae; genus Otatea; species Otatea glauca. Next base: position 9,203,109 of record CM070725.1, on the reverse strand, counting down.
GATGTTTCAGGCAGTTCAAAGGCTGTGACCAGGGCATCATAGCGATAGTAAAGGGCATCCCAATCGATCGCAGAAAATGATAAATTCAACGATAATGAAACTACATCATACAATGCGCTCCAGCTCTCTCGCGTAGCTGAGTGTCTGATTAATAAGTGGCACAGATGGGATCTCCTTGCATGGCTGGGACTCTTTGGCCTTCTGGAAGAAGACCGAGCCATTCTTGATCTCCCACTCAGGGTGATCCTGTTATCAATATAAGAAATAATTAGAATCCATGGTGAGTATCATGTAATTCACATAGAAACATAAAATTTTTAAGGAAGGGCAATTTACCTCTGTGATGTACTGGTGCAGTTCTTGGTCGGAGCTGAACATAAGCATTTGTTTCGCATCACTTATTGACAAGTAATCATATCCCTTCTCGCTGCATCCAGCTATCTCATCTCTGCAAGAGCAGAGCAAAGTCAAAGTGAGGAACTGCATAAAGAGTAAAACAATAAATCAAATTGGGAGCAGCAGCAGTAACAGAACTCCACTTACCTAACTGTTTTAGCGAGAAGGTCCATAAAGTATACATATGTCTCGTGGGGCACAGCCTGTCGAGCAGTCAACACTCGATTGTAGGCGCCCTCCATAAAGGACTGCTCAAGCTCCACCGCATGGTTGATGCAGGGATGCTCTAGTGCTTTAACAGGCAGAAGCTCCAGCTCGGTGTGGAACTCCGCAATTCTATTCTGGACCAAAAGCCTCAGAAGATTGAGTCCCAAAATTGGGCACTCCTCTGGTGATGGGGGGATTATGCCACTGCATGAACAATATGACTCAGTATGACATAACATGATGTATGCAAAATAACAATTCCAAAATGCTCCCGGAAAGAATACCCATGTGGACATGTGCAATTAAATTTTATATTTTGGGGCCTGATAAGGCAAACATTTGACAACTAATACAATGTAAAAACAACTCTACTAAGATAGGGAAACATAAATATTCACCAGTCCGGCAAGGATATCACAGCTCACTAGTAGGCCAGGTAATGGAGACTTCGATGGAAACCCAATCTACGCTTAACCTAACTCACAAATATAACTTCCCAACCAAGCCCCTGCTTCGTATCCAACTACCAAGTGAAGAAACCAGAGGTAGAACTATATAACCCATGCAAGCCTAACCCAATACACTATTTTGGGCTTAACTCATTTGGCAACTTACACCCGAAGAAAGACAATAATACTTCTTTCATTTGTACTTACTGTTTGGTACATGCATTGAAATGACAGCCTACACAATGAATAGACAGCAAACAGAACTGACCAAGTGGTAAAAAGGAACTTACCATGTATCCATGTAATAAGGCTTGAGCTGGCAGAAGTCCCTTTCAAATGCATCTTGATCTTCAATTTTCACACTCAAAACAACCGCATGCTCGTAAATGTCCCCTGAAAAGGTTTCAGTATCACATTGACTTTAGCACTTGATCTGTCAATGATAATCAGAAGGTTTACAGATAGATTTACTGCCCAAAATACTTGCTGAAAGTTCAATTGCTAAACAGCTGGATCACAATGACAACATACACAATTTCTGCCAAATAATCGCATAGGTAACACCAATTAGCAAAACTGTATCATGCGCAGTGTTCCCCTAGGCGGCCGCCTAGGCACTCGGCGCCAGCCTGAAGCCACGATTTGCCCCTAATCAGCAGGCTGGGCGGCGGTCCAAGGCAGAGCTGGGTGGCTTTAAGCGGTCTAAGGTGGAGTTGATGCCGGCTGGATGGATGTCACCCCAGCTGAATCAACACGCTACCGCTGATTCCGCTGCCAAATCCACCTCACCGCCACCAGATCTGTCTTCCCCGCCGGTGAGCCCTCCTCTCCCACCGTTGATTCGTCCTCTCCTCAGCAGTAGCGATCTCTCTGTTGCCGTCGTCGGCCTCCCGCATAGCAGGACACCAAGTAACTCGCTGTCGCCATCCCTTGCCTTGCTGGTCTATACTCCACTGCTTGTGCTCTGTGAGAGAAAGAGAGGGACAGAGGGCGGCGTTGAGCGGCTGCAGGGGTGCCTTCCCTCCCTCACCTCCTCTCTCTCCCCTGTTTGCTGGTTTCCAAGGCCCCTCCCTTGCCATCACCTCCCCCTCCCCTGTTTTCAGTCGGCCGCCTAGGCGCCTAGCGCCTTGGGCAACCATGATCGTGTGTGCCAACATGTGAACTAACATGTTAACGATACAGAACGTGCAATACAGCCTATAAGAATACGTGCAAAAGGAGCAATAATATTTTATCCAAGGGTTCACATTATGAACCACCAATGAGTGAGCATACATATTTTGCAGATACTAGACGCGACTGCGAGGACAGTAATTAACCCAAAAGTAGGCAGTGAGAGCTATCTTACTCGCGGTTTTGAGCTCATCCACAGCGTTGGGTGTCTGCTGAAACGACGGTGGAAGGCTGGGGAACTTGGTGAGTAGAACCTGCAAGAAAAACACGTATCAATACAAGGGAATTGCAATTAAAATTCGTAAAATTTCCACCCCTAACTCTCGCGGACTACAGGGGCAATCCAATTATGCTCCCAAACCTAGTATAGATCGAGTTTTTCTGCCACAAATCGTACTAGAACCGGGCAGAGAGTTACTGACTAGATCTATACACCCGGATCTACTAATAAAGTATCGAAAAGGAACAAAACTTCACCAAAAACTCCATAAAAATCTGGCCTTTTTGCCGGCCAACCGCTGGAAACCAGTCACACGCCAACTACCTCCACGGAAGAAACCCCAGAATCAAATCGAAACCGATCCAAGCACCGCAAACCCATCGCACCCACGTCTCCGGAGCAAACGCCAATTAAGAAAAAAAAAACAGCCATCGAAATCAGCCAGAAACCACTAAAAACCGCGTTTTTCACGCCGGGAACGCTAGCGCCGCGGATGGGATCCAGGCCCGTAGGGGCGCACCTTGAGCTGCGAGAGGAGGTTGACGCAGGCGTCGAGGTCGTTCCTGGCGTAGGCCGCCTTGAAGCGGGAGAAGAGCTGCGACACCTCCACCAGCTTCGGATCCATGGGCGTCAGCGGCGGCGTTCGCTCGAGGAGCTCTCGGTTTTGCCTCTCTCTTTTCCGTCCCCCTCTTCCGTTCGCTTCGCCCTCTCTCTCGCGGAGTCGATTAGAGGCTTTGCCTGCGGGTTGGGTTTGCTTGTCCTCTTATCATAGCGGAGCCTTCTTCGGTTTGGCCTATTCGAACTCGCAGTCGGTCCGGACTCCGGATTGGATTGTCGTGGGTAAGGCTATGTTTTATTTGGGCTTTTTTTACCTTAAAAGTTAAAAACTAAAACTTAAATAAATGGGTGTTTTTAACCAGACTTTTAAAAAAATCATAACCCTCCACTCCACGTAACTAAAAGCAAAAAAAAAAAAATAGTGCTGCTGGATTATTAAAGGTTTGTTTTAGACCAATACTATTGAAGTTAAAATAAAATACCCACATCTAACACGTATAAAAATGGACTGCGTGTAAGCTGTTTAAACAAAAAATATATATTTAAGCTACAAGGCGAAAAAGACTAGCCAAAACAAAAATGTTCACAATTCAGTCCTAAACAATTCAGATTTAGGGGCCGGTTGAAGCAGCGAGACATCAGGATCGAGAGGAGAAGTTGAAGGAGAGGCTGAGCAGCTCACGACAGCGGCCGGAGTTTGGACGGAGGGCGGTGATGACTGCGAATGGCACAGTTGCAAGATGGAGGTGTAGTTCTAGTGAGAGATCATGTGGTGGTCTATCCATGTTTGTGATGAGTAATTGACTGTGTTTTAAGCCTGTGGTGCTCATGTTTGAGTTTGATATGAGCTTACTTTGTCATGAACGATTTGGTTTGAGAGGTCTTGGGCTTGCCCAAAGTGGTTTTTGCTTATCTTGGGCGATTATAGCTTTGCTATGAGTGGTTGTGACCACTGTAAGAGTGGTCTAGACCTCAAGGACCTCTACGGGAGAGGTTATGACCACTGTAAGAGTAATCTAGATCATCATAGGAGTGGCCTAAATTTCTAAGAAACTTTGTGGGAGAGATCGTGACTACTATAAGAGTGGTCTAGACCTTTAAGGACCATTGTGGTAGTGGTTGTAACCTCTGTTGGAGTGATCTAGACATTCAAAGACCACTGTAGAAGTGGTCGTGATCACTGTTGGAGTGGTCTAGACCTCCAACGACCGCTGTGATAGTGGTCGTGGCCACTATTGGAGTGGTTTAGACCTCCAAGAACTGCTGTGATAGTGGTCGTGACCAATGTTGGAGTGGTCTAGACCATTGTAGTAATGGTCTAAACCTCCAAAGACTACTAGGGAAGTAGTCGTATGCCTTGTAGACCTCTTTGGGAGTGGTCTAGACCTTTGTTTGAGTGGTCGTAAGTGGTCTAGACATATCTAAGTGGTCATGGACAAAGATAGTTATGGGTTAAGGTGGTCATAGGCTAAATGATCCAATGTGGGATATCTATGTGTATATGATGTTGGACATTGCTATGTGATGGTTTTCTTGTTTGTATTGGTTGCAGGACTTTAGTTCTAGGTCATGGTGAGGCGGAGGAGACCGGGTGTAAGTTCAAGCTCCTTTTTGATTTTGGTGATTGATTTTGGTAACTAATGTTTAATTATTATTTAATGGCAAATTTAATTATTATGAGATTAATCATTATTGAGATTATCTTTTATTAGTCTCAATTGGATGAAAGGATGAAAACCAAAGGTATGCATTCGTTGTTATATTGATTTATATTGTTGCATTCCTTTGATATAAAATTCATGATCTTATATTGATAAATCCTAGTATGAGACTAACTTATTTATTGGGTATACTTTTTGATTAGTCTCATCAAAATGAAAAATGGAGATCCAAAAGGTATGTATTCAATGCAAATTTAATATTTCTAGATACATTCTTTGTTTCAAGATAAAGGGTGAACTCTACCATAGTTTTAACCTTAAGATGTGCATAATGTTTCAATTCTATATATAAATGAATGCACACATTTAGGGGGAGTTCATACTTTACCTTGATGTTTTATAAGTATTGATGTCTTTCATATTGCCAAATAAATTAAGGATCATTACTTAGAAATAAATCCTTGAGTATATAAAAAATTGTGTAGTTGTAGTGTACTCATGGAATAATAGGATAAACTCCAAAGCACTCTTAAATTGAATATGTGCATATTGATTCAAAGTTCAATTATTTATATGCGCACATTTAATGGAGTTTATTCTATGCTTGATGGTCACAAGAGTATTGATCGCTTTTCACTACTCCATATAATTTGGATAATTACTTAGAATCATCAAAATGAGTATATGAAACTTGTGTAGTCGATATGTACTCATGATAATTTGTATTCGATTGTCACTTAATCATAAGGTTATTCATCATGTGTTGATGGTGTTCTTTATTGATCAAAGGATAAATGAAAGTTCTTGAGTATATGAAGCATTAGTTGCGTCAAAATACTCAAGACAAATCAATATTTTCATTCAAATTGATTTGGGTTGTGGTCCATCATCAAAGAAGTAGATCGAAGGATCTTGGGGCATCTACTATGTGTTAATGGAGTGCATTGATGATTGAGACAACTATACTTATTGGACTAACAATTTTTCATGAGTTGTGAAGTAGGTTGAGTCCAACGGTGACAAAGATTTGGATGGCATCATGGGTTAATAGCCATCAAGTCAAGAATCGGGACAAAGGATGTCATCATGTGTTGATGAGCGTCAAGAGGAGATCCCGAAGAGAAAAGCAACGGAGTTCATCATGTGTTGATGAATGAGATAAGATCCTGACTTGGAGAGAAGATAATGAAAATCATAAAAACTCCAAGTGGATGTACTAGAAGGTAAAGGTATAACTAGTTAGGGTTAAAGATGTGTTTCTAGTTTTTTACCGGTCTTGATGTTTAGATGGGAGACCGGGTTGCTAGTTAGGTTGTCGTACTATTAAGAGAGGTTGAGTCATTTAGTTTGAGCTTCATCATGTGTTGATGAACTCAATCCGACACGCTCTAACTCACTCTCTTAAAGTTGGTTTTTGCATGATGCTTATATTTGCATGTGTTGCAAATAAAGGAAGCTCATGCTTGCTTCTTAATTGATTTGGATTTTGCATGAAGCTAAGTTTTGCATGTGTTGCAAAAGGAGATAGCTTATGTATTCGATTTAACGATTATTCTTTGCATGGAGCTAAGTATTTGCATGTGTTGCAAATAGTGATAGCTCATGCATTGGTTTTCTTAGATTGTGACTAGTAGTGTTTGCAAATGTGTTTTGTAAATTGCTAGAGATCATGTGTTGATCATCACAAGGCTAATCAAGTTTATTGTTTGGTGTTTCCAAAGTGAGTTTTTGCAAAATATTGATGTTTATGCTTCTTATATTGGAGCATGAGATAAGCATTTGCAAATTTGTTTTGCAAAGTGTTATGATCATGTGTTGATCATCTCATGGCTCAAGATTTAATTTAAATTAAATGGATTTGTTATTTGCAAATGTACTTTGCAAATAAGTTTATGAGATTGGTCGTGGAGCATGTGTTGGCATTTGCAAATATGTTTTGCAAAGTGTCGTGATCATGTGTTGATCCTTACATGGCTCAAGGGTTGACTTTATAGATTCTTGATTTATTATTTGCAAATAAGTTAAAGTTTATTGCAATTCTTAGAGCATGTGTTGAGAATTTAGAAATATGTTTTGCAAATTGGTGTGATCATGTGTTGATCACCACAGGGCTCATAAATTGATCTAAAGTGGTTCTTGATTTGAAAAGAAAAGATTTATGTGTGAAATCTGGATTTGTCTGGAAAATCCGGTGCTACCGCCGTGCTAAGACCATTACTACCGCTAGTTTGGTAGTATCGCCCCTCAGGTCCGGTAGTTATTTTTCAGAAGGGTTGTTTTCTCAGAGTTTTTGAGGCTGGAGCTGCCGACCATGTGAGAGCGGTAGTATCGGCCCTATGGGGCGGTAGGTTTTTTTTTTCCAGAGAGCATGTGTTGCTCGATGTTTTCAGAGGCCGGTACTACTGTAGGTTGAGGTCGGTAGTACTGTTCGGGCGGTACTACTACTCCTACATGACTGGTAGCACCAAACCACTGTGCAACGGCTAGTTTTTGTACCACATTCAACTGTTGGGGTCAAGGCCAATACCACTGGCCCTACATGGGTAGTAATACCGTAATTGCTATTTTTTGCTTTTTTTTACCCCCCTCAATGGCTAGTTTTCTTTGGGGAGGCTATAAAAGGAGCTTTGGGCGATGGCATTTGGGCTTGTTGTGATTTTAGAGAGTTTATTTCTCTTTGTGGTTGAGTTGTGCATGTGTTGCACTCTCTAATTTGGTTTTTAAGCTAATAGCGATTCAAATTTGCATGTGTTGCACTTAGAGGAGAGCCTTGTGCATGTGTTGCACTCGGTGATCACTATTGTGCATGTGTTGCACTTGGTGAGGTTCAAGTTAGGAGGCTTGACCTATTACTCTTAGTGTTTGCCGATGCTTAGACGGCGTAGCGACGCTTAGACTAGTGGATTGTGAGAAGGCCCAGTAAGTTTGTGAAGATCAGAGCTGCCTACCCGGAGAGAGAAAGAGCTACCACAAGTGGATTTGAGGTAGGTGCTCAATTCGTAGAGCCGATCCAATGTGTTTGGGCTAACCTCAATGTGGACTAGAGGAGACTAGCAAGTCTTCGAACACTATGGTAAAAGGTATCGTGTCTCTTGTGGTTTGCTCTCTTGTGCTTATTTACATTCAAGCGATTTACATTCGTAGAATTAAATTGTTTGATTGCTTGTCTTTAGAATTGCAACCTTGATTAGAGACATAGATAGTTAGTGCACTTAGTGAGCCTAGTTGATTTAGGCTTTAATTGTCAAAACTTTAGAATTACGCTTTTGCACATTATTTAGGTTTTGACATAAGCTTTGATTCGTTAGTTATCAAAGAGAATTTTTCAAACCGCCTATTCACCCCCTCTAGTCGGCATCCTCATCCTTACAAGTGGTATCAGAGCTTGACCTCTCATTTGTTAGGCTTTACCACCTAGAGAGTAAATGATGACGAAGAGCCCTCATATGATGTATTTGATGAATTTGTTAGAAGAGCTCAATGAATATCTTGGGAAGGAGAAAGCAAAGTATAAGATTTTGAATCTTGAGCATAACTCACATTAAAATAATTATAATGTGCTTAAGGATATTCATGAATCTCTTCTCCTCAAGGAAATCATTAAGCCTAAGGTGAACATAGGAATTTCATATGATTTAATAGACGATATGCCATGCTTATTGTCGAAGGTCAGAATTCGACAATAAACTTACGATCACGGGTACCTTCGATGTCAGAGTCAAGCATGAAGACAGCAGCACACGATGTATATAGGTTCGGCCTTCGTATGGAGTAATACCCTACGTCCTGTGCGGATGATGTATGTATTTGGTGTATCGATTACAGAGCGAGCTGTCTAGCCCTAGTTACAATGAAGATTGGATCTAAACAATGACTAAACTATGACTGGAGGCTGACGAAGTGTGGCCCGTCAGCTCCTGGTTGCTCTGCGTCTTCTAAAACCTCTGTTCCAAAGTCTTCCCCCTTGAGGGTACCTACCCTGTAAGATCGAGGATGCCGACTAGAGGGGGGTGAATAGGCGGTTTTAAAAATTCTTCTCACTAAATACACACTTTATTTATCTCTATGTCAAAATCTAAACAATAATCAATGCGGAAGCGACAAACTAAGGTTTTGACAAATTAAAGCCTAAATCAACTAGGCTCACTAAGTGCACTAGCTAATTATGTCTCTACTCAAGAATATATAATTCTAAAGACAAGCAAGCAATTTAATTCTAGGAATGTAAATTGCAACAATGTAAATAGAGAATTGCAAGCAAACATAAAGAGACACACCGATGTTTTATCGTGGTGTTCGGAGACTTGCTTGGTCTCCCTAATCCACGTTGAGGCAAGCCCAAACCACTTTGGACCGGCTCCACGAATTGAGCACCGCCTCGATTCCACTAGTGGTAGCTCTTTCCCCCTCCGGGTAGGCGAGCTCGACCTTCACAACTTTGCGGCCTTCTCACAATCTCCTTGAGAAGGTCACCGTGCACGACGCCTCCACACGCCTGCCTAGGTGTTGGCAAACACCAAGAGCAATAAGCCAAGCCCTCTAGCTTGAACCTCACCAAGTGCAACACATGCACAAGGATTCTCAATCCTTCTCTAGATGCAACACATGCAACTAGAGGCTTCTCTCCTTGCTCATAAAGTGCAACACATGCACAATATGGAGGAGAGGCTCACACTAGCTCAAGAGAAAGCAAATCAACACCAAAGAGATTCTACACAAGAAACTCTAAATCAAATTCATCTCAAATCACTCAAATATAGCTCTATGAGCTCTTGGGGTTTTGCTCTCACAAGAATACCTCAAATGGGTGCTAGAGCAGCAACAAAACCCTCCTAGCTCGGCCCCTTTTATGGTCCCTCAAGAAAACTAGCCGTTGGAGGTTGAAATGGGGTAAAAACGTAGCAAACCCGGTGCTAAAAACATGCATTCTGGACTTTTTACACCGCCCTTTGGGCCGGTAGCACCGCTCGGGCCGGTGCTACCGCCCTACTAGGGCCGGTAGCACCCCTACTAGGGGCGGTGCTACCACAGGTCGAAGCACTAAAACACTCATAACTTTTTACTCCGAACTCTGATTTAGGTGATTTTTGATTCTATGCGAATCTTATCACGAGGGCTACAATCTCCACCCATTTTCAAGATTTAAGCAACCATAGATATTTTTAAATATCACAAAAATAAAGACTCTAATGTAGTCATTCAAGTCTAAAAACTGATTTCTCGAAAACCTTTACATAGACTTGATCGAGAGCATGACTACAAGCTAGAGAGAGTCAAATAAGATCAAATCTTATGCCATTTGGTGATCAACTCATGATCAAAATAATTTGCAAAACACATTTGCAAATAAACCGAGAACCCATGAGATCAATCCTCTAGCCATGTAAGGATCAACACATGATCCCGACACTTTGCAAAACACATTTGCAAATGCCAACACATGCTCTAGGATCAAAACCATAACCTCTAGGTTATTTGCAAAATACATTTGCAAATAGAAAAATCATAAACTTTACTTAGCCTTGTGATGATCAACACATGATCAAATCACAAGCTAAAACACCGATGCATGAGCTTTCACCTTTTACAACACATGCAAAACTAAGCTTCATACAAAAGCACATAAACCAAATTATATGAGCTATCTCCCTTTTGCAACATATGCAAATCCATAGCTCCATGCAAAAACCAAATCGATTAAGATTCAATAAGAAGCAAGCATGAGCTCCCTTATTTGCAACACATGCAAATACTTAGCTCATGCAAGAACCAAATAGAGAGTGAGCTAGAGTGAACCGGATTGAGTTCATCAACACATGATGAAGCTCAAGCTAAAATACTTAACCCCTCTTAATAGTACGGCACCTAACTAGCAACCAGGTCTCCCATCCAGACACCGAGACCGGTAAAAGACTAGGAACACATCCTTAGCCCTAGCTAGTTATACCTTTGCCTCTAGCACATCCACTTGGAGCTTTTATGATTTCCATCTTCTCTCCAAGTCGGGATCTTCGTCTTGTTCATCAACACATGATGATGTCCTTGTCCCGTTCATCCATCTCAACCTTGCACTTAACCTATTTCAAACTCATTGAAAGTGTTAGTCCAAAACACATGGTTGTCTCAATCATCATTGCACTCCATTAACACATATGGATGCTCTCAAGATCCTTTGATCTTTTCCTTTGATGATTGACCACAACCCAAAGACAAATGATTGAAAGATTAATTGTGTCTCGAGTATACTAATGCAACTAATGCTTCATATACACAAGAACTTTCGATTGCCCTAGGATCAACAAAGTGAACTATCAACACATGACTAGTTCTTTGTTGATTGAATGGCAACCGAACACAATTTAAATTGTATTTAAATTGTCATGAGTATATATTAACTACACAAGTTTCATATACCCAATATGATGGTTAGTAATGATCCATATATGTTTGAGTGATGGAAATGGGATCAATACATTTAAACCATCAACTATAGAATAAACTCCATTAAGTATGTAAATATAACAAATTGATCATAGAATCAATACGCACATAATCAATCTTAGATTACATATGAGTTTATCCTATATTTGCATGAGTATATTACAATTACACAAGTTATATATACTCTAACGATTGTTTCAAAGTCTTGATCCTTTATATGTTATTTAGTAATAAGACATGGATCAATACTATTGAAACAACAGGTTAAATTATAAACTCCCCCTAGATGTGTGTATTCATGTAATATATGAATTAGGAACATAATGCACATATTTGGACTAAAGCAACGGAAGAGTTCATACTTTAACTTGAATCCTAAGTATGCATTAAGACGATAGAATGAATACAAGTGCATACCTTAGGTTTTCCATTTTCCATCCAAATATGAGACTAATCAAAGATATACTCAATAAAAGAGTTAGTCTCATAAAAGATTTGTTATTAATTAACAATTGATACTAATCAATATTATGATTATCGAAAGAGTTAGTCTCAATATTAGATTTGTCATTAACACCAAAACCAACTTAATGGAGCTTGAACTTTCATACCCCCAGCCTTATATAGTCGGGGTAGCCCTGCCTCAAGTTGAGTTGTAGTCGATTTAGGATACCAGATCGTAGTTGATGAGGAGTCCATCGTTGTATCGATCTTCGCAGCATATCCAAACTTCGCTAGATACCAGGCGTACTCGAATCCGCTTCCTCGTAACAGGAAAGTGATCGAGTCCTTCCTAATATGAAATTACCTTCTTCGCGTATATTTTATCCATAGAATCGGGCCCGTGATATCCAGAGTTTCTATATGTCGTTAGAACATATTCTACACATATCCTACACGTACTTATACCCCATATTTAGATATTCGATAGTAGCCCCCGAACTCTGCCAAGCGGAGGGTCCGCTCAAGCGCTTGGTCGATTACTGCCAAGTTCTGGCTTGGTCGAGTAATGCCTCGTCGGCTTGTGGTCGAATGATTCGAGTAGATTGGGAATCGCCAAGTATCGAGTAGGGATGTTGCCGGGTCGAGTGCCCTACCATCAGCCCATCTCAAGTCCTTAGGTTAGCTACAAGTTACTCGATGTTGACTTATCGACTCGACTCTGTACAGAGTTAGAAAAATCCAGAAAATCTAAACGTTGGGCAATTGAGCATTTATTTCTCTCGTTTGCAATTGCAAGATTTGTGTAGTGCCATCATTCCGACTTTCTCGCCGATTGAAGCGTCGCACCGTGGGGAGTAAACCATTCGCCTGGAGAGAAGGTTTTGGCTTATAAATTCCCAGGTCCGGAACTGTAGCCATCCCTCCTTTTTTGCCTTAGTCTTACTCTCGAAGTCTCCGCCGCGCTCCTTAACCCTAGCAGCGCCACCTTCGAAGAATTCATTTCACATCTCTCAATGGCGTCCAACCCTTCAGCTAGTGGCGGAGTTCCTCGTCGTCGGAGAAGAATCCCGAGATGGCCGCATTCGCTTCCCCAGCGGCGAAGTGGTCTTCTTCGAGGACAAGACCCTCCGAAGGGTGTGGCAAAAATCGATAATGACGGAGAAGCGCCTTGCCGAATTGGTGAAGGTTGGCTTCGTTCCTCCTCGGGAGTTCTTCCATTGGAGGCCGTCACAAGGTAAGCTATATCCCACCCCCAAAGATGAGGATGAGACCGTTGTATTTGAGGTCTTCTTTCGCTGCGGACTCAATTTTCTCCCTTCTCAGTTCTTGCTCTCGGTTCTTGATTTCTACAAGATCCAACTTTTCCACCTAAGCCCCAATTCGATTACCATGCTCAGCGTGTTTGTCCATCTTTGTGAGGCCTATCTGGGTATTAAGCCTAGCCTCAATCTATTCCGCTATTTTTATAATTTAAAACGGGCGACGAAAAATGATGTTGGGGGTGCCGGTTTCCACCTCCGCGGCGGAGCGTCGAATACGTATATTCCTGTCCCTGTAAATACTTCCTGGCAGTTGGACTGGAAGAAACGATGGTTTTACATCACCTCTCCGGACACTGTTAATTATCCTTTGGCTTATCGACCACTCCTCCCCAATCGATTGACCTCTGGACGAAAGTCCCTCCATCATCGCTGGCAGCACACATTACGTTCGAAAGATCAAAGAGCTGAGGGAAAGTGGGTTGACTGGGTGGCACATGGCCAGGGATTTCATCACGCACCGGTCGAGTCCTCTGAAGTGCCGGAACCACTTGGCCTAGGACTACTCCAGGGTTGATGATGGCACCAGTGACAATTATGGAGGTAAGTGTTTGTAGTGCTCTTGTCTCCTTTGCTTTAGTCGATGAGTAGTGAACTGACTCGTAGCTGGCCAGATTTGTCGGACTCGGACATCTCCTCCAGGCTGAGCAAGATGTTCCAGGGCTCAGAACCTGGTGCTAGCGGTATTGCGGTATTGAGGCATATTCACTCGATAATCCTCGACCAGAGGTAAACATCATGCCATGGCTCTTAATGCATCGTTTGTGCATCCGTTGGCCAATCTGACATGATACTTCCTTAGGAGCCCGCGTTTGGCGGCGAAGGCGAGTTGATTGAGGGGGCCATCGGCTTGGAGGACGACGAGCTGACCCAAGACGATGGTCAGACATTGGGCTCCATCCCCAAGGACGCCGCTCCTCTCTTGATCGACCCAGCTCCCGTCAACACCTCGGGTGAGGGTGTGGCTGCGCTTGAGCAAGAGGTGGCGGAGCCTCCTCAAACGAAGAGGTCGGCATCCCCCGCACATCATCAATTATCCAAGCGGCCTCGCACTTCATCATCGAGATCAACCAAACAGGTAATCCTCAATTACTCCCTTGGTTGTTATGAAGTTCTTACTGACGTGATTCAATAGGCGTCGGATGATGACGGGGCCACCTTGGGGGCCGATCTGCCGAAGTCGATGGCTTATGAGCAGACGCCTCCTCGAGCAGGCTCCTTATCGACCAAGCTAGTCCTATCGAAGGTACCAGCTCAGAAAAAGAAGATCGTGCAGGCGAATCTGTACCTGGCGAAGTAAGCCACTTTTCTTCTCGTCTCATTACCTATTTCCTTTCGGATATGTCAGGTAAAAGTTTCTTGCAGGAAGGGTGCTGTCGATAAAGTCGACACTGTCGTCTCTTGGCACGGTCGCCATCGCCGTAGCTCCCTCTCCAGCAGCTCTGCTGAGCGTACCGGTGGTCCTACTACATCAACGGCTCCACCTCCTCCGACTTCACAAGCGCCTCCAAAGTACTGGTCCGTCATGAAGCCCCAGATTCGGGTATGTGACCACGAACAACCTTGTCTTGTGTTGTCCTTGCTCTGTTTTTGATGCTTCTTGGCTTCTTTTCATAGCGTGATGAAGATACCTTGCTTGAGGCTGAAGCCTTCTGCGAGCAAGCTTATCAACAAACGAAATGTCTCTTGGCCATCAATCAACAAGTGATCAAGATGAAAGACGCTGAACTGGAGGCACTCAGGGCCGATTTGAATGTGGCAAAAGCAGAGGCAGAGAAGCAGAAGGTGGAGGCGAAGAAACTAAAGACAGAGGTAGGGAAGCTAAAAGCCGAGAAAGCTGCTTCCAATGTTGCACTGTTCAAGACCAAGGTCAGTCGAGATAAGGCTGAGGCTAGCAAGAAAGTGGTCGAGGTCGAAAAGGTTGTAGTAGATGCGACACTTGCCACTCTGTAATCGAAAACACTCGAGCACATGACCTCATTTGCTCGTCTTGCAACTTCCCACGTGCTTGGCCTAGTGAAGAGCCACCATCCTGGCCTGGACCTCTCGATACTAGATGAGGGATTCACATGTGAGACAAGCGAAGCTGCCGAATACATCGAGTCCGTCGAAGACCTTGCTGAGAGGTTCGTGGCCCACCTGAAGCTGTCCCTTTCGGGTGATGATGGTAACGCCAGCTAGGGTCCTTTGGCCTGAACACGCTTATGTAATGGTTGAACCTTTTTCGCTATTGTGGTCTTGTAAGATACTGCTAATTAATTTGCTCGTCTATCGTGTTTTGCCTGCTATTCCCTTATCGATGAAATAAAGTAGCACAAGTAGATGCAAATATGATTTAGCACTCATAGACCCTCAGTAAGCAGCTTCATTGCCAAGCGCATGTCTGATTGTATCTGCACACAAGGATAGAAAAACTTTTATTAAATGACTTAGCCCCCCGAGTGTATACTCGAAGAGGTCGCATATAACATAAACACTATATAAGTTGGAGTGAAACTACACGATTTTTGCAAGTCTTCATCGACCACATAGCTTAGAATTTGTAGCGAACATGAACTTGCTGAGCAGCGCATATAGAATCAACTAGAGGCCTCGTCTCCTGCCGTCCGCTGAGCTTTAGATGTTTGACAATCTAGTGCTCGTATGCGCGTAGGATAGAATTGCTCGTCGTCAGGTTCAGGCATGGCCACCCTTTGGTTTTGTTCGCTGACATACTAAGTACGCGATCGAGTAAATGCATACAAAAAATCGCATGTAAAAGAAATAAAGAGATTGTGCCTCCAGTACCCCGCTCGATAGCAGTATCGACCAGGAAATAGAGCAATGTACAGACTTACCTGTAGCCCCTGACTCCTTACTCGATGATATCATTAAGTAGGGAGTAGAGTGACGTAAGCATAAAATCATGATGTAGCCCCCAACTCCCTGCCCGATAGCTGGATCGAGCAAAAAGTGAAACATCAGCAACAAAGATACCTGTTGTGACTCCCAACCCCTTATTCGATAGATGTATCGACCCGAGAGTGGAGCTAGGTAAAGAAAAGATCGAGCGATGTAATTCTCGACTTCTGCTCGATGAGGGCATCGAGTAGAGGGTAGAGCATTGTAAGGACCCGAATCCACTGATTCGAACCCACTGTGTTTACCGCACCAGTCCCAGGATCAACGCTAGTGCACACAGCTTAACATTGGTACATATCACTTCATACACAACGATAATAGAATAATAGTTCATTTATTGATATAGCTAAATGTATGATCTTATGACCAACTTACATTATTAAGCCACGCAGGGCAAGACTGAAAATATAACTAATGATTAAGCAGCGGAAAGTAGAAAACGTAGATAGCTCATCAGTTCACCACAGGCAACCGACAAGGTTCGGACCCTAATGACTCGTGTCTTCCCGGACTTCATCTTCCAAAACAGGTGTAGATTCTTCAACTGTTGATTATTGTTGTTTGGCAAGGGTGAGTACTTAAAGCACTCAACAAGTTGTGCACAGAATGCAATTCTATGTATCTATATGTAAAGCTTATTCCAATGGATAGGCTATCATGGCTATTTTGCAATAAGCAGCATTTAGGAACAAATACAGTAAATAAATTGTAAAGAATGTAAAACAAATAGCAATAGTAAATAACTTCAGTATTTCTCAAGTAAACCAAGTTTCCAATCCTAAGTCAAATTTCATCTTCCATATGGCATCCCGCCATCCCAACCATGTTGTCCAATTAATTAAGCTAACCCTTAATCAGTAATTCCGAGCATTGCTCAATACCATGAGCACGGCTATCCGAATAGTTTCACACTCTGCAGAGGTTATGCACTTTACCCATGTGATACAACCAAACACCACCAAGGCGAGTGATTATAACAAAGCCTTTACAATGCTTTGGCTTAACCCGATACTACCCGCGAAGGTTTCAACACTGGTGGGACTGGTTACCACATCCAGGGCCCCCCTCTTGCGCCATGTGAATTACACCATAACTCGGGAACTCACACCGACCACGATAGTACCAAAATTAAGACATTGCAAATTACTCAGCTAGGCTGGCCCATACGGACATGTGGTTGCATGATTGACTCAGTCAAAGGCTTGCAAGGTTAAGTCCTTAGTGTGATCAAGGCAAGACATCCACATACCATCTCGCCCATCGGGCCCACCTTGGCCTCCTCGCCCTTGCCACTTGCCCCAATCTAAGTTATTATCACCCGCTTGATTACCAAGCACCACGTGCCATCAACAATTCAACATCGTTGCGTGACATGACTCGCCACAACAACTCAATCTCATCGTGTGATCCCACATGACACACAAGTTCATAATATTGTTCCATATTCCATTAATCAAGATTAATTATCAATGATTCGACACATGTGATGACGTGTACGGCTAGGCAACTAATACGAACTAATCCTCCAATGTTGATTATAATTATTAACCAACTATATTTAACCAATTTAGGGTGACAATGGATCATGGCATACAATGACAAGGTAGGGTGTAGATCAATCTGGTATATTAGCTAAACCCAATCTAATTTAAAACAATTGTATATTTGAAATATATGCAATAGGGTAAAACGAATATAGCAATTTTATAAACATGGGTTCAACATGATCAAAGCACAACTTGCCTTGGAATAGGTCCTGATCGGTTCGGAACTTGCTCTTGATTTCTTTGGATCTTCCTCCGAAGCGTCACACAATTCAACGTCTACGCGTACCGAAGAAGAAAAGCAAATAAATACCAAAACAGAGAGCAACTGAACTCCAAAAATCAAATAAAATTCACCATTAAATAGATCTTAATTTTACAAATTTTTAGAAACTGGAATCACTCAAATCGAAGTTACGATGCAAAAGATATAGCCTTTTGAAGTTTGAAATAAATCAAATCGTAAAATCGAAATTGAATTAACAGATTTATTTTTAAACTGAAAAGCGATTTATGACGTCAGCGTGACCTCATGATGACGTCGGCGTGACCTCATGATGACGTCATCATCACAGAATTTCCAATCGGATTATTTTTCCAATTGAAAATCCCTTTATGACGCAAGCATGACGTCAGCGAGACCTCGGGCCAATCACAAGCCGACACGTGTCTCGGCGTATGAAGCTGAGTCCACGCGCGGCGCGAGACCACGGTGAACTTCGGTCCACGGCGCCTCGGCACCGCGCCGACACATGTCGGCTCCGATTGGTTCACACGCGGCGGAATCCCACCGCACGATCGCATCTAACGGCTACCGATCACAACCCTCGTGGCACGATCCGGCCCTTCGGCGAAGATCCGACGGTCGTTACCTTTCGAGCCTAGCGATGGCGGCGCAGCGGCGCTTCTTCGCCGGACTTGAGACGAAGACCACCGCGACAATGAAGGAAGGGTCTCGGCGATGCTTCGCTTCTCACGGACGCGCCTGCGTCACGGCGAACACGCTGGCGACCTTGGCGGCGGCGGAGACTTCCGGACGGCGAGCTTCAGCGGAAAAAGCGCGGCGAGACTTCGCTAACTCCGACGAGCTCGTAGATGCGTTCTAGGGCGCTTCGCGAAACGCTCCGACCAAAAGACGCGGCGCTCATTGCGAACCTCGGGTGCTACCCCTATTTATAGCCTCGGCGTTCGAGCCCTACGGCGGGAAGTCCGGAGTTATTACGGCGGCGGACTCGAGTTCGCATCGGAGACGAAGAACGACGATGCGGCGCGTGTCCACGATCCGACGGCCAAGACAAGGCGCGCACGCGCCTTGCTGATCGTTGGATCGCGCACGAACGACTCATCGATCTAGGGTTTTCCCCGCAGAGGTTCACGGGCGGATGGGCCGCGCTGGCAGCCTCAAGCGCCAAGATATTGGGCTTCGCCCAATATCTTTCCGAGGATTTTTTTAAAGATTTCTTATTTAAAATAATTCCAGAAATTCATTTTATTTATTTTAAAGGATAAAACTATTAGGAAAAATCCAAGAAAAATCTCAAAAATACTTTGAGACATTCTGGACTCAAATAAAATATTTTTAGCAAAACTTTATTTTAACTTTGCACAGATTTAAATAGATTTGAATAAAAGGCAATAAACTTGATTTCAAATTAATTCAAATAAATCCAGAAAAATCCAAATAAATTCCAGAAAATCATAAATGCACTTTTAAGCAATAAAATAATATTTAAGCAAAATTTTGGGATGTCACAAGCATATGCGTCGAAAATGCATGATGTAGCCCTCGATTCCCTGCCCGACGACTGTATCGAGAAAGGAGTAGAGCATGAGCATCAAAAATAGTAGCCCCCGACCATATGCTCAGGCGTATGAGCCCCCGATCATATGGGTAAGGCTCAACATTTTTTAAAATCCGAACAGGCGGAGTAGGTGAGAAGTATAACCCCATTTCAATGGTTGGATACTGTTGCAGCCTTTGTGCCCCTTCGTCTTCCACACGGTGCGTCATCCAATCAACGTCATAACTTAGCGTCTCTTTTATTTTCGTATTTGTGTGAAAGTGCAACGGACACCTTGTGGATTGGGACCGAAGCGGATCTTGACAGAGTTGTTGCTACAGTGCGACCCGTTCCCAGAGCTATAAGTAGACGGGACTTGTAGTCGTCTGTCGCACTTCGTTTTCTTTCTTGCCTTCTGCTCGTAGCACTTTAGTTCTTCAACCGCACTCATGGCTTCTACTCCACCATCGTCCCCGTCTCTGGAGATCCTCGGAGTGTCCCCTCCTACGCCGCTAGCCGCAGTTTCTCCAGGGCGGATCATCATCATCACGATGATGATGAGGAGATCGACTGGAAGGCCATTGAGAGGGAGGTCTGGCCGGAGGAGGAAGATGAGGCCGTCGGGAATGAAGACACCACCGCCGAAGGAGAAGACGCCGTCGACGGAGAAGAAGGTGAAGCTCAAGAGGGCTTCATCGACCCGGCCTCCGCTCACGCTTCACGCTCGACGACGGAGAGGTCGCCTTCTCCATCGTCAAGTGGCCAGGTCTTCGCATCCTCGTTCGGCCCGTACCAAGGGCGAAGTCCCATCCCAGGGACCATCAGCTGCCAACCCTCGAGGGAGCAGAAGAGGCAGCGCGATGCCTTCGAGGGCAAGTAGCAGCAGGGTACCTGCCTCATATGTAATAGGACAACTTATGTTAGTTAATTTTAATGAACTCGTACTTACCTGCATTTCAATTGTGATGCACGGTCCTTATTTTTTCAATTGATCGATGTTCCATGAGTTGCCAAGCATCGTTCCTTCTATCGTCGATAGCCATACTGATCCAGGTTGAGTCTCTTTGACCACTACGTAGGGACCTTCCCACTTAGGTGATAGCTTATTACTGTTATCTTGCATATGCACCTTTCGTAGTACTAAGTCCCCAGCGATGAGTGCTCTTTCCTGGATTTTCTGGCTATGGTATCGACGCAAGGCTTGTTGATACTTGGCTGCTCGGATGGATGCTCGATCCCTGTACTGAGGGAAGTTCTTTCGCCCACCGAGTCGAGTAAGCCTTGAGCCTATCGAACACGTGGATCTTGATTCCCTGCACGATTATGCCATTCACACGTTCGACCTATCCGTTACTCTGAGGATGAGCTACGGAAGCAAAGCAAAGTTTGATACCCAATTCTTCGCAAAAGGCTATAAAAGCATTACTTTTGAACTGGCTACTGTTGTCTGTGATTACTCGATTAGGGATGTTGAATCGAGTAACGATGCTCCTCATGAACTTCTTAGCCGCTTCTAAAGTGATGTTCCTGACAAGTTCGGCTTCGATCCACTTGGTGAACATGTCAATAGCCACGAACAGGAACTTCTAACCTCCTTGGGCTCTTAGGAATGGTTCCAAGATATCCAAGCCCCAGACGAAGAAAGGCCAAGATAGAGGAATAGTTTGCAGGGCTTGGGCTAGTGGGGTGGTTTGCTTGCCATAACATTGTAGCTCTCGCACTTTTTCACCAGCTTGCAAGCATCCTGCAGGGCAGTCGGTCAATAGAACCCCTGCCAAAAAACCTTTCCGAATAAGGTGCGATAGGACGCATGGTTGCCGCAAATGCCTCCATGAACATTGAGCAATATCTTATTGCCCTTTTCCTAAGTGATGCACTTCATCAAGATTCCGTTGCTCCCCTTTCGGTAGAGCTTGTCGTCTACCAATGCGTATAGTTTGGACTTATGCGCAATTTTCTCGGCTGAGGCATCATCGTCAGGGAGCTCCCGACCTTCGAGATAGGCTTGGAATGGAGTCATCCAAGTCGGCTCGCGTTCGAGTAGTGCAACTTCGGTATGCGTGGGTTACGCCTCGATCGACCGTGTTGTTGGTCGAGTTGAGCGATATCGCCTCCGTGCGGGAGACAGATGGTTTGAGGAGTTTCTCGACGAAGACTCCTGTGGGAGTGGGCGAAAAGGACGAAGCGAGCCTGGCAAATTCGTCGATAGCGGAGTTGTCACTTCGCCTAATATGCCTTACCTCGAGCCCTTCAAACTTGTGCTCTAGCTTGCGAACCTCGTTCAGATATGCCATCATGTTCTCATCCGACCACTGGTACTCCTTCTGCACTTGGTTCACGACTAGCTATGAGTCCCCTTTCACGAGTAGTCGTCTGATCCCAAGTGACGCAGCTATACGGAGCTTGTTAACCAATCTTTTGTATTCTATAACATTGTTTGAGGCTTAAAAATCAAGTTGAATAACATAGTTAAGCTCCTCACCTGTCGGGGATTTGAGCACGATGCCAGACCTGAGCCCTGAAGTGTGAGCGACCCATCAAAGAACATAGTCCAGTGGTCATCGACCGTCTTGTGCTCTTTTTCTTCGTCGTGCGTACATTCCACGATGAAGTCTGCCAATGCCCCTGACTTGATGTTGGTTAGCGACGCGAAATCGACCTCGAACTTGTTGAGTTCGACCGCCCACTGTGCAATTCGCCTTGTCGCCTCTCGGTTATGTATTACCTCCCTGAGCGGATACGTCGTCATGACCGTAATCTTGTGTGCCTGGAAGTTGTACCGCGGCTTTTGGGAGTTCATCAGGACGGCGTACAACATCTTCTACACTTGAGGGTATCGTACCTTGGCGTCATGCAAGACCTCGCTCACGTAGTACACCGGCTTCTGGACCTTGGCCTTTTTCTCGGGGCAATTCCGCTCGACCACCAGGACTATGCTTACTACTTGAGGGGTAGCTGCAATGTACAAAAAGAGCTGTTTTTTTTCGTTAGGCAAGGTTAAAACTAATGGAGACGATAAGTACCTTTTGAAATCCCGAAAAGCTTCTTCTGCCTCCTTAGTCCACTCGAAAGTGTCCTGCTTCTTTAGTAATTTGAAGAAGGGCAGCCCTCGCTTGCCCATCCGAGAGATGAATCGACTAAGGGCTGTGATGCAACCGCGAGCTTTTGCACTTCCCTTAGCATCCGCGGAGAACGCATCTATTCGATGGTCTCAATTTTACGCGGGTTGGCCTCGATGCCTTGGCTGGACACCAGGAAATAGAGAAGTTTGCCCGACGGAACGCCGAACGTACGCTTCTCGGGGTTAAGCATCATGTGATACTTCCTGAGGTTGTCGAAAGTCTCCTCGAGGTCGCTGATTAAGGTGTTCCCGATTTTCAACTAGACTACGATATCATCGACGTACGCTTCCACGTTGCGCCCGATTTGGGATTTCAAGCAATTTTGGATACAGTGTTGATACGTAGCACCAGCACACTTCAAACCAAAAGGCATCTTAATATAACAGAATACAAGGAAGGGAGTAGTAAAAGCAGTTTTTTCCTCATCCTTTGCGGACATGCTAATTTGGTCATACCCCAAGTAGGCATCTAGAAAACTTAGCAGTTCACAGCCCGCAGTAGAGTCCACTATTTGGTTGATGCAGGGAAGAGGAAAAGAGTCTTTAGGGCAAGCCTTGTTGAGGTCGGTGTAATCGACGCATATCCTTGACTTACCTGGCGCGCCAACTGTCGAGTCGCCCGGGCTGCAACCATCACCGCTGCAAGATCTTGAGGCGTGTACGGAGGGATCTAGTGTCCCTAACACCCCTCTATGGTGTCTGCCCCTGGATTCCTTTCTTGGGAATTGTCAGTAGTAGCACCGTTGCTGGCTCCGACCATGAACACGTATCGATCTGTTCGGCTGCTATTCTGGCTGCTGTGGTCGTCGCTTTCGCTATCGCTCTCAGTCTCGACGTACGTGAGAACATTGGGCTCCATAGGGTCGAAGTCTATAAAACCCACCTCTCGGCGTGTATCTCAAGAACGGGACTCGGTGAAGCCAACGTGCATTAGATCTCCACCCGATCCCCATCGATAGAGCATGGTTCCGAAGGCGATCTCAGATCCAACCGCGGGTGCTTGGTCGATGACGATGATCGAGCGAAAATTATCGCCGGAGTTGTCGACGGAGAATCCAATGTGAGCGTGCACTGAAGACATGCACGATCTACAAAAAACGGTTGAAGGCCCCCTACCTGGCGAGCCAACTGTCGAAGGTTAGAATTCGACAATAAAATTATGATCACAGGTACCTTCGATGTCACAGTCAAGCACGAAGACAGCGGCACACGATGTATACAGGTTTGAGTCCCCGGATGGAGTAATATCCTACGTCCTGTGCGGATGATGTATGTATTTGGTGTTTCGAATACAGAGCGAGTTGTCTAGCCCTAGTTACAATGAAGATTGGATCTAAACAATGGCTGGAGTTTGACGAAGCGTGGTCCGTCGGCTCCTAGTTGCTCTGCGTCTTTTAAAATCTCTCTTTCAAAGTCTTCCCCCCTGAGGGTACCTACTCCCGGCCTTATATAGTCGGGATAGCCCTGCCTCAAGTTGAGTTGTAGTCGGTTTGGGATACCAGATCGTAGTTGATGAGGAGTCCATCGTCGTGTCGATCTTCGCAGCATATCCAAACTTCGCTAGATACCAGGCGTACTCGAATCGACTTCCTCGTAACGGGGAAGTGATCGAGTCCTTCCTAATATGGAATTACCTTCTCCGCGTATATCTTATCCCATAGAATCGGGCCTGTGATATCCGGAGTTTTTATATGTCGTTAGAACATATTCTTCACGTATCCTGCACGTACTCATACCCAATATTTAGATATTCAACACTTAGATGCTAATTCTTGCATTTCATCTAAGATCATTGTGTCCACCTCTAGCATTGATACTCCTTGTTGCTCAAATGAAATTACTTCTACTTACTCTATGCTTGTGAGACTAATATTGTAGAGGAGTATAAAGAGCTCAAGGAACAAGTCACTCAATTGAGAAGTGACTTAGAAAAGTGCTACAAGAGAAAGGCCACCCTCGATAATATCCTGAGTAAACAACGTGTGTTGCAAGACAAGAGAGGGATTGGCTTCGTCTCCAAGAAGGAAAAGAACGAGAAGGGCTACCTCGCTTCCGTGTGCCCTAACAAAGTGGACTTCAAGCCACAATATCGACAATGAGGCAAACTGGCATTGAGCATGACAAGAAGATGAAGAGAGGTCCAAATGGACAAACATGCTTCAATTGTAGGGAAAGGGATATTTCGGTAAGGATTGTCCTAAAGGTAACACTCCTAAGCCAACTCTCTTCAACGATCATTATTTGCTTAGGAAAGATAAAAATGGCAACATGTTTCTCAAATTTGTCAAGTCTGCTAAGTGCTTGCAAAATAATGATATTTATTTGCATAGGAAGAGCAAAACTAGAAATATGTTTGCTAGATGTGTTAGTGCTCCTAAGCCTTCTCAATTTAATGATAATTATGTGCTTAGGAGAAATAACAATAGTAAACCATACGCTAGAAATGCTAGATCCTCTAAGCCTATGCATAACAATGTTAATCATGTGCTTAGAAAGTATAATTTTAGCAAAACAATTGCTAGACATGTTAGTTTCCCTAAACGTATTCAAAATGTTGATAATCATTTGCTTAGGAAGAACATGTATAGCAATATATTTGCTAGAAATGTTAGTTCACCTAAGATTATTGTTATTTGGGCCATTTGGGTCCCTAAATATCTTATGACTAACATTCTTGGACCCAACATAAATTGAGTGCCTAAAAGTTTATTAGGTACTTAGGAGATGCATTGGAGGCTTGACTCAATCAAGAAAAGATGATTTTATCATAAGAAAAATAGAGCCAAGCATAAAGACGATCACTTCAATCATGAACCAATGCCATCTCGGTAACAAATATTCAAATTGAATCTTATAGCTTCTAGCCTTGTGTAAATTAAGTTGCATTATCATGAAATTCAAATTAAATTGCTGTTTATGTTTGGTTTTTGAGCTAAGAGCGATTCTAATTTGCATGTATTGCAATTAGATGGCATAGCGGCGGCGTGCGCGGTGACCTTCTCAAAGGAGACTGTGAGAAGGCCCGGCAAGTTTGTAAAGGTCAGAGTTCGCCTACCCGGAGGGAGAAAGAGCTACCACTAGTAGATTTGAGGTGGGTGCTCAATTCGTGAAGCCGGTTCAATGTGTTTGGGATAACCTCAACGTGGACTAGGGGAGACCGGCAAATCTCTGAACACCACGGTAAAAAGTATTGTATCTCTTGTGGTTTGCTCTATTGTGCTTATTCACATTCAAGCAATTTACATTCATAGAATTAAATTGTTTGATTGCTTGTCTTTAGGATTGCAACCTTGATTAGAGACATAGATAGTCAGTGCACTTAGTGAGCCTAGTTGATTTAGGCTTTAATTGTCAGAATTTTATAATTACGCTTCTGCATATTATTTAGGTTTTAACATAAGCGTTGATTCGTTAGTCATCGAAGAGAATTTTTAAAACCGCCTATTCACCCCCCTCTAGTCGGCATCCTCATCCTTACACAGGGACTAGGCTAAGAGAGCTAAGGTCCTGAACGGTCAAGGGATGCCGAAGATGACTGAGACCATGAGGTAGTTGCAAGCCAGGAAGACAAGGAACTAAAGTGATGGACATGACATGCAACTGTAAGGTCGAGGATGCTGACTAGAGGGGTGGTGAATAGGCGGTTTTAAGAATTCTCTTTGATTATCTAACGAATCAACGCCTATGTCAAAACCTAAATAGTATGCGGAAGCGTAATTCTAAGATTTTGACAATTAAAGCCTAAATCAACTTGGCTCACTAAACTATGTCTCTAACAATAATTTGCAATCCTAAATACAAGCAATCAATCAATTAATTCTACGAGCATAAATTTCTTGAATGTAAATAAAGTATAGAATGCAAATCGCAAGAGACATACTGATATTTTACCGTGGTGTTCGGAGACTTGCCGGTCTCCTCTGGTTCACGTTGAGGTTAGCCCAAACACATTGGACCAGCTCCACGAATTGAGCACCCACCTTAAATCCACTAGGAGTAGCTCTTTTCCCCTCTAGTAGGTGAGCTCTAACCTTCACAACTAGTCAGGCCTTCTCACAATCTCCGTTAAGAAGGTTACCGACCGCGACGCCTCCCGGCCGTCAAGGTGTCGGCAAACACTAAGAGTAATAGGACAAACCTTCTAACTTGAATCTCACCAAGTGCAACATATGAACAATGGTGACCATCGAGTACAACACATGCACAAGGTTCTCCTCCAAGTGCAACACATGTACAAGGAGCCCTCAACCCACTTCTAATTGCAACAAATGCAAATTAGAATCGCTCTTAGCTCAAAAACTAATTTGGAGAATGCAACACATGCACAACTCCTCCAAAATGCTCAATAAACATAGCAACCCCAAATGCTAGCCCTTAAGGCTCCATTTATAGCCTCCCAAAAGAAAATTAGTCATTGTAGGGTAAATTAGACAAAACTCAGCAAAACCAACACTACTGCCCATGTAGGGCAAGTAGTGCCGGCCTCCAGGTTAACGGTCGGATTTAGCACTGAAACTAGCCATTACACAGTAAACCCGGTATACTTCCCATGTAGGAGTGGTACTACCGGCCGAGCGGTAGTACCGACCCCAAGGCCCGGTAGTGCTGTCCAGCAGTACCGCTCCTTGAGCCCGGTAGTGCCTGCCAAAAGATGGGCACAAAGATATGCCCACTGGAAAAATAACTACCGCTGTCAAAGGGACGGTATTACCGATCGAGCGACAGTACCGAATCCCATAGGTGGTACTGTGGACCCAGCGGTACTACCGGAATTAACACATCGGTAGTGCTGGCCTTTAGGCAAAAATATGATTTCACACATAAATCATTCCTTTCCAAATCAAGAACCAATTAAGATTAATTCTTTGAGCTATGTGGTTGTCAACACATGATCACAACACTTTGCAAAACACATTTGCAAATGATAAACACATGCTTCAAAGAATTACGGAATTAAGCTCATTTTGCAAAACACATTTGCAAAATACGACTCGCAACCAAGAGTGATCAAGAACATGTCTTTGAGCCATGTGATGATCAACACATGATCCTTAGACATTTGTAAAACGCATTTACAAACTCTACTCACATGCTCCGAGGATGAATGAACTTGAATTTAATTTTGCAAAACGCATTTTCAAAAGCAACAATAAAACCAACAATGAGCCATGTGATGATCAACACATGATCAACTCAAGTAGCAAAACACATTTGCAAATTCTTAAATGATCAAAAGCAAATCAAATACATGAGATCCAACTATTTGCAACACATGAAAATATTGACTCGATGCAAATAATCAAACAAGATTCAATCATTTAAACACATGCTTAGCCATGTGATGATCAACATATGATCTCTAACAATTTGCAAAACACATTCTCAAATTATAGTCACATGCTAAAAATCCAATGAATGAGCTTCCTTTATATGCAACACATGCAAATACTTAGCTCTATGCAAATAACAACCATTAAACCAAATGCATGAGCTCTCTCCTTTTGCAACACATGCAAAACTTAGCTCCATGCAAAGAATCAAATCCATTAAGGCAAGCATGAACTATAACTATTTGCAAAACACATTCGCAAATATGTTGAGTTCATCGACACATGATGAAGCTCAAGCTAAATGACTCAATCCCTCTTAATAGTACAGCAACCTAATTAGCAACCCGGTCTCCCATTCAAATCCGAGACCGGTAAAAGACTTAGAACACATCCTTAGCCCTAGCTAGTTATACCTTTGCCTCTAGCACATCCACTTGGAGCTTTTATGATTACCATCATCTTCTTTCCAAGTCGGGATCTTATCTCGTTCATCAACACGTGATGAACTCTCTTTGCTCTTCGCTTCGGGATCTCTTCTTGACGCTCATCAACACATGATGACGTCTTTTGTCACGATTCTTGACTTGATGGCTATTAACACATGATACCTTCCAAATCTTCATCATCGTTGGATTCAACCTATTTCACAACTTATGAAAGAGTGTTAGTCCAACAAACATGGTTGTATCAATCATCAACGCACTCCATTAACACATAATGGATGCCCCAAGATCATTCAATCTATTCCTTGATGATTGACCACAACCCAAATCAATTTGAATGAAAATATTGATTTGTCTTGAGTATATTGATGCAACTAATGATTCATATACTTAAGAACTTTTCGTTTTTCCTTTAATCAATAAAGAACACTATCAATACATGATAGAGAGCCTTATGATTAGACGACAACCAAGCACAATTTAAATTGCGTTTAAATTGTCATGAGTACATATTAACTACACAAGTTTCATATACACATTTTGTTGGATTCCAAGTAATGATCCAAATTATATGGAGTGGCAGAAAGGGATCAATACTATTGAGGCCATCAAACATAGAGTAAACTCCATTAAATATGTGCATATAAATAACTAAACTTTGAATCAATATGCACATATTCAATTTAAGATTGCTTTGGAGTTTATTCTATTCTTCCATGAGTACACTACAATTACACAAGTTTTTATATACTCAAGGATTTGTTTCTAGTAATAATCATTAATTTTTTTTAGCAATATGAAAGGAATCAATACTTATGAAACATCAAGTTAACGTATGAACTCCCCCTAAATGTGTGCATTAATGTATATATGGAATTGGACACAAAATGCACATCTTGAAGTTTAAACTATGGTGGAGTTCACCTTCTAACTTGAATCCAAAGTATGCTATAGAAATAATAGAGTTGTAACGATGCATACCTTTGGGGTTTCCATTTTTCATCTAAACAAAACTAATAAAAATAAAGCTCAATAAAAGAGTTAGTCTCACAATAATTATATTTGTCATTAAATAGTGATTAAACATTAACCCAAAATCAATCACCAAAACCAAAAAGGAGCTTGAACTTATAGAAACGGCATGGACCGGGACTAGGCTCAAGGAGGAGTCTAGAACGATCAAGGAAGCTAAAGTTGTCATGGTGAAGATGTTAAAGGGTATGGTCAAAACCAGTGAAGTTGTTGGATTTGGGTTAGCCCATGTATGAAAGTGTGAGTGAATCTGCATCCTTGATGAGGTTTCTTGAGGTTCAAGAAGATCATCTAAGGGTGGCGATTACTCCCAGAGTGTTATAAATAGAGGGGAAGTGGTGCCTCTCCAGATGAGGGTTGTGTAGTGAGTCTTGTGAAGGATTTTGGTATCCTTATGCTCTCTAAGCTTTTGCCCACCTAGTTATGAGGCTTTGTAAACTATCCTTTCAAGATATTGAAATAGCTCAAACGCAATAATCTTGTTCATGTTTGTGTTTATAGTTCTTGCTTTGCGTTGTTTGCAATCATCTCCTTCTACATTCTCTTGGTTTATTTTGATCTTTTTTGTTTGATCTTAAGCCAAGGATGAGTGATTGATGGATGGTGTATCTCTGAAACACATATCAATCATCTAGACCCTCAACAATTTCTTTATTGATCATAAACCGATTTGTTGTAACAAGAAGAAAGACTTCAATAGATCGTGTTCCTTTTTGGGAGTATTGACCATGCCTTGATCTAGCTTGCTAGGGCGTGTGGGAGTTGATTCAAGATCACGTTGATCGTTAAAACCTCACGAGCAAGACCAGATCAAGGTTCCCAGCCGATCAAAGGTTGTCTCGGTTCTTGTTTTGGAGATCGCATTGTGTTTACTGTTTACCCGAGAGGATTGAACACCTACCCAGTATTTCCCTATTTGATCACTTTAGTTGGCCCTTTAGAAAAAATGACTTGAATGCTCTATTAATGAGTACTGGACTTGTTATTTCTTTTTGTTGGCTTTACAAAAAGAGGTTCTTTTTGTTGGCTTTACAGAAGAGAGACTTTATACTCTTCGAGGGGAAGTTTTTATTTGACACATATTCACCTCTCTCTAGTCGTCATTTCGACCTTTCATCTAGAGGAGTGGAGATGGTTTGCTCGCAGGCGGCCGTGGAGCTTCACCGGCAACTAGAATGGCGCCGACGCCGGTAATGTTAAGCCCTAGTGATGGCGAGTTTTTTTAAAATAATAATTTTTTAAATTATTTTACAAAAATAAAACACTAAACAATTTTAAAAAATATACCTCTATCGTCAATTGAATTGACGACAGCTAAATGAATTAGCGACAAGCCTTCTGTTACCAAATGAATTGACGACAGAACAGAAGGCTCAGCCTTGTTGACCAAATGAATCCACGACAAAATAATACGTCGGTCAATTCAATTAGCAACAAAATAGATCTCTGTCGCTATTTTAATTAGCGATAGAGGTATATTTTTATAATTTTTTGGTCTATTATTTTTATAAAATTATTTTAAAAAACCTACTGATGGCTGTCTATCCGTACTCTGACAGGTTGGCCCCTTTCTCAGCTTCTCAGTCGCGCATATGATAAACTTGTGGTGGGCCACATGGTAAGCAAATAACAGGAAGGTCAAGGATTGTGATCCGAATAATAATATTTTGCAGAGCTGTTTATTAATAAGTTGCTTTTTTCTCAGTCGCAGTTACTTTTTAGCCATGAATTTGTATCCGATAGCTACTATGTTTTACACACCCCTCACCTCTACAAAATACAAAAGCACAAATAAAAAAATTTCTAACCTAGACAAAAATAAAGTAAAACCATGTGAATCCCTACAAAATACAAAAACAAAAAATTTCTAATCTAAACAAAAATAAAGTAAATCTAGGTGAACCCTACAAATGCAAAAACAATTAGAATTAAAAATTGCACTAGAGTGATACTAAAATTGTAAATTACTTAGCACTAAAATTTTAAGCTTAGTCCCATGCAATTTTAGGTGACTGAGAGATAAAAAAGTTTCAGGCAAATGAGAATTAGCAAACCTGATATAATATATACATGCGATCTTATTCAGACTATTGCAATTCTGATTCGTGTCAGGATATGATTTCACAACAGTTACTACTTCCAAATTTGCAAATTTCACAATACCAATCCAGTAATTCATACATCTGCTCGTTTGCTCCGCACAACTAATTATCAACCACGGGCTAAACTAGACCTGTTCATGCGCGATCGATTAAACTAAGGGATCATCCACCGACTGAATTTCCGACAAAACACAATGAGATATCAAATGGACAGAAAACCTTAAATAAGGCATCTAAATTTACCTCCCAGAGTCCCAGCACAGCATTCCTGTTATCCCAATGGCTACTACCGTTTGTCACTTGTCAGTAACTTCAGTGCATAGCTCATGCACCAGATATAGCCCAACTGTCCGACAAAACAACTGAGATGCAACCAAACAATCAATAAAGAGCAATAACTTGAATGGTTCAGAGTTCAATCAGACGACAATTATTGGCAAAATAGTACCACATAGTGCGACTTTCAGTGGCAGTCCAGCGTTCTAATGCCAAAGCTTGTACCACGCAGCCTTTGATTGAGCAGGCTTCTCCTTGCTGCAGACGACATCCATGAATGCATCGATCAGTTGAGCGACCAAGCTCGCTGGATCGCTGATGAGAGCATCTATGAAGGCACTAACAATGCGCCTCTCCTGTGCCGATGCCTTCAGGCTGAACCAAGTGAGGAACTTCACACGGAAATCATTGTCCATGTGCCCTTCGTGCTCCAGCCATCTGATCACCTTCACACAGTACTCGTACTGCTGCTCTACATAGTTTTTGCAGGCAGAATCTGGGCTGCTAAGCCAGTCAGGTTTACTTGGTGCTTCTGAAAGAGAGGAGTTGGAGCTCACAAATAGCAAAACTTCTGATGTTGGTGGCAACTGGCTTTCATCATTGTCACTTGCACCATCCAACCTCGTCATCTTAGCTCGCTTAGAATACTGATCAGGGGACACATTGTTCTCACGTGAGTTTGTAGAACCCTTAGGTGAATCATATTGACTGGCCCTCTGTTGCTTCTGCAAATTCATCTCCTTTTTCTCATACTGCATTGGCTCTTCTTTGACGCACATGCTCTCAGAATTCTGAGTTGAGCACTGGCTGCTGCCATGGTCAACGCTTCGTGTAGAGCATTTTGCCTCCCATTCACCAAAGCCTCGTGTGCTGCCAAAAGGCAAAACCTTGAAGGAATATTCAGTTGAAGGGCTTAGACCTGAAACCAGGCTCCTAGTATTTGGCCTAAGTATATGGCATGTGGGCTCTGCAGGGTAGCTGGGAACCCTAGAATTTCGGTGCCAAACTTTGCAACCATCAATATTGTCCTTAGCGATGTTATCCTGATATTTCAATACAATAACCAAAGAAAATGGAGTGATCTCCTCAAAAAGGATTTGGGGTTGGGGACCTGCAAAAGTAAAAACCATTTGTTCATACACAAAGCTGTAGTCTGCATTGTTTGTAAGGACATCTTTAAAAATGCATTTTTCAGGACATTAATGCAACTAAGTATAATTCTACAAGGATGAGTTCTGAGATTGCAACTGCACTTAGTAAGCCAACAGTAATACAAACTTACCAAGGGGTTTTGGATTATTGTTTGTCTCAAGTTCCAATGTGCTATCCAATGTCGAGTCTACTATTTCTAATGCACACGAACAGAGTTTCTGAACATCAACACCACAACTAAGCCGGTTCACAATGCCCCGCCCCATGATTGCAGACACTTGATCCAATGTACCACCAACTTCTTTCTCAAGTGTTTTCACAGCTGAGCTGATTATGTTCGCCAGTTCCCTGTAATGTTCAGACCCTTTCACCATTTTATGGCTCAACGATAGACGCTCACATAGCACATCAACTCTTCTAGCTTCCCTTGCAATTGTTAGTTGCTTCCGCAGACTCCTGCAAGGGGTAAGAGGTGAAAGACCACACGTACAATTTCCACAGTGAAAGAGATACAAATGATGATAATATTTGCACTAAGAGAGGGATTGACTGTTAGTAGTATTTCAAATTATAATCTCAAACCCCTATCATCTATCTTTTCTTTATAAAGAAATTTCAACAAAAGGATGAAAAACATACAGGTTGTTTGGTTGTGATGAAAACTAGCAAAAGGAAAAAAAAGTAATAACATATCACAACACCTTAACCTATTGTTTAATTCATGACCAAAATTGTAACTCTGCCATAATGAGAGTAGATTGAGACTATTCTGGTACAAATTTTCCAGGTAAGGTGCAGCCTTCAAGTGCTTTTGGCACAAAAGAGTATGGATATTACAGCTGAATGTTAGCTGAATGTTGCATAGTGTGGATAGTTTTGGTCAGGGACCAGTACCATACTGCACCTACTTAAGAATTTGGATAGAATACATTTTTTTTAGATAATTTTGTTTTCATATAAATAACCTTTTCCCTCTGGCATGTTTAAATCAAAACAGTCAAGAGGATACCTCATTAGCCAATTGATCTTCCCGCAGCAAACACAGTAGAAACTACCATCTAACTTGTTGCAACCATTCTTGAGAATGCCAGCTTTTTTATTCTTCAGAGCACACTTCAGGTGACATGACATGCCACATGAATAACCACAATATGGATTATCAGAGCTGCAAACCAACCATAAGCTAGGATCCTTGTTTTCATCATATTTACGGCAAACGCAGCAAGAGCAACGCTTGCAATATGCATCTCCTGCATTCAGAGTGGCTTGGCATGCAACATTTCTGCATATCGATAAAGTACCAGCTCGGGCCTCTCTGCATGTTGATGGGTCAGTGTTTACACTTTTAATGAAATGCTGTGGTTGTTCCACATTTGCTTTGTTTTGGGTGTCATCTTTGTTATTCTGCCCCAGTAACGAAGCATTTGCATTATCATCATTCAGTTGTCCATTCTTTCGTGAAACTAATTTCAAGAGATAGGCAATCATCTTAGATTTTGAAACATTGGTGTACTTCCTCTCCTTGCCCAGCTCGGCACAGATAAGCTGAAGGAGATCCCTGCGGGTCCAGCATTGAAGAATCTCAGAGGCACCTTGTGGCCATTTTGAAACTTCGTATACTAATTCTCTCTTGTCCTTCAGACTCATCTCATTGCGTTTTTCTGGATCCATGACAAATCCTTGATGAAAGAATCATGAGCTGTAGCAACTAGCAAGGATTCAATTGAGTTAAGTAGACAAATACAAAGACAAAAAGAAGTCAAAAGAACAGAACAAATGTGCTGCAATAGGACAAAACAAACATGCATATAGAAATCTAAACACATAAAAAACCCATATTATCATATAATGTCGCTAACTAATTGTATATTACTATATTGACACCTCTGGATAAAGAGATTAATACACTGTGTTTGCATATATTTCTAACAAACTATAGGCACGAAAATCTGATATAAATTTTTACATCCTGCCACTAGATTTTTCATCTATGATGAGGCCTGAAGTGATATACAAACTTGACAATGGAGTTGTGTTTTGCCCCATCTTTTGTAACTATGTCAGTTAGATCAGGCTTTTTGAGACCAGAGAGATTTATAAATTATAAAATGTATGTACTATTAGACTATAGTAAATGCCAAACCTTAATTCTGCACAAGAACTTTCATGACGTGCTCATGAATGCACACCCAAAACATGTATGTCACTTTCACTTGCCTTCATATAACAGTGTCACACCCATTATAATTTATAATGCAAACTCTGTGACAAGTAGCAAGTGAATACTAAGTTCGAACTTTTAGGAGGCCAAGAGTACCAATAATGGGAAAATGTACCTTGCACTAGTCCAAACTTATTGACAAAGAAGTATTAATATCTTAAAGAGTCAACTATCAGGAAGGGAAAACAAATCTGGCACCACTTCATTTGTGTCCTGTGGCTAAGAGTTACTTAGTACTAAACACAAGATATAGTCTACAGAAAAGTGTCTAGAGTAAATTAAAACCTTCTTTTAGCATCTCAGTTGACAAAGATGTCAAAATACCTAGGGTTTGTGTAATTTTCCTCTACAATTAAAAAACAAGGGAAGCTCAAATTATTTGACATATTCTAAAAAGAATTCAAATAAATAAAGGGCAGCAACACAGTCCAATTAATCTTCACAATTCTCACACTGCTCTCCTAGTCGCCTAACTTTGGATTTGTCCACATAAAGAAATTCATCCTACATTATCTTTCTCACGCGATAGGCGGTAGCAAAAAAAAAACATCAGGTCATATTTAGACTCTCTAATTCCACTATGCGATACATCGTTACTGTCTAGACAGTTAATCTACAAAATCCTCAATCCCTCAAAGGGGCAATTGTTCCATCTCTCTTCTCTACAAATTCAACATGACTTCCATCATTGCAAACTCAATACTTTAAAAGGAATTTCATAGAGTAAGATCTCATTTCATTAACATAATTGGACATGCATTCACTTCATGCAAATCTACCATCAGACATAACACAAAACATGATAGAAGCGCCTAAATTGGAAAGTGATCTATTATTTCCAACTCATAACTCAACCAAAATCCAATTATCTCGACAATCTAGTTGGAAATTTCATAACAATCCATGATTGGCATTACAGCTTAAATATCCATTCTAAAATTGCAATATACCATCTTCAGGATTTTCAAGGAAATTTTGAAGCTAAGGATCCAATTGCCCAGCAGTTCAAGTTGTTGAATCGATGGAGGTGTCGCAGTTTATTCATGGCGGCCTCATGCCTTACCATGATGTGGGGTGGATTTTCATTGGCCGGACCCCATAGTAGCAACAAAGAGTGTGCTAAACTATTGGCAGGGGTGGATCGAATTGTGATCAATCAAATATTGCTAAGTCCTGGTATTTACTACCGCTCGGAATTAGACCATAAGGGAATTTCTATCTACACCGGGACTATAATATCAGATTGGGGAATCCAAGATTCCAAAAATTGCACATCCAAAGAAAGTAGCACAGAACAGACGGGAAAAAAACAAAGAGGGGAAAAGGCAGAAGAGGGATTAGGGATTCTGATCACCTTGGCCGCCTTTTAGTGTTTATGGATTTTCATCACCTCGGCTGCCTATCGGGGTGGATTCCGTGCAACCCACAATGGAGAGCTACTTCTTGGAGAAGTTCTTTCTGGAAAGAAACAACTATTGCTTAAGTGGCAGAATGAAGTAATCATTTGACACAATACGCAATGGTCCTACCTTTTTTATAAGTTTCATGATATTTTTCTAAGAGGAATTAAAATGTATCACAATATTTTGTACATTTTGCAGAAATGCCCATGTTTTGCATTTCTTGCTTAAGATATTAAATTTCACTCCCAAATTAGATTGTTTAATTGATATTCTAGACAGGTTAATGATTTGAAAATTGTTAATGTTAGATATATAAAATGTTGGGTTTGTGATTACGAAAGACCAAATTCAGATATCACTACCAATTGGAAAAAAAAACGTAAATAGCAGCTCTGTAATGACATGATTCCAGAATAATAATTCCTAGAAGTTCTAGCTAAGGGCCTCTTTGGAACGCGGGGTTTTTTCCCAAATCCTTCGGGAATTGGACTGTTTCCTGTGAAAATCCTGCGAAATTCCTGTGAAATTCATGCATTCCAAAGAGGCCCTAAGTCTGACTAAACTTGTGGATCACAAAGACATTTCTATAGCAGTATAGGACATACACTCTGCTTCACAATATATGTCCAGTTTATTGGAGTCGTTTACAATATCTGTTCATTTATGGATCCATAGTGTAGTTACTATACTTTTTTTCCATGTTTACCCATTCTTTTAAGGATATGGAGGAGAAGATTGGGTGGTAGAGTATTTCATTTACTAGGGGTAACTTCAGTCCATTATATTAACTCTTTCGTCAGTTTTGTATCTCCATGGTCTATGGCTCTATGTGCAAAAGGGGGCTGGATAATTAGGGTCATTTTGTGATCGTTGTGCTGCGCTGTGGAATCTAGTTAGTTTGGGGAATCTTTACTAATTCCAGTAGGATTTTTCTGTCACAGCTTCAAAAAAGATGCTTTCAACTAATGTTGACATCCAAAAAGAGAAATAAATAAGTACTTTTGAAAAGCTACTGCAGTGCCAAATGGAGGGTTACTGACTTACTACAAATTGGAGAGAGAACTATTCTGGGAACAAATCTGATTGAAACCTCTGTTAAATTAGCAGTATGTGAGCCCCAATCTTAGCTGTTTGATCAGATTTTGATGGTGCAGATCAAGGTGGATAGATTGCTCACGCCACAGGTGGAATGGGCAGAGAGTAAATAAAGAATAATTCGAGCGTTCTTTTGAAATATGTTGAATGCTTTTAGCCATACAAATCTTACCCACTGGACAACATCGCAGTTCCCGTTGTCCTATTTTAAGGATAGCTCTAATTTTATATACAACAACCAAGCCTTTTGTCCCAAACAAGTTGGGGTAGGCTAGGAAAGAAACCCAATCAAAGTCGGTTCTAATTCTATATGTGCCCTATAATTAAAGGAGTTCTACCATCTTATAGTACAGCAAGGAAACCTAGAGGACTAAGAGCAGAATAAATCAAGATCTCAGGAGGAGAGGGGGGGCATGCAGCATTCAGATGTCCACACAGTATTGCAAGTGGAGCATACCTGAAAAGATGGACTCCATGACTACATCCACCCGTGCAAGCTCATCTGTCTCAAGGAAGTCAAAACTCTTCAAAATACATAATCTTTCTACCCTATAACAAACATAAGTGAACTTGTCAATACCTTGTACTCCCTCTATTACTGAATAGATGACATTCTAGCTTTCAAATTTTGTTTCTAAATATATGTTATTCTACAATTACGAGGTGACTTTTTACCATTTCTCCCTTATATACCCCTACCCTTTAACTACTTCCAATGTTATTTACTACCATGGACAAGAGTAAGACATACTATCTAAAGATCAATAAATGATCTACTGAGAAGGGGTAATGCAATCTTTTGTAGATGTGACTTGGTGGATATGCAATACCCTAAAATGACATTTATTCAGGAACAGAGGGAGTACTAATAGGCATGGGAAGATAATGATAAAACCAAATGACATGAAGATATAGGAATAAGTGAGAAATGAACAAGATTCTCCATCCACAGAAACACAGTTGGGAATTTACCTGGCAAATGGATGTTATGGAATTGATCAACGATGTCTCCTTTGCTAAACTTGGTTCTCTACATGAACATAAAAAACATCACTTTACACATGTAAACATCTCATACATGATAGTAGCAATTAACAATTAACAACATTGCCAGAAAGGCATGACCATACCATGCGAAACGGATTCCATGTCGTTCTTCAGGATATCAAGTCAAAAGACACCAACTTTGATTGCCCCAAGTCTCTGCAGGGAACAAAAGCTTATATCACCTTATGATCTTGGACAATGAAGGAATAGTGCAGGCACATCCAGATACCAGAAAGCTGCAAGAAGGCAGCATCATTTGCCTATACAATGCTGAATGCGCAATCATGTAAACCAAGTCAGAATATCAAAAGAATTAAACATGGGTGAAACAAAATATGGGAATTCTCCTGAAAACAGGACTTGATAGGACTATCGAAAAATCATGAAAGATGAAACAAACAACCCATGAAAGAGAGGTGAAAGAAATTGCCATTGTACACAATGCAGATTTCGCCTGAGATGAAGAGTGCGTGAAAAAAAAATGTCAATCAGCAGCAGCAAACCAGCAATGCCCGCACGGGATAAAAAGCGCACAATAAGATCAAAACTGATGGAGTAGATAAACATCGACAAATTAAGTACTGCCATGCCATGTAACAAAGGGGGCAAAATATCAAGAAAGGGGAAAATACCAGTTGAGGTAGAAGATTAAAACAAACATTGCAAAAATTACGGGAAATCGGCATCATTTCCCTCAAAAGAATCAGATACCTAAACGTGAAACAAAATTATCTCAATAAAATGCCAAAAAAAAACAGCATTACCTTCCAAAATCAAAACCCCGTAGACGCTAGATTTTAGAACCACACAAAGAGGGAGCAAGTACAACAAATCGAACAAATTAACAAACAATCAAAAAAAGGTTACCATTAACGACAGCATTGCCTGAGAGAGAGAGAGAGAGAGAGAACAACCCTAAAAAAAGCAAGAAATCAACAGCATTGCTCGCCAAAGCCAAGGACCTAGATGGGAATTTACCCAGGGAACAAACTAAACAAGCACAATAACCTAGATGGGGCAGTAAAGCAAACACATCCAGCACCCGCATTACACTCTCCATCCAACCCGAGAATCACCAACCCAAGATGAGGATAAGAAGGCTACCTGAAAGAAAGAAGAAACCCAAGAAAAGCCCGGGGAACTAGAAAACTCTTGAGAAGAAAATTGGGGAGCAAATGAATAGTGTGGGGAGAGATGAATCGGAGGAGGAAGACGAAGCTATGGCCGCAGCGCTCCCTGCTCCTGCCGCTGCAGCTGAGAGGGAGAGGGAGAGGAGAGAGAGAGAGAGAGAGGAGGGTGTCAGATGGAAAAGTTGATGATGGAGTGATGTTTGCTGGTGGTTGTTTCCCAAAGTGGTATGGGGATAGAGAAAGAAAACACTGCAAGGAGGGGCCCCGTTGTCTCTGGCTCGGCCCAGTAGAAAAGTTAGTATCTTTATCTTTACTATTATATTATATATAATATAATAGAAGAGAACTTTTTACTGTTATAGTCTTTAAAAAAAGCTCAAAACTAGCCTCTATCAGATTCTTTTTGCAAAATTGGCCGCCGGCCCCGTTGTCTCTGGCATTGCCGTGCCTCTACTCAGCGAATTGCTAAATAAAAAAAAATGTGCAGTTGTACTGTAGCGCTGCAGCGTGACTTTTTTTTAAAAAAAAACGCTGAGTGGAAGCGCGATATTTATCGCTGGTATTTGTATTTTTCACGCTCTTCAGGACTTGTATTTTCTGCTCTCCCCGTGCACTGGATTTTGCGGGCTAGAGGGCCATATTTGAAGAAAAAAAATCGCACGGAGACTAGTCCTGAAAAAAATAATTTTTGAGGGTTACAATAGTGAAGAGTTCTTTCATTGGAATATACATTATAGAACTAGAAACCAGAAAGAATTGTACAAGGCAAGAAGTGAACGGCTAAACCTAAAACATGATATCATACCAAGTGGCATAGAATATACTCCCGTCGGTCACAAATAGTTGTCGTTTTAGACATAGGTGTAGTCAAACTTTTAAAACTTTGATTGCCAATATCTTTTAAATATTTAAATTTGATACATAAAAAATCATATATATAGCTTTGTCTTGAAAAGTACTTTCATAATATTATAATTTTATTAGTTTTTATAAATATGTTATAATAGAAATTAATGGTCAAAGCTATTTTCTGGTCATATTTTATGAGGTCATTTCATGCCTTTCTATATAGGATAGAACTCTTCACTATTGTAGCCCTAAAAATTATTTTTTCTAGAACTAGCCATCGTGCAATTATTTTTCTAT
This sequence comes from Otatea glauca, assembly GCA_036346275.1. Classification (NCBI taxonomy): domain Eukaryota; kingdom Viridiplantae; phylum Streptophyta; class Magnoliopsida; order Poales; family Poaceae; genus Otatea; species Otatea glauca. The sequence goes on along the minus strand of CM070725.1, from coordinate 9,162,517 downwards.
TATAATGTATTTATAAAACCTAATAAAATTATAATGTAGTTTTCCAGAACTAGCCTCCACTCAGTGGATAAAAAAATTGCGCTACAATACCATGCAGCGTACTGTAGCAATGCAGCGTTACAGTACCACTGCATAGCTTTTTTTATTTTGAAACTCGCTGAGTGGAGGCGCGGTAATGCCATGTGTCGCATCATGGCATTGCCGTGTTCCCCATCTGCTGCATTTCGAAATGTCGCGCTCCCCGTGCGTGGCATTTGCAAGCCCGAGGGCAAAATTTGCAAAAAAAATCAATGGGGTCTAGTTTTGGAGAAAAAAAATTGAGAGCTACAACCGTGAAAAGTTCAAAAGAAGGTAGCGGTAGTGGTTCATATATAATTCTATCATCATCTCCTCTCACAAAACCACATGTATTGACTTGTGTGTCTGGGCTACAGTTGCACAAAACATAGAACAAAAATCGCTACTTCCTAACGAGTTGGGTGATGTTAGTTGTATGGAACAATATATTAGGAGTTTATTAAATTTTATATGCATCTTGTTGATCAAAGACTAGTATGGAGGATAAAAATAGCAAAATCTCAATTCAAGTGGTGTTTCTTGTTTAAGAAATTAGAGTTACAGTATATTGAAAAAGAATCAAATATATATATGTACCATCCATGAGCTAGCTTTTTTCTCAAATAAAGAAGCAACTACCTTTCCAATGAAATAATTGTGAAATAGAACCGTCTCATAAAAAATATTTTTTAAAAATTATTACACATCATATATGCAAGTCTAAACTTGCCATCCTCTTATATAAAACATGCGATGGGAAAAATTTATTAGTGTATTACCATTAGTGAGAGTTAGGATACTATTGCAAAGCATGAAATACTCTCCAACATCGACTAGAAAGTGATGGTGAAGGTTTCATTGATTTTATGGTTTATTCATCCTCTTGCCTCCCCTTCTGCACTTCAAAAAAACTCTAACAAAAATAGAAAAACACCTCTCAACAAATAAATTACTCTCTTTGATCAGAAATAGTTGTTGTTTTGGACATAGGTGTAGTCAAAATTTTGAAACTTCGATTGTCAATATCTTTTTAAATATTTAAATTTGATACATAAAAATCATATGAGTAGATTTGTTTCGAAAAGTGCTTACATAATATTATAATTTTATTGGGTTTTATAAATATATTACAATAAAAATTAGTAATCAAAATTGTATTTTGAAAACCATGTCGATGTCCAAAACGACAACTATTTGTGACCGAAGGGAGTAGTTTCTTTTATTCTTATCCCAACAACATCTTCACTCTTCTCAATAATTTGACCGAGCGTGGCGGCGAAGTCAAGACTTGCATCGTAATGCAGGAGTGATGTTGCACAGGGTAGAGCTCCGCCGAGTGAAGCGGCATAGCCGAGGGTATAGAGGAAACCAAGCCCACTGGCACCAACTCAAAATGTTGGGTGATATGATTTCTTTATTGTTAATAATACCACACATATGTCAGATCCGCACGATTTCCATCGGATAGTGCCTCCACCGTGCAATAGTAATCCAATGAGACAAAACATCCTTCCAATTGCACAACCCCACAAGCACGGACGCGAAGCACTCATTCTGCTATAAACCAAACGTGAGCTCATGCCTGTCGATCGGATTGGGAGGTCACAGTTGAAGCAGCGAGACCCTCACTCCTTGTCCCCTCATGTCTCCGACATGTATACCCCTATCTCTCTCTCTCTCTCTCTCTATTCAGGTTGTTGAAGAGAGGAGGCGTGGTGGATGTCGAGTGGAGAGCCATGGCAGCGGACATTAAGTTGAGTGTGACTAGGGAATTGCAATCAGAGGACAAGAACACATGGAGATGGTGTGGGTCGGCGACAAGGCACTAGGCTAGTCCAACCTCGCTAGATCTAGGCCTAGCGGCCATGGGGCGGGTTATCTTCTCTTCCTCCTCTAGGTATTCTGTTTGTTGTAGATGTTTACTTGATTTGTTGTATATATTTCTTCAAATTGCTACAGTGTTTACTTGACTTGTTACAACAATTTGTCCGAATTGTTGCATGTATTTACTCGATTTGTTGCAAGAGTTTGCTCAAAAAATGTTGTCGAGTGTTTTCATTTGTTGCAATGTTTGTAAAACACTTCGACTATTTTAATTGCCATGTTGAGATTGTCTTCAGCAAATTATTGTGATTTTACGATGTCCTTGAGCAAATTATCAATTTTATGGTGTGTTTAAGTAAATGCCAATAAAGTGTAGTGTCCACAAACAAATTTTGCCTAAATAATTTTCAATCGTGGGCGGAACTTAAGTTATCACCGCATAAAAATTATTCCATTATAGGTTTACAAAAAAGAGTAAAGATATTTTTGGTTCTAGCTTTCAGAATTGGCTACAAGACACTACAAATTTGTAGCCTGGTGTTTGTTTCGTGAAACTATCTTTTATATGTCTTTGCTAAAAGACACTAAACTTTACGTAGTCTCTACTACTTCTAATTACGACTTGGTGGCATCGGTCCGTTCTCCATACCCTCTCTTTCCTTCTATTCGCCACGGCCTTCCTCTCCCTTTCCTTCATTAGCTCGGCCTTTCCTTACATTCGCTCAATCCCCCCACCCGATCCGGATTCCCTCTATTTTATGGAAATATTACTGATCACATCTCCTTAAAATGGAAGGATTTTGTCGGGGATCGAATACCGGCGCGTCCTCGACACGTGTCCGTTCCCCCTCATGCCTGGGGACAGTTCTAATCCCAGTGAAACGCCTCCGGCCTACGGCCGGGCACCGAACGGATCGTTACGGTCGGATCCGACCAAAGGCCCCAAGAGGCCACCGGGCGCTCTTCCCGACCGGCGGACCTCTCGAGCTCTTCCCGACCTCTCCGAGCTCTTCCCGATCCGGCGGGCGGGCTCCCGACCTCCGCGGCGGGGCGGGTCCCCGACTCACCAAGCCGGGCTCCCGACCTCCGCAATGGGGCGGGTCCCCGACTCGATCGAGCCAAGGCAACCCCGCCAAGGGCACGCGTGTCAAAGCCTCCACCGCCAGCGACCACGTGCCCCACGGATGGGGTCAATCGAAGTGACTATATGAGAGCGGTGGCCATCTCCCAAGATGGTTTAATGGCGTTGAAGTCATACTTCGGTCCATCGACCGCCACGTCTGAGCGAAGACACGCTCCCTCCCGAGGGCACCAACGTCATGAACAATGACGTCAACACTCGTCGAGATCGTAGAAGGCGGTCGCCATTTCCGGTGAAATACCTAACCGCCTCGACCGGCGAGACTACCGCCCAACGTGGGCGGGGAGAGGTGACCAATCGGCAGACAAAGGATCAAGTCCCCTTCCTACCGTATAAAGGGAGGCAGGAACCCGGGGAAGAAGGGGAAATTCTCCTAGTCAAGCCACGAGCACTCTTGAGCAAGGATCCAAAACTCGTTTGTAAACTTTGTACCGCCATCTACAAAAAAGACAATATAACACCACCACACGAACTGGAGTAGGGGTTCGCCCAACCGATAAACCTTGTGTCCCTGTTTGGTTGCACAGTTCCCTCGCTTAGTGCGCCCGCCAAAGGTGCCATCCGACAGCGAAGCTCGGGCCTCGCCCCGCATCGATTCTTCCCCCTCTTTCTTTGCGGTCGGCGGTCCCGATCGTCGACAGCTGGCGCCCACCGTGGGGCCCGAAGTTTCGTTCGTCCAAAATTCGTCATCTTGGCCGGCTCAACACCTCAGCCTCCACTACCGATGTCGCGAGCGGCGAGCTTGGGCTCGGGCGCTGTCCTCGAATGCCAAGGCTCCACATTCATGCTCTCGCCATCCTTGCCGCCCCACGAACGTCATGCCTTCGCGGCCGATGGACGAGAGGCAACCCCTGGGGCGGACGACGGTGGCCCGAAAACCCCTCGGGAGGCGCATCGGCTCGTCCAGGTCGCCATCGACCAAGCCATCGCCGCCATTCGACGAGAGGGGCGTGGTGCGACCCGCTCCCAGTCCGGCCGGTTCGGCCCTCCCTGTCCGCACGAACCTGCCCAAGAACGCATGCGGGCCATCGCCTGGGTCATGGCTGACCCTGCTCGGGCTGGCTCGGCCCTCTTCCGACGGTCCCTGGCCGAAGAGCTCAACAAAGAGACCGACGGCGTCACACCCCGGCGGTAAGCGAGCTCTCTGGGCTCCGAGTCTCGCCCCGTGACGGCCAGCGGCCCCCTGTTGCGTGATCGCCGGCCGCTTCACCGGCAGGATCCCCGCCCCCGGGCTCGCACCCCAATGCCATCTTCACCGCCTCCCCAACGAGAAGGGTCGACGCGTGGGCTCGCCCGTCATCAGCGGCGTAATAACGACGCCGTCCGACGATGGTATTTCGGAAGTCCTCTCCGGACGTCCGACTCGGCGATAGAAGATCCGTAATCGCTATGATGCCACCACAACGGCGCTCCGTCGACCATCACGGCCGACGCGGGTGCGCCACCAGTTCTCCTGCCGGTGGTGGCGACTCGGCGCTTCTTGTGGCGGCAGTGACCTTCCGACCTCGCTCGCGTGCTCGGCGATCTCCGTCGGTCTGTTGGCCGCCCGGTTTAGGCGGCGATGATGGAAGCGGTTCGACGGGACCAAGAATCCCGCGGAATTCCTCTCCATCTACTCCACCGCCATCCTGGCGGCCGGAGGAGACGAGGCCATAATGGCCAACTACCTCCCCACCATTCTGGACGGCGTCGCCCGCACCTGGCTCTTCAACCAGGCGTTCGGCACCTTCCGGCGTGGCGCCCGGTGAGGCGCCCTCACTCCAACTTCCGAGTTGCTACGAGCGGCTGGCGAGGCGGGACTGGACCGTGTTATCGAGGAAAGGGGAACATCTGCGGGACTTCGTGCGCCGGTTCACCCGCGCGCGAAACTCGATCCCCAATATTTCCGACGAAACCGTCATCAAGGCTTTCAAGTTTGGCGTCCGAGACAGACGCCTTACGGAGGACCTCGAGATTGCCACAAGACTCACCGTCGACAAACTATTCCGCATGACTGAGCGATACGCGGACGCGGATGATGCTGTCCGCTGGAAGCATGATTATGACCGGGGCAAGCTCGGCCTCGCCTTCGGCGAAACGAGGCCATCCGACGCTAAGGAAGGAGACCCGGGCCCACGCGACAAAAGGCGGGGAAAAGACATGGCGTCGAGGCGGCCGGCTCCGCCTAGTCGCCACGGCCGACGACAAACGTGAAGGCGGGGACGCGCCCGCCCGACCGCCGGGGCCCGACCTCGATGAGAACCATCCGTGACCGCAGCAGCGCCGCGACCTGGCCGGGGCAAGGTCGGGGAGACCCCCTCCACGCGAACATCCGAGCTTGGGGCAACGAGGAACAGCCCGGCTTCGACGCCAACAAGTTTTGCCTGTTCCACAAGATCCACGGCCATGACCTGCGGGTGCAGGGCGTGGTCGTTCAAGCCGACGCCTTTATAAGGGGCCGGGAAATGCCCATGCTACAAAAGGCAATGAACGGCCGGGAGGAATCGACGCCGCCGTGCTCAGCGGGCCACGACACGGAATTCCAACAGGGCGACCGCCGTGTGGACATGATCTTCGGTGGTTCCTCCGCATACCGATCTCGGCGCGAGCTGAAGGACGCCACGCGCGCCGTCTATCAAGCCACCGCCGGGAAGCCCGTCGACCAACCTTGCAGATGGGGCGTCGTCCCCATCACCTTTTCCCGGAGACGCCCCTCGGGATGTCCGAGACTTCAAATCGCTCGTCGTCGCCCGACCATAAGCAACGCCGTCGTTGGCGGGTCATGGTCGACGAGGCGATTCCTCAACCTACTCTAGCGGCGCCTTGGACCGGATGCAAATACCGGTCGACAATCAAGAACATAGCGATCCTTCTTGGCATCGTCGTCGGGAGCTCGACCACCCCCCTGGGGCAAGTGGTCCTCCTCGTCACCTTCGGCGACTCCGTGAACTTCCGCACCGAGCTGATCACCTTTGAGGTCGTGGACGGCGATCTCCCCTACAACGCCATCCTCGGGCGCCCCGCCCTGGTCAAGTTCATGGCTGCGAATCACTACGGGCATCGGTGTATGATGCTCCCAGGGCCCGGGGGTGTCATAACGGTCCGCGGCGACCTTAAGGTAGCACACGGTTGCGAAGAAAAAGCCCCGACGCTGGCGGCATATCTGCCCACCGCCCCGAGATCACCCCGAAGGACGCCCGTCGGAAGATGGCTATCCAGCCAAACGGACCGACCAAGGCCGTGCAGCTTGAGGAGGGGGGCACGGGCAAATGCGTCTGCATTTCTGCCCAGCTCGATCCCAAATAGGAAGACGAGCTCGTCACCTTCCTCCGAGATAACAAAACCATTTTCGCATGGGAACCGGCGGATATGCCCGGGGTCCCACGGGAGGTGATCGAGCACAAACTGCAAACAAAGCCTGGCTGCAGACCCGTGCGCCAGAAGCTTCGGCGATTCTCTTCTGAGAAGACGGCGATAATCAGGGAGCACCTCGACAAGCTCTTTAAAGCCAGCTTCATTCGCGAGGTCTACTACTCCGAATGGCTGGCCAACCCTGTGATCATACAAAAAAAGGGCGGGAAGTGGCGAATGTGTGTCGACCACACGGGCTTGAACGCTGCATGCCCTAAAGATAACTTCCCGCTCCCTCGCATAGACCAGATTGTGGACTCCACCGCCAACGCCGAGATGTTGAGTTTTCTCGACGCCTACTCCGGATACCACCAGATCAAGCTCACCGCGGAAGACGAAGACAAGACCGCTTTCATCACGCCGTTCGGAACCTTCTGCTACACGACAATGTCGTTCGGCCTCCGCAACGCGGGCGCCACGTTCCAACGGCTAATGGCCAAAACCTTCGACCCACAGATCGGCCGGAACCTCGAGGTGTATGTCGACGACATCATCGTCAAAAGCCCCTCTAAAGCTAACCACGTCGACGACCTGGCCGAAACCTTCGCCAACCTGAACAGGTTCGGCATCAAGCTCAACCCCGAAAAATGCTTCTTCGGCACGGCCTCCGGAAGAGTAATTGGCTACATGATCGGGGAGTCGGGCGTGGGCCCGAACCCGGAGAAGATCGAGGCGATAGAACAGATGACCGCTCCGACCTCAGTAAAGCAAGTGCAGAGCCTCACCGGCCGCATCATCGCCCTCACCGCTTTTTTCCGGCTCGTGACGCGGGTGCCTTTCTTTAAGATCTGCGCGATCATAAGGGTTTAGTGGACCCCGAAGCCCAGGCGGTCTTCGACGAGCTCAAGGCGTACCTTTCGCGTCCTCCTCTGCGACAACTCCACAGCAGGAGAGGTCTCGCTACTTTACCTCGCGGCGCGACTCGGGCCGTCGGTAGTCCAGTCCCGTAGCGAGCGGGTAGGGCGGCGGCACCGATCTACTATGTTAGCAAAGTACTCCACGGGCCGAAGGGCGCTATCCCAGTCCGAAACTCCTCTCGCACTCTTCATGGCCTCGCGGAAGCTCCGACACTACTTCCAAGCACATGCGGTGGTCATCGGCGGCCTCCGCTCGGGAAATCCTCGAAACCCCGAGGCGGAGGTCACGTCGCCAAATGGGCCATGGAGCCGCCGAGTTCGACCTTCGCTTCACGGCCCGCACCACCATCAAATCACGGCCGGCGGACTTCGTGGCCGAGCGGACGGCGAGTCGCCCCGAGCCCGCGGTCGGCCGAGACCCGTGGACTATGTTCTTCGACGGATCGAGATCCTTTGGCGCTCGAGGGCGGCGTCCTCCTCATCACCCCTCAAGGTGACCACTTGCGATATGTGGTCCGCTTTGGCTTTCCGCCACCAATAACGCGCGGAATACGAGGCCCTCTTGGCGGCCTCCGAGCTGCAAGTCCTCGGGCATCCGCCGCCTAATCGTGAAAGGAGACTCGGCTCATCGTCAATCGGTACAACAAAGTCTACCAGTGTTCGGAGCCTCTAATGGCCAAATACCTCGCCGAGGTACGCAAGATGGAGAGATGGTTCGGAACACGAGGATCCAAAGACGTACCAAGGAAAGATAATTCCACCGCCGATTCCTGTCGGGCTCGAATCATCCAAATGACGAGCTCCGCGGACGTCATCCTTGAAACCTTGGCCACACCGTCGTCGCTGACCAGGAAGACCCGGTGGCCTTCCTCGAAAACGTTCCGACATGGATGGATCCATTCATCAAGTTCCTTGACCAAGGGGAGCTCCCCGCCACTCCTGCTGAAAGGAGCAGGCTTCGGCGATGTGCGGGCTCGTACAGGCTCGTCGGCGGGCGGCTCCACCGTCAGGGGGCCTTGGGCATCCTGTCAAAATGCATTACCCCAGAGGAAGGTAAATACCTGCTCAACGACATACACTATGCACGTGCGGCGCTCACTCCTCTTTCGGGACTATGGTGGGAAGGCCTTGAGATGGGTTTTATTGCCAACGGCTACCGAAGATGCCGGAGACATCGTTCGTTCTTGCGATCTGTCGGTTTCACGCCGGAAAGTGAGGCAACCGGCCTATGCCCTGCAGATCATTCCCCTCGCCTGGCCATTCTCGACGTGGGGCCTCGACATTCTCGGTCCCTTCCCGAGGTCGGTCGGGGGGAAGAAGTTCCTATTCGTGGCGATCGACACCTTTTCAAAATGGATCGAAGCGAGCCGGTCTCCGCTATCATCGCCAAGGCGCGGTAAAGTTCTTCCGTTCTTCGTGGTCACAAGGTGCGGAGTCCTTGCGAGATCATCACCGACAACGAACGCAGCTTCACCACCGGTATTTGTTCCAAGAGTTCGGCAGCGGATATAGGGACCAAGGTCCGCTATGCCTCGGTGAGCCACCCCGAGCAACGGGCGGCGAAGCGCGTGCCAATGGGAAACTCATCCAAGGGCTCAAGAAGCGAGTCTTGACGAGCTTGATTGCCGCGGCGGGCATGGGTGGATGAGCTCCCGCGATCCTTTGGTCCGTCGCACCTCGACCGGTAGAACAACGGGACAAGCCCTTTCGAGCTCGTCTTCGGGGCCGAGGCTGTCCTGCCGCCCGAGGTCGCGCTCCATTCCATTAGGACGAGCTTGGTCGACCATGTCGACCTCGAGCAGGAGCGGTCCCTCGACCTTGCCTTAGCGGAAGAAGTAAGGTGTAGCGCGCTTCTGCGCTCGGCACGCTACCTGCAAGATCTCCGCAGACATGCTGCCCAAGCCGTCCGACCCAGGGGCTTCCGCGTCGGGGACCTGGTCCTACGACGGATCCAAGATCGCTCCCACACCAACAAGTTGTCCCCGTTGTGGGAGGGCCCCTTCAGAGTCGTCTCAACAAGCCGCGCGGGAGCTTACCGTCTGGCGGTCCCCGATGGCAGGGAGCTCGCGAGCTCGTGGAACGTAGGCCAGCTCCGGAAGTTCTACGTCTAGCGCTCCTCTTTCGCCCGTCGTTAAGTTAAGGTGCCTCTTTCTTTGTTGCTGTGTTCGTTCCTGTATTCTGAATTCTAGCGCCTCGGGGCATGCCCAAGGCTCTCGTGTTGCCATCCCCTGGTCCGGCCCAGGTTCGTGGCCATAGTAAAGTTTTCTTCCGATTTCCGTGCTAATCTCTTTCGATTTGTAGAAGGGTTGGTGTTCCGTCACAACCCTAAGTTGCAGATTACTTCGGTCGAAGGTCGCGCCATCTTAAAGGCCCTCGGACGCGGCGTCTCGTCCGTCCCTTTAACTAAAGTAATTTCTTCTTAGAACACCTCGGGCGGCCCGACCCCGCGGCGTGGCTATAAGGGCAACCATAAGGCCACGCGGCGGGCTCGGCCTCGGGGCGTCCATGCGTGTTCTCTCTTGCAGCGCCTGGGGTCACGTTCTCTAGGTTCGCCTCGGGGATGAACAACCCGAGCCTGGGTATTCCCAGGATCGGGGGCCGCGGTAAGGCGATTGTTGTCGGGGTAAGCCGGCCATTCCCCCGTGCTGCCAACCATTGAACGTTCTCAGAGGGCGCCCCGGGCCGATGACTTTTCCCGGGCTCGGAGGTCGCAGTTGGGGATTCACCACCGGGGATGACTCTATCGTTCTAAACCGACCTTTCCCCCGGGGCCGGGTGGCCAGGTTCGAATCTCTAAACCGCCCTCTGAGGGGGTCTTGCCGAGCTCGATGCATTCCCGAGCTCGCCGAGTCAGACCCAAGGCCGAAAATCTGGTCCAGCCTGAGCTATCCCAGGCCGACCAGTCCGAGTTGTGCCCAAACCTGTGTACTGCCAGGCGAGGCCTCGGTGGGGACCACGTTCTCCGGGTTCGTCTCAGGGATGCGAGCGTCCCGAGCCCGACGCGTTCGGGCTCGAGGCGCGATAAAACGATCCTTATCGGAGTAAGCCGGCTATTCCCCTGTGTTACCGACCGGTGGACGTCCTCAGGAAGCGCCCCGGGCCCGATGACATTTCCAGACCCGGAGGCCGCGACCCCTAAGATTACCACCAGGGACGATCTCGGTCGCGACGAGTCGCTTTGCCGCAACAAGCCGACTTATTCCCCGCAGCCAAATTACCGAGACATGTCAACCCGAAGTGCACGGGCCCGGTGATTTGGGCAAGGCCTCGGTTGAATCAACATCGGGCATCGACGGCTCTGTCGGCCTAAGCAGGGTAATTCGGAAAAAGGCGGTGAGGCCTGCGTTGCGGTCCACCGAACAGCGCGCCACGCGCCACGTATCGATCTTCGTTCGACCTTCCGAGAAATAGCCCGCACAAAGTACGCAGTGGCAGCACAGACCGACAAACAAGCTAAGTTCTCCGAAGAAACACAACTCTATAAAGCTTAGCATAAAGTTGTTTTGTCTTTACAAGGGGGAATATTTTGCCCCCGGACCCATCTGCTAACTTTAAAGTTTACAGAGACATGTCCCGGGCGAGTTTTTCCCGTTCAAGGTCGGAAACCCTCCGTCGCAGTGCGAGGACCTCGGATTCGGCCTTGTCAATCCGATCGCGGTCGCCTTGGAGCTGGGCCAAGGCGTCTTTCCCGGCCCGAGCCACTTGCGCCAGTTTCTCTCCAAGACTAGCATTCCTGGCCTCGGCCTCAGCCACCTTGGTTTCTGCTCCGGCGGCCCTCGTCTTCAACCCCGCGACCGTCTTCTCGAGCTCGGTCGCTTTGGCCTCGAGCTCGGAGGAGGGCCCCCCTCGCCGTGCGACTTCTGCCTCGAAGCGAAGGCCGGAGATCTCGAGCTTGAGACGCTGGATCTCCGTCGACGCGCTCGCGCGGTCCTCGTCAAAGACGTCCTGCGCCTCTCGACGGACCCGGGCAAGGGTCTCCTCCGCCCTCCTCCGCTCCCCCTTGATGGCTTCGGAGAGCGCTATGGCGTATATCTCCTGGGCCACGCGCTCCCGCTCGGCCTCGACAGCCCGCGCGAGCTCGAGGGCCCGGGCCTCCTTCAGGCGCGAGATTTCCTCTTGACCGCGCGACACGGTGGCTTTTAGCTCGGCAATGTCCCTCTGATTGGCCTCGAGGGCACCGCATAAGGGCCGGAAGGCGAGTACATGTTCGCGCGCAATGTTGTACCCTCGGGAAACCAACCGCAGACCCTGCGAAGGCAAAACCCGCCATGACCACTAAGAAAAGGGAGGGAAGAAGGAGCTGACGCCACGATCGATCTTACCTCCACTAGCCGGTCTTCCAGCGAAGACATGTCAACGAAACCATCAGAATCTCGGGGCAGTACGCCCGCAGTTGCGTCCCCGGTGGCCTCCACCGCCGCTATGGCAACGGCACACCCCGAAGGACCAGGGGGATCCGCTCCGGCCACGGCAATGGCGGCCGAACCTTCTGGGCCGGCAAGTAGCTCGACGACCCCCTGGCCGCCCTCGATTGCGGGAAGGGTCCTCGGCTCGCCAAAGGTGGACGGCCCCACTTGGGGCACGACGACAACGCCGCCCTCGATCACGAGCTCAACAACCGAAAGCGCCCCGGTCGGAGGCATCGGGGTTGGGCGATGGACCGGAGCCACGATCGCCCCGGTGTATGAGCTGCACGCGGCAAATTATCAAAATATGCTCAGTCGGCCCCACCACCGCGAAGTTAAGAAATAGGGGAAAACTTACCGTGCCGAACGGACGCGCGGCAACCTCGCCTTCTTTACGCCCCCCGCGAAGCTAGGCGCTCTCCGCTTCCGAGGGCTCCTCCCGTGGACGCCCCACCGGGGGCGCGACGACGACGCCACCTCGATCGCGGCCCTTCGCCACGGCACCCGGCGTGCAGCACACCCAGTCACGACGTCCTTGGTCGTGGCGCTTTCAACCAACCCTTCCTCGGCCGCTTCGTCCTCTCCGGGGGACGGGGCAAGCAGCATCTGCCGCACCCTCGGCCGCGGCACGAGGCGGTAATCATCCTCATAATCCTCCTCCCCGGCCTCGCCCTGGACCACAGGAAAGGTCGGTACCTCTCGGACGTCCGAACGCCGCGATGGGGTGGGATGACGAAAAATGTATGGAGGCCGTACCTGGCGTGACCGCTCCTCGGCGGCAGCGGGAGGGCTTCCCCCTCGGGAGCTTGTCGCCGAAACCCGTTGCTCCGGCCGCGTGCCCAGGGCTCTCGCGGCCGAAGCCGCCTCTTGTTGCTGAACGAAAGCGAGGGTTAGCGGGTGAACCAAAAAGAAGAAAAAGAAAAAAATGGCCCGACGGCATCAAGCTCGAACCCGGGTACCCCTAAGCTCGGGGGGTCTAAACTCACCACGACCCGGTCGCCCCACTCGACGTGGGGCTTCTCGGCGATTTGCTTTGGGGCGTCGAAGGCCAGCTTCTTGCCCCCCTCTTGCCTTTGATCAGGCCAGGAAACGGTAGCAACCGCTGGCGTGCACTTCGCAGCTCTTTGGTTGCCTACACGAGCTCGCCACAATAAGCATCCGAGTCCGAGCGCCCAAAGTGAGGACCAAGATGAAAGGCTTTTACCTCGCTGCTACGCCCCAAGATGTTCTTGGGGACGTTGCCGCCAAGGTCGAAGGAGTTGGCGGCCTTCCCGAAGATCTCCTGCATCCTCGAAGCGACCCATGCCGACCTCGGCGCTGCGAGATCAGGAATAAAACGTCAGGAGATAAGAGAACTCCGACCAAGGTCCGAAAGGATCCGAGATCGGACGACACTTACCCTCGTGACTTTCCCGGGTGGCGTCGCACCTCCCGGTGATTTCAAAGAAAGGGTGCAACCTCCTCCGTAGAGGGAGCACCCGATTCCGCAGGTAGTCGTAAACGACCGTCTGCCCCTTTAGGCCCCGCATGGCGCACGTGTGGATGAAGGCGGCCACTTCCTGGTCGTCCACCGAGTCCTCAGGCTCAGGGGTCTCCCGCTTCCCTTCGACCGCGACGCCATTATAAGCAAGCCCGCCTCCCTCGCCCTTCTTTAAATAAAACCACTTTTCCGCCCACGGCCCGAGCGAGTCCCGGTCTGGATTTGGAGAAAGGTGCAAGGAGTCTGCCGCGGTAGGAAATAGAGGCACCCGACGACGGGTCTTCGCGGTGCGGGGCAGGAGTAAAACTAAGAAAAGCGAGGGGTAGAGAGCACGCCAAGGAACCCTCGCAAAGATGTGCGAAACGGAAAGGAGAAGAAGGGAATTCGGCACGTGTTCACGAGTTCGACCTGATCCTTTGCGAGGACCGCAGCCAAGAAGTCACTTTCCGGGTCCACGGCCCAAAGAGCATGTCTTGCTCCGTGCTCACGATCTCATCATCCCGAGGTCGCGGCACTTTCTCCCCGGAAGGAAGCCGCCAGGAGAACGGGTCCAGAAGCCCCAAAGACTCCATCTCCCTCATCCGTTCTGCGGTGAGTGTGCTCCTCCCAAACTTCGCCATAGAGGTCAAAAGGGAGGGGAGAGAGCGGGGTCGCAACCAAGGGCTAGAAGGCGTTGACGCAGAGGGACGAGGAGGAAGAAGGCAAGAGCACGAGAAACGGGAAGTGAAATCCTAAAGGGTGAGACCCCCCTGGTTTTAAAAGACGCCTCATCTACCGACATAACCATCACCTCAAAAGGCGCGCTCGTAGCCGGCGGGCAGAAGCCGAAACGTCGGGGGCCCTTCAAAACCCCCGTACGGGCGCGTCCCTCCACGCATCCTACGGACCCCATTCCTTCAAACTTCCTCGTCCACGAGGCCCCTGGGCTTCCTGGGCTCGTCCGGGAAAACAAAATGGCAAAGCCCGAAGTACGTGTCCCAATGGGGGGATCCCTCTCCGAGCAAGACATCAGACTCAAGAGCGCCTAGAGTCTCGCATCGCTTGAGCCTCGGGGCTGGTTGTCGGGATCGGATAACTGGCGCGCCCCCGACACTTGTCCGCTCCCTCTCGTGCCTGTGGACTGTTCCTAAGCCAGCGAAACGCGTCTCAGTCTCCGGCCGGGGCACCGAACGGATCGTCGGGATCCGACCAAAGGCCCCAAGAGGCCACCGGGGCGCTCTTCCCGACCGCGAGCCTCTCGAGCTCTTCCCGACTGGTGGACCTCTCCGAGCTCTTCCCGACTGGCGGGCGGGCTCCGACCTCAGAAGCGGGGCGGGTCCCCGACCTCGACAAGCCGGCTCCCGACCTCCGCAGCGGGGCGGGTCCCCGACCGATCGAGCCAAGGCAACCCCGCCATGGGCCGCGTGTCAAAGCCTCCACCGCCAATGACCACGTGCCCCACGGATGGGGTCAATCGAAGTGACTATACGAGAGCGTGGCCATCTCCCAAGATGGTTTAATGGTCGCCGTCATACTTCCATCCCATCGACCGCCACGCATGAACGAAGCGAAGACACGCTCCTCCCGAGGCAAAGACCAACGTCATGAACAGCGACGCCAACACTCGTCGGATCGTAGAAGGCGGTACGCCATTTCGGTGAAATACCTAACCGCCTCGACCGGCGAGACTACCGCCCAACGTGGGCGGGGCGACGGTGACGGTCGGCAATGACAGACAAAGGATCAAGCGCCCTTCCTACCGTATAAAGGGAGGCAGGAACCCCGGGGAAGAAGGGGGAGAAATTCTCCTAGTCAAGCCACGAGCACTCTTGAGCAAGGATCCAAAAACTCTCGTTTGTAAACTTTGTACCGCCATCTACAAAAAAGGCAATACAACACCACCACACGAACTGGAGTAGGGGTTCGGCCCGAACCAGTATAAACCTTGCATCCCCTGTTTGGTTGCACAGGTTCCCCTGCTTAGTGCGCCCGCCAAGGGTGCCATCCGGACGAGCGAAGCTCTGGGCCTCGCCCTCCGTACGATTCTTCCCCCTCTTTCTTTGCGGTCGGCGGTCCCGATCGTCGACAGATTTTATTCATATCTCTTATAAATGAAAGAGTTTCCTCATTATATCCCGCTTGGATGGAATGACATACTCACCATATCCCATAGCATGAAAATCCTATTTCATTGTATCTCATTCGGATGGAAATGCAGAGATTAAAAGGCAAGAATTGCATTTTTAAATCACGTGCCAATCCCGGAGATCACAAGGCATCGTATCATAGAGGCTGAGCACTCATATGCCTGGCTGCCCTCTCCTCTACCTATAAAAGGCTACCTTCATCTCCATCATAGAGGACATACGAAGAGACGTAGGAAGAGACAGAGGAGAGGAAAGCTCATATACACACAGGAGAAAGAGAGAAATAAGCAATACAAAAGATTCAAGGGAGTGTAAGAAACGACATGGAAGGAGACCATGGCCATGGCTCCTCTTTTTTTTTAAGACAGCTAAAGCTGTGATTAAATTATGAGGATAGAAAATAAAGTTTAAAGTTACAAGATGCAGAAGACTGCACTTGAGACCAAAGGGAGGAGAAAAAAAAGAAAAAAGACTAAATTCTTTAATGTTGCTGTTGTACTATCATGTTGAGGCTTTTTAAAATTATACTTGCATGAATGATTAACTGATAATTTGAAGCACTCTTAAGTAGCTAACAAATTCGTTTCATATATGTCTTTCTCATCAACCAACTTGGATGTTGCTTTGAAAAATTTGTCTTAATAAGGTTGTGTTTGAGAACGTAGCAACGCACGGGCACTTAACTAGTTCTTTATAGTTGGGCACACTGCCCATTATTTTTTTTGCTCGTGGACCATGTTGAAAATAACTTCTTATTTTTTTGAAGAAAAGCAAATTTTTTGAGAGTGACCTAAGTGTGTTTCTTAGCAGGGGAGTGGTGATGGGTCCCACTTGTACATTAATGCTGTTGTAACTAGGGTTTGAAATTTTGTTTTCGGTTCACATCTCGGACGTAGGCAAAATCCAAAATTTTGGCAAAATCTCAAAATTTCGGAAGAAATCCGGTCAAAATTGAAAAGGAAAATTTGAAATTCAGAATTTTTGAAACAAAATTATCGAAATTTTGGCAAAATTCAACCGAGTAAAAAATGGTCAAAACGATGTTAAATTTTTTTAAACTTTTGTGGATGGTCCTGACACATCACTAATGTTTTCATAAAAATTTCATATGATCACCAAGCTTGAGAAATGTTTAAAAAAAATTACAGTGCTATTGTTCTAATAAAAGGCTGACCAACAAATTTCAACTGAATGTACAATGGTGCAAAACACATTAGAAATTTTTTAAATTTATTTATGATGGTCCTGACACATCATTAATGTTCTCATAAAATTTTTAGATGATGATCAAGCTATAGGAATTTTCAAAAATTTGGACAGTGATATTAAAGGCTGACCGACAAATTTTAACAGAATGAAAAATGGTTAAAATCACGTTAGAAAATTTGAATTTTTTTTTATGATCCTAACACATCACTAATGTTTCCATAAAATTTTCATATGATGATCAGGCTTGAGGAATTTTCAAAATTTTTGATAGTGCTACTGTTATGATAAAAACCTTACGGTGCAACATATATTGTTTTCATAGATTTAACTGAGTAACAAAAGTAAGTTTATAATTTTTGAAACTTTTATATTAGGGTTCTGATGAAATTATTAAGGCCTCCTAAAAATGTTGAATCATGATCACACACAAGCTAATTTATAAAATTCTCACACCATTACTGTCTCAGTTATGTTCATTCTGTTTTTGAATTTTTAAATATAACAAATGAAGTTAATTATTTCAGAAATTTTTATGTATAAGACTAGGATGCTAAATATGGTACCATAAATTTTTTATAATATGATCAAGCTTGTAAAATTTTATAAAAATATGATAATATTTATGCTATTTTTATAAAATATTTCAAAAATACGGGTTTTCAATAAATTTTTGTGGAAGATGACATTCTTAAGAGTTATTGACCCAAATCCGATCAAATCTGGTCCTCAAAATTTAAAATCTGATCCAAATATCCTAGATTTCGACAAAATGTGCCAAAATTTTTGCATAATTTCTAAAATATAGTAGGAATTTGTATTTTTTTGAAAAAAATTATCCAGCTGAGATTTTGAATCTCGTCCCCGGTTGAAATCCAAAATCTCGGATGAAATTTCGTCGGGATTTTGAAATATGGTTGTAACCAGTGCATAATGTTCTCTCTTATTTCCTAGCGGAAATGGTTCGTATAACATCCTAAACTTTGCTTGAAAGTCCGTCTAACACCTCGAATTATGAATCCAGATATTTTACCTCTCAAACTATGCAATTCGGTTTAAATAACACCCTGACCTAGTTTCACATAGTGGTATTGTCAACGTACATGCGATGAGTGGACAATTTTGCCACATAAGATAATATGTTGGCCAAGTTTAACTGAATGATAGGTAGGATTTATATAGTGGCTTCTCTTTCAAATTGAAATAGAGAGTGACGAAGCTAAGGGGGCCGACAACTGTGGAACATAATTGGGAGCTTGGCAGGGCAGCATCTCATGTGGGGCCCACCTGTCATCGATATAACTTGGTCAATCGACATAACTTAGTCGGTGTGCCATCCTATATAGCAAAACCGTTCAATCATTACATAGACAATACCACTATACAAAACCATGTCATGGTGTTATTTGAATCGTATTGCAAAGTTTAGAAGGTTAAATATCTGGTTTATAGTTTAGAGTGTTGAATAGAATTTCAAACAAAATTCATAATGTTACATGAACTTCGTCCTTTCCTAAATGCAGCAACAAACACTAAATCAATTCTCTCTGAACCAATATTGATGCACGCTGGACGGTTTTGTGATAGTTGATGCACTGCACTCGTGTTCAGATCAGCGTTTCCCGACGAAACATGGGCTTCATTTGTTGAAACCGTGCGTAGATCAACACCTGATTGGCGGAAGCTTCGGTCCTAAACCAATATACAAATTGATCGCTTTTCAAGCTTTTCTTTTTCTTTTTTTACAAAATTAGCTCTCTTTTAAATAAATTTGCAAATCTAGCTTCCTCCCTTTTACGGAAGGTGCCGTAGGGCACATTTGTTGCGTGCCGCTCTCAGGGAGCGTGAAAGGCGTTGCTGCCTCACCCGAGGAGCACGGAGGCTGGCAAGCACGGCAATGGGTCGCGAGCACGGAGCAGGTGACTATCGTGCTCCAGAAGCCCGGAAGGAGCCGATGCTCCCGCAGCAGGCGAGCGTGGGAGCGAGGTTCTGTGGCCAACATGCTCGAGAGCGGAGGCAGGGCTGCGCGTGAGAGGAAGGGTGCTTCGTAGGGATAGCGTGGGAGACACTTTCACGGTAGGAGAGCGTGAAGATGTCTTTCACAGTGAGGAGGTGGCTATATTTATAATTTTATTTGAAAGAAATTTATTTTTACAAAATAAGAGGAGCCAGAAAAATCATCAGTTCCCATTATACAGATAGAACAGAACACAAAACATACGAGAGAAGAGAACAGCGCCTTCACAGAACGGCCGGTGATAGCAGTGCTGCCGCACCTGCGCCAGAGCTTCTCCTCGAGCGCCACGTTGTAGAAGAACCCGCCGGTGTCGCCGGCCTCCGGTGTGCCGCCGAACACGAGCACCGTCGCCCTGGTGTTCGATCTGGTTCCCCCAGAACGTCACATTGAACCATGGACGACCGAGAGGACGTGCCGTACTGCTTCCATCTACGCATATATGAGCATGCACTGGGATTATTGATGGATTCGACGACCGGGGAGTTCAATCGAAGGTGATGCATACATGTATAGATGCAACGAGATGCATGCACGGCGGACGGCGCCGCCGGAAGGAGGAAGAAGAAATGTAACAAGATGCATGCAGTACCTAGCACTAGCTTTGAGGCCACCGGCAACGCCGACCGTGCGCCTGCATGAATCAGGCCGACTAGGTGTAGAGTTTGATCCGTTTTGCTAACGGCGGTGAGCTACCGATACGGTCAAGAAGGCGGTTGATTTGGTTGCACGCCGTCGTCCCCGGCAACGTTCGTGTAAACCGTTACTCAGTTATTCTAATGATCATTGCTTCTGCTCCAGAGTACAGTTCCGGAATACAGGTTATTTTATTTTGAATTTTATTTTCAAATACATGTTATTCCGGATTACAATAAGACATACTATCCAAATATATAACTAGTATAGTGCCTGTGCTAACGCTACGACGGCAGTACACCCGCTTATCAATTAAATGAGAAGATAAGTATGAATACAACACTTAATAATAAAAGAGAAATTTAGAATTTTAAATGAATTTAGAATGAGAAATGGAACTAAATGGAGGTCGAATGGGCGAAAACGGGCTCCCAAAAGATTTTAAATCAAGAAAAAGAAAGAAAAAAGAATTTTCTGATTTTAGATTTTTTTTTTGCAGCTTCCACAGAGAGCACAGCGTGCTCTTTGGGCTTGGTCAGCGCAAGGGGAGGAAGGCCAGGGTGGCGGCGGTCGCAGATGGGTCGGCATCGGTGCAATGAGATCGCCACACCGGCGCTGCTGGGAGGAGTCACGGTTGCGGTGAATTTCGCCGAAAAAGATGACGGTGATGGCTTTAGTTACCTCCAAAATCCGGCGATCTTTACAAGAGGGAGCACTTGGGGATTTACGCAATGCGATAGGGTGGAGGAGAGCTCGCCGGCTTTTATAGCCCCGAAACAAGCATATTTATGGAAACCATAATTTGGGATCAAATCATATTGGGAGGAAATTTTGGCAATAGAGCACGAAATTTGGTGAATTAACACCATAGATGGAAAGAGGAGATTTGGTGTGGGATTGATGGAGCTTTAGAGCTTCTTTCTTGCTTTAATGGAGGGAGGGAAGAGAAGAAGCTTCTCTAGTCTGGGCTGCAGCTAGAAAAAACTACAGGTGAGTTGCCTTCATTTTTTCTAAATATAGAAGGATTTTGAAAAGATAGCACATTAAGTTAAAAATTCTAGAAAAATTCTCAAAAAACTTTCGATTATTTTGTACTTAATAAAATTATTTTCAAAAAATTTAAATTATAAATTTGCCGAGACACGGTGATGAGGTTGTTGACCAAAGAACCTCGCCGCGTCGGCAAAGCCACCGATGACGATCAGTAGAGCCATTGCGGACTGCGTTCTCCCGCCACCACGCCCCATCTCCGGTTTCATTTTCCCAACACGTAATGTATGGTCCTTTCCTTTTTCAGACGTTTGTTTCCTTTTCCTTGATTCCAAGATGTTTGTTTCCTTTTCCTTGTTGATGCTTTGGAGGTGAGGAAGGTCTGCAGGTGCCCACAGGGATGATATCGGAAAAATATGGAAAAATAAATCTGCGCTCGCCGACATGGGATCCGCAAGGAAAAAAGATAAAATTAAATGGTTTCACGGTTGTTTGTTCCGCGAGAAAAATTGAAAAAATTAAGTAGCACTCCTGCACTGTTGGTTCCTTAGATAAAAATAAAAACAAAAATTCAGCGCTCTCCGTATACCAAATTAGGCTCTATGGGGCTAGATCCGTAAAAAAGTCTCGAGAAGGGTTATATTCGGAAAAAAATACGATCACAATGCCAGGACAATAAAAAATTCAAGTCTTGTTTCCTTGCATGCGGATCCTTCCTATTTATTTCCTTGTTTGATTCACCCTCTTTCCAAATATGTAGTACGTACAATTTTGGCCAGTAAAAAATTCAAGTCTGGTTTCCTTGCATGCGGATCCTCCTTATTTATTTCCTTGTTTGATTCGCTCTCCTTCCAAATATGTAGGTGGGGGAGGTCTGTTGTGGGCCACAGGGATGATTAGACACACTAAATAATGGCCATCGGATGTGGGTGAGTAAAACTGAGGAAAGATCTGAGACGTTCATTTTGATGAATGCAAGTTTCTGGGGACGTTTTGCTGGGTGCACAAGCATTGGACCATCTCTAATGAGGTGCATTATTTAGGGTGGACGTAGGAAAAATTGCTTAGGTGTATTATAAAAGGGTATAGATAAAGAGGAGTAATACAACATTTTGTAAATATACCTTGATAAAAGTGTAAAGCTCTACAATAACATCTACCTAGAAATGAAGGGAGTATACGAAGAAGAATTGAAAAATCTTGCTGGACAGGCGTAGTAGCTTGTAGTAGTAGTATGTATTGCCGGTCCATCGTTGACAACTCCCGGCCTGTATTAAATAAAATTAATTGCCTAATTGTAGGTGTCCTGTTTTTACTTAAAATTAATTGCTCAGCATTTTCTCTTCTACTTGAAATTAATTGTAGACCTCATGTTTTTGGTTGTAAAGAAAAAATTTCCTGACGGAAAAAAAAAACTCTACTTGCGCTAATCGATCAACTTTGTACTTTGCGAAAATAACGAAGTATGGTGGAACTTGTCAGTTCATCTTTCTTAAAAAAGTAAACATTTTGGATCAGAATGAAAGTAAATGGATACCTTCAATTCAACAATTGCCTGCTCAACCAATATATATTAGTATAGTGCCTGTCTTCCGATTTTCTTTTTTCAGCACGTAATATATGGTTTTTTTAGAACGTTTGTTTTCTTTTCCTTAATTCCAGGATATTTGTTTCCTTTTCCTTGAGATGATGCTGGAGGTAGGGGGAGATCTGTTGTGGGTCACAGAGATGAGTTAGACACATTAAACAATGGCCATCGGATGTGAGTGAGTAAAGCTGAGGAAAGATCTGAGAGGTTAATTTTGATAGAGGCAAGTTTCTGAGACGTTTCGCTGAGTGCATGAAGATTGGACCATCTCTAGTAGGGTGCATTATTTGGAGTGGACGTAGAAAAAAATGCTTAGATACATTATAAATGAGTATAGATAGATGTGCACGCACACCCACACCTCCCATACAGGGACACGCACTGGCTGCACGTTCTTGCCACGGCCAACACTGCAAGCACACGCACGAGATGGTTCTTGAGGCCACCGACTCGAGGAGGTCCCCGGCCGCCGGCGCCGGCGCGGTGGTGCACGATCACCGGCTATCGACGGTGGTACCGAGTTCGGTGACCGGGGAGGCCATCGACTACGAGCTCGCCGACGCTGACCTGCTCCACAAGCTGCACTACCTCCGCGCGGCGCACTACTTCCGGCCGGGCGACGCCGTGCGGGGGCTCAACACCCGGGCGCTCAAGGAGCCCATGTTCCCCTGGCTCGACATGTACTTCCCCGTCAGCGGCCGGCTCAGGCGCCGCGCCGGCGTCGAAGGCGACGGCGTGGGCGTGGGCGAGGCCGAGGCCGCGGAGGGGCGGCCGTTCGTCCGGTGCAACGACTGCGGCGTCCGCATCGTGGAGGCCACCTGCGACGTCACCGTCGACCAGTGGCTGGAGGAGCTGCCGGGCGCGACGGACCGGGCCAAGTTGGTGACCTACGATAAGGTGATCGGGCCGGAGCTCTTCTTCTCGCCGTTGCTCTACGTGCAGGTTGAGATCAATTTCGTTGCTCTTGTGTACTCCATATCTAGCTTTTCTCTTCTTGCAATTGATTCACATATGCAGAGAAATTTGTGGGGGCAATTATAATTTGTGGTCATTACTTATTTGTAAGAAAAAACCTAAATTCATTGCTTTTTAGTACTAGATTTTTTATCAATCTCAAAAGTACATATGTCGTAATTACTAAAAAGAAAACTTAATTTTATTGCTTCTTACTACCAGATTTTTGATCAAGCTCAAAAACTAAATAAGTTCAAGGAATGATGGTTTGATACGTAGAAATGCATTAGCTTTGGAACTACAAGCTAGCCAATGCTATCTGCCTGTCTCCTGTTGTATTTTCTACTGGCATGTATTGAATACAGTGCTTAAAGATAATAATTGAAAATAGTTAGTCATTTTTAATATATCTTGGTCTATACGGCAAACAAAAGTACTTCTATAAACTTGAATGGACGAACAGTTGCATTGCTGCAGGACAAGCTTATTAGGGCATGTACAGTAAGACCACCTTAGCTAGCTTTTAATCTGTCCACGTCAGTTTTGTTCTATGTGGAAGAGTGAGAAAAAGAGAGAGAGAGAGAGTTATCTCTTATTTAGTAATAAACATTGCACAGGAGCGTAAGTCGATTAATTATGTACAAGAAAGAGGAGATAATTATTGCATAGCATTTAGAACCAACCTTTAGAGATAACTATTGTATAAGTTGGTTTTTAACTTACTATTAGCTAACAGTAAACTTTGCTATTGTACTTGCTCTTAAGCAGTTTATCAAATTCTAGGCAGGCTCACATGGAGCAAATAAAGTGAAGTTAATGCTGTTGCTCACAATTTTGCTAGTACAGAAATAATTTTAGGGATTGTGTTTTGTACTTGTGCTTCTCCCGTACCTGAAGATGTCAAAATGGGTACCACAAGAAGTATTAACTTTTTTTTTAAGACACAAGAAGCATTAACTGCTAACATGCTTCTCTGTCCAGTGCGTTAAAATAAGAAGCAGTGCACTGTCTGATTTGAAATGATCACTTTTCTAATCTTGTATATAACACTTTTTGCAAGTCTAATTCTAGAGCATGGTAGCTCTTGCTACGCTCGTAGATCACGAAAGGTGCTATGTTTCGTCTCGTGTTCCTTCCGCTGTTGAGAATAAAGCTACTTTTACAATTTCATTCACCAGGGGATCAAAAAAAATTTGCTACGGGAAAGCAATGACTTCGTCAGATTCAGCTTTACTTTCATTTAGTCTCAGTCTAATTACACCTTGAATTTCCTGGCCTTCAATGCTGTGAATTGATGATACTAGTACAGTAGTACTGCTGCTGCTACCAACCTTGAAAGCTGAGATATAAAGCCTGCAATTAAGGTGTCTTGAATGTTGTCCTTGATCAATTGACCTCAGGAACAGAAGATGATTTTATACATTTTTCGTTCTTGTACTCGGGAGGAAGATAACGTTGGTACGATGGTTTCTCTTTTATGATAGAATCTCACATTAATTTGTGAACTGTTTCCTCAAATAGCTCCTTCACTTTTTTTAAAAAAATAGCTCGCATCTAATTATTTTTTATTTGCAAAACTAGCCTCCTTCCCCAACGCGAAAGATCCAGAGACTGATACCTGGCATCTTCCACACCAGGAAACCGCGGGAGGCCAAGAACCACGGCAGGGGACCATGGCAACCGAGTGACGCTAGAGGCAACGCTGAGCGCGGCAACTCGGTGACTTGCCGTGTTCGGGAGCCGCAGAGGCCAGTTGCTGTTAGGGGTGGGCATTTTTAAACCAAATTACCGAACCGAATTAACCGATTATTTCGGGTTTTTTGGTTTTCGGTTCGGTTTTTGTTTTGGTATAATTCGTTTTTTGTTGTTTGGTTCAGTTTTTCGCTTCCATAAATTGAAATAACTGAATAGCCTATATACAATACCACTTTTATAATGTTCTTCCTAAAACCACTAAACAATTCTCATGTTCTAACATATTTATGCATATGTTTAGTATATTCATATGTTCTATTGTGCTTATAATGTAATGACCTATGAATGTTATGTGGATTTATCCCTACTCTGTGTTGCGATATGAGAAGGACTAAATCTAATCTACCTAGTTTTTATTCATATTTCGATTAACCGAAAAACCGAATTAACCGAATCGAAATATTTTGGTTAATTCGGTTCGGTTTTTCATTTTGGTCCGAGAAATTCGGTAGCTAGTTTCCAAAAATCAAATTATTTCAAAACTGAAAAAACCAAACCGATTAGACCGAAAAAACCGAATACCCACCCCTAGTTGCCGTGCTCAGCAGGCGCGGGAAACAGCGTGGCGGGTAGGGGTGAAAATGGATCGGATAGTTTCCGACCGATCCGGATAATTTTCGGATATGGATTCTGTTGGATCGGATATTTGTCAAATAGTATCAGATCGGATGTTTGTCAAATAATATCAGATCGGATATGAATACGGATTTTTTTCGGATATGGATAAGGATTAGGTAGCTCACTATCCGTCGGATACGGATACGGATACGGATTCGAATAATCCGGATATTCAAATATGCATGTGAGCTGGTCCAAGCTACTCTTTTGGCCCAGAAAGGTTTCATAATTTCAAAATCATTTTCTAATTTAATTAATCCATAAAGCAAGTTTCAATCATTAAAATTAGCAAACAAACTCCAAAAATTATGAAATGTTTTCAGAAAGTTCCTAACACAATCTAATATTTTAAAAATTATTTTCAAGATTTTATCAGATTTTAACTTTTCTCAAAAATTCAAACACAATTGTTCTTAATAGGGAAATATTTTAAATAAGTAACTAAAAATTGAATAAAAACTCATAAATACATAATTTATTATTTTAAACACAATTCAAAAAAGAATATAAATCTTGGGTTATTACATATAAGTGTTATATACTTTTTCTAGAGATATAGTATCTAAGTATTATCAAAATTTTAGTTTGTTATGTGTTTGCTTTCATTTGTATCTCTGAGCAAAGATTACCTTCATCTTTTGTTTTGATCTACGTGTATGATGAATTAATCGTATGTGTGTGATAAACTAAGGGTGTGTTTGGTAGAGCTCCAACTCTACCAGATCTGTGGATCTGGTGGAGCTGGATATTCCTAGCTCCACCAGATCCGTAGAGCTGGATCTATGAGTATATATATTAAGAGAGTTTAGATGGATCATCTTTTCAAATTTTAGACCAAAAATATAAACTTAATTCATTTTATTTTAGCCTACAAGTTTCAGATCTCAGGTGAAACTGGGATCTAGAGCTCTATCAAATAGGCCTTAAGTCTTATATAATTTTGTTTGTGGCATGGTATTTAACTATTGTCTAAGTGAATGAAAATGCTTATATTTGTTCAATTTTCAATAATGTTTGGATCAAATCAACTAGTTATGTGTTTTCGTTGATCTTTATGTACAATCTAAGGTGTTATTATGTTCCGATAAATATTCGAAACTGTATCCGATTCGATTCGTATTTGATCTGTATCTTTATTCGACATTATCCGTGTTCATATTTGTATCTGGACTATCCGTATCCGCATCCGAGGAAAAAATATAAAAATAAATATGATAGAGATATTATCCATCCGCATTTGATTCGTTTTCACCCCTAGTGGCGGATGAATTCCACGGAATGGGAGCGCGAAACATGACTTTTTCGTGCTGCTGTAGTGTAGTATAGTACTTTTCTGTGGTACTGTAGCACAGGATGGGGACTATTTTTGCAAAAGAAATTTGGAAGAGCACTATTTTTGCAAAACAAATTGAAGGAAGGGGCTAGATGAGTGATGAGTTCTTAATTTGTAAGCTCATTTATGTATAGGTCGTTTGATCATGGATTAATAAATTTACATTACATAATCCACAAGTGTATTTTTAGCTCAGAGTTGCATGGGTGTGTACTAATGTGCAGATCACCAACTTCAAATGCGGCGGGCTGGCCGTCGGCTTCACGTGGGCCCACCTCATCGGCGACGTCCCCACCGCCGCCGCCTGCTTCAGCAAGTGGGCCCAGCTCGTCAGCGGCAAGAAGCCCCCGTCTCCCACCCTGCGTGACCCAGACACCAAGCCAGAGGCGACCCCGCCCGTCGGCGTGACGGCCCCACCTTCGGTGAAGCTGACCGCCGGCCCCGTCGGCGACCACTGGCTGGTCCCCACCACCCATGACATGGCGTCCCTCTCCTTCCACGTCACCGAGCAGCAGGTTATGGGCCTCCAGCTCCACCACGCGCCCGTGGGCAAACGCCAGGTGGGCCCGTTCGAGCTGATCTCGGCGCTGATGTGGCGGGCGCTGGCCAAGACCAGGAGCCCCGAGGAGACAAACACGGTTACCGTCGTGAAGGTCGACGCGTCTGCGCGGAGCGCCCAGGCTCTGAGCAACGAGCAGAGGATCGGCCATGTGGCGGCCGGCTCGTCGCCGGCGAAGACCGACCTCGCCGAGCTTGCGGCCCTGCTGGCCGATGCGCGCCTCGACGAGGCATCCGCGGCCGCGGCGGCTGGCGCTGGCGCCGACGTCGTGCTGTACGGCGCCAACCTGACGTTCGTTGACGTCGCGGACGTGGACGTGTACGGCATGGAGCTCAGGGGACAGCGTCCGGCGCACGTGGAGTACGCGGTGGACGGCGTCGGCGACGGCGGCGCGGCCGTCGTGCACCGGGACGCCGGCGGGCGGGGACGGACCGTCACGGCCGTCGTGCGCCGGGGCGAGGTGGACGGGCTCCGCGCCGTGCTCCGCGACGCTTTGCGAGCTGGCTGATCGAGCCTCGCGTGTAGCAGTCGTGTCCAATGAAACCAGGGCTGCTCGGAGCGATGGTGCTGATGAATAAAGATGGGATTAGCTGGTTTGTCGTGTGATTCAGCTGTTGTGGCGCTTGTGTTCAGCTTTCTCAACTCATCGAGGTTAACATTTGTGGAGTTTGTAATAAACCGTGTTCCTGAACCGTTTGGAACCTGAACTCTGTTAGAAATTGGGCAATGAGAGGTCTATTTCTTTAAATTTTCAAGAAGGTATGATTTAGTACTATATTATTTAACCAAGAGGATTAATAATTTATAAGGTGAAGTCATTGTCACTCCATAAAATAATAACACAAGGCATAAAAATGTTATAAGACGGATTTTGGTTAAACACACATGCGTGCCCGTGCGAGTGTATTCGAGTATTTTTGCATGAAAAATACATTGAATCTACCTTTTATTTGGTTGAATCATGCAATTATCTCTATATTCATTCTATTAAATGTGATTTAAACGTTTGTTTCAATTCAGTTAATCGATATAATGTCGTCAATTACTACAGAGTAAATTGACATAATTTTGTTAGTTACTAGTGAGTATTGACATAATTTTGTTAGTTACTAGTGAGTAAATTGGCATAATATCGTTAGTTACTAGTGAGTATTTGCCGCATGTCTATATAAGGACCTCCAGACATCCAAGCCAGTAGACACCGAATTTCCCCTCCATTCTTCCTCCTCTCTGGATACATGTGCTGTGGTGTTGAGTAGCTAAACTGCATCGGTTTTTTTCCTTGGTGTGCATTGAGAAGGAGGGTGAGCGGTACCTCTGAGCCGTTGCCACAGAGATCACCCGCACGATGTGGTAATAAGGTTTCTGGGCAGCGCATCGATGTAACTGTTCAACTTCTTTCTCGACATCGAGTACTTCCACGACCGCATCTACACTGCTTTCTGTTCTTCATCAAGCTCAACTGTAAGTGGTTCGTGTGACCGATCGACTATGTTATTTTTAATTCTTGAGCATATTTTGAAGTATAATTTGTTGCCTGCTGATTTATGCATCTCTACTCTTTTGTTATCTTTTTCTCAAAATAAAATCTAGAATAAAAAATATTGCACATCATATAATACTAATAATCGAGGAGATGTACGGCGTGCCTCTCGCTTGCTCTGCCACACGGCGTTTTTTTGCTGTAGAAACTAAAGTACCGAGCTATATAGCTCATATATTTATTTCCCCTTACATTTCACAAACACTGGTTAGCTTAGTTGCCAGAGACTTAGCTGTGCGCTTGTGAGATCTCGTGTTCAAATCCGGTAGAAAGCAGTTTTTGCCTCATTTTTTCCATTGGCTTCCGCAATTTAATTGGGCTATTAAACCATGTTATGAATTTTTAAAACTTTTTTGAAGGGGTCCTCGAAGCATACCTAACCAACCATAAAAAATTCGGATCATGATCAAACTCGTGTGATTTTTAAAAAAAATCTGACAATGCTACTACTGCATTTAAAGCAACTTCGCTGGTTTAGTTGAGCTACTAAATTTGCAAATTCTTCAAGATTTTTGAGGAGGGTCCTGGGAGTATGCCAACGTTACCGTAAAACTTTCAGATCATGATCGAACTTTTGTAGTTTTTTAAAATTCCGACGGTGCTACTAATGCACTTAGAGCAGCTTCACTTATTTAATTAAGCTACTAAATTTGTAAATTCTTTAAAATTTATTAGAAGGGTTCTGAAAGCATTCCCAAGCTGCCATAAAAAAACGGATTATGATCAAGCTTTTGTGATTTTTAAAAATTATGATAATTTGATTTCCTTTTTTTCCTAGAGCTGTTTCCGAAAAAGTTTTCCTATGTATGGTTGATTTGTAAATTTTGTATTAAAATTGTTTACATGAGTTAATTTTACAAGCAGATGAAGAACTTGTCATATATTAGCTGCTTTAACATCCCTATGAATGATCTTAGGATTGCATTGTTCGTGAAGATACAATAGTCCCCTGGCAGCCCCAAGAGCAATGCACACACGATTTGCTCCAGTCAAGAGATGGTCTGTATATATGGATATACAAGCGACCTTTCTTTTGAGGTCATGCAAAAGCCATACAAGCGCAAATGGTTCCTGTGCACATCTAGGCCAATCAACTAAACTTCTGTCTGGGATTGAAATTCACCAGTAACATCAGGACCTTTTAACCTTTTTAGTGACACTAAAGTTCCCAGACAGCCTTTATAAACAATATCCAAACCATCTTGATCTAATATATTTGTTGAGTTAAAATGGTCAGTCGCATTTTGCAGCTCATGAAATGAGAAATGCTTCAGATGGCCAATTCAATTTCAAGATCTTGATCTAGAAGTAAAAAAAAAAGATTATCAGATCATATATTATACATTTCTGGCAACAAGAACATAGATGCTTAGAGAATTACCAGCAGAAGCAAAACGCAAGCGCCATCTGAAATAATTTAGCCAACATGCAAACAGCAGAACAGATATTGTGGCACAGGTCACGCTTAGAGAAATTGCCAGAGCTAATTGATGATGGCTCTTAATTTTTGTCAACAGTCTAGACGTTGTTGTTTCTGCAATGAAAGGTAGGTCGGTTCAAAAGGACAGATGTAAAAGAGATGATGTCAGGTAAAAAAAATTACCATTAGATTGACAAACCAGAAATCAGATTCTCCTATTGGCAAAGGTTGCATAGCAATGATGAGAAAATGCCCTTAATATTCAGTCATTTGTAAAGCAGAACATATCACAAAGCTTTCTTCTAAGAGCAAATAAATCATTAAAATCAATGAGAAATGCAGAGCTACCGGGGATGATTTTGGAAGCTATGTACATGTATTCTGTGTTAACATTTCAGTAACCAAAAGTGGAGTATGTCCTTAAATATCAGCAAGAAAGAAGTATGCCCACACTGTATTAATGTACACATCTTAAAAGATTGGTAACACAGATGTCAGAAAAGGGTGCATGCCAAAGACGATGTTCATTCCCCAACTTCCAAACACCATGTCCCCATCATCCACCGACATGGCATTGTCTTCAACCGGAGTAGATGATGGCTCTTCAGCAGCCTGTGGTATGCAATCCTCATCCTCATCCCAGAATGATCCTATAAAGCATAGCACAAGATTGCTATCGATAGACTATTCAATGATCCAGTTGAAACTTCGATCAGTGCATGCTGAGCATCGAGACTCATACTGCAATCTTATCACACAAAGTACAAAATTTAGCTACATTCATTCATTATTTTCTTATATCTTTTTCTATGCTTCTCGTCTAGTTGGGTTACTTGGTAAAATTCAATCATTCACAAGCACAATTAACCTCCCTCCCACCACTACAAAGGGGGGAAAACACGCATAGAATTCCATGATCAGGATGCATTAAACAACAGAGTTCCACTTACATGCGAGATCCACCGCTGCCACATACACAGACCGCGCCTGCACGCCGTCTCCTGCACCTTCCGCCCCATCGACTACACCAACCCGATCCAGGGGTGGGTCACACTTCTATCACCAAAGCTAAGAGAAACCAATTGGGGACTCACAAGGACCCAGCCCCAGCGCTCCACGTCGCAGTGGGTGTGGATTGTGGAACCAGCAGCGCTTGCAGCGCGGGACGCGGTCGCCGCCGGCTGGCCTCGCTCGTGGGCGCCGGCGAAGGGTGCACGTCTCCAGAGCCTCAGGCGGCCTCCGGTTGGGTTCGGCCAGGTGCGGGGCGGCGGGACGGAGGAGGCGAGGGGTGGAGAAGCAACCGGAGGTGGAGGCGGACCGACGGCAGGGACCCGGAGCAGCCGGAGGTGGACCGGCGGTCTGGATCCGGAGTACTCGACGCGGAGGCGAAGGCAGGGCCGACGTGGATCCGGAGTACTCGACGCGGAGGTAGGGCCGGCGTGGATACGGGAGGCGGAGGCGCCGCCGGTGGTCTCCGGAGCAGCGGGAAGCCGGTGGCGGCCGGGACCGGCGTGGCTCAGTCCCGTCGTCTCTTTAATAGGATGGCAATTTGCGGGTAATTTCCTCCAACTTCTAAGGGTAAAATGATAAGTTCGACCCACGATAAGCCGAGGAAGCGACTTGCGGAGTTGCGGGCAGCTTTTTTGTTTTCGGCCTTTTGTACTGCAGGTGGCATTGGCTTATCTCAAAAACATCCAAGAAGCTCTCACCTGTTTGGGAGGTTTTTTTGATTTTCCATCAGCACAAGTTGGCTTTAAGCCCTTCTAGATAGATTTTCTGTCATTTAGTTTCTTCTAAAATAAATAAGTTTATAGCTTTTTGCTTTCAGCTGGGGAGAAATCAGCTATTGGGGATAGCTTCCGATTTCTAGAAGGGAGAAATCGAAGCTGAAGCTGTCTCAAACAAGTAGGTATTAAAACGGAACGGAAACAGTCGGTAAATGGTCGTTCCGTTTTCGTTTTCACATCTTTTACCGGTAACGGAAACGAAATCGGAAACCCCGAAAATAGATACGGAAACGAATAATGACCGAAACGGATGCGGAACGGAGCGGATACGGAAATGAAAGTGAAAAATTCTACAAGAACGTAGTACATGATCACAATATACAAGACCGCAAAAACAATGTAACTCATTCCACCTTAAAGGTGGATACAAGAACAATGCTATGTTCACCGATATCATTAGAAAGTTTTTTTTCAAGTTTGTCAGTTGAAGACTCGCTATTTGTCCCCCCAGATCAGACCATCATATCCTACTCCATATCATTATCATCGACATCCTCTTACTCCTCCAACTATAAAGATGTAATGCCCTAAAATTTGCATATTATTGTTCAATGTTCATTTATGATTTTATGAGATTTATCATTGATTTTCTGGAGTTTATAAATGCTATTTTGCTATTTTTCAGATTTATATAATTAATTTACTCATGAAAAATGAAGCCAAAATTATGCTAGAAATAATTTTCCTAGGTTCAAAATATTCCAAAGTATTTTTGAGATTTTTTTCGGAATTTTTGAACTCTATTTGATATTTCTAAAAAGCCATTTGTATTTCTGAAATTATTTTAATTCGAAAATAAATGTAAATTCTCTATTCTCTCTTTTGGGCCAAGTGGGCCAAGTTTCGACGAAATTTTCGTTTTCACTTATACGGAATTTCCGATTCTGATGGAATTGGCTCTCCCGTTTCCGTTTCCGACAAAAAATATCCGTTTCCGTACCGACATTTTCCGTTTCCGTTTTCGAAAGCTTCCGTTTTTCTCCAGAACGGTCGAAAATTCTATTTCCGTTTTCACCCCTACAAACAGGGCATAAAACAAATGAAATTCTGGTTTTTGGCTTCCGGCTGTGGAGAAGTCAGCTGTTTAAAACAGCTTCTGGCTTCTAAAAGGGAGAAATTGAAGCTAAAGCCGTCCCAAACAGAGCCTAAGTTGTGGAACTAGACAAGTTGTTGGATGACAAAAGGCAGCATATTTGATCAAACTGTTCATTTAATTATGTTGGATGATTTAAACTCAACTATGCATTGTTTCGGATCTTAACTATTTTCAATGAGTTGGTTATGTTTACTGTTTCATATCTTTTTTTTGATGTTGTGATCCGGATCAATGAGTTAGTATATACGCAGATCTCAACAACGTTGGCATTGCTTTGGTTCTAGAAATTCTCGAGTATTGTGGTTTGTGATAGTGATACCGTTAACCCCAGTTGAAAAATTTTCTTGGAGGAAAAAAAAAATGCATGCCTGGATGGTATGTTAAGATCCAATTATATCAATTGAGTTCCATACACCAATCAGTACATCTACATCCAAAAACTTAAGCTTACGAGAAAAGACATACTTCAACACTTCCATCGTGTTTAGGCTTCCTCAAACACTCACCCTCGCTTAACGTGGAATATATGTGGATTGTAATTATTCTTTTTTGTAAATTACGTCAACCGGATCTTGAACTCAGAACCTTTTGGCTCTGACACCAGTTCATCTAAAAGCTTAAGATAATGAGAAAATATGGACAATTCACTTATATTCCAAGCGTATCCTCCTCCTTTGAGATTTCATCTATGGAATACCATCATTTGGACAGTAGCAGCATGATTAAGATAATAAACACACACTTCAACATATGTGCAAACATGGGGAGGGAGTAAGAGGAGGGCTCGCTGGCTGTTGACACAGTTACTTTGTAGTTTGGATCTCAGTGGGATTAGGAAAAGGAGTATTTATTATTCAGCGGATAATAATAAATTAAGCTGGACGTGATTTGCGCCCTCCTACGGTCCTACCTTCTGGGCCTGGAGCTGGACGAGAGCAAAAGAATCTGCTTTCAGAATTTTGGGTAATAACTGATGATTGTTGCCCTAGATTAAATCTTTCGTTTTCTTGCGATGTATTTTACGTTTCAACGGCAGAACTAGAAAATTTTCGTTAGAGGTGTACATTTCACAAGTACAACTCTATAGTCTTGAACAATGATTTCGTAACATCGTAAATTCAATATATATATTTGAAATTTACTAAAAGTACAACACAAATAGCTCTAAAGTCTTAAAAAATCCCAAACCACTAAAATCGGAACCAATTTAATAATAAACTTAGACTATAAAAAAGATGATCTTGTAGCACTTCTAAAATTTTTAGAGTGCCGAGGCATACCGGCACCCCTGGTACCACCCCAGCTACGTTCAATCTCTTGTGACCACCCGATTTCCATTTTTCAGTGCTACAACACTCGTCCATGAAGTGGATTCTTAGCGACACCTACCCTGCAAACGTGATTTGTAAGCGCTGCAATTAAATTAAATATTGCTGCAACATGTTCTCGACTAAGTCAGATGTAAAACTGTTAGATAGTATCTTTGTTACCTTATATACGAGATTGCTAGTTGTCTTGTATAGAGATTATTTATCTTGTATAGTTATTGCCTTATATAGGCTTTCCTTCTATATCCTCTTGTACGTGTATATATACTGGCCCTTTGGCCTCATGTTGAATACAAGTGCTATTTATAACATGGTATCAGAGCCAAGTTAGGGTTAGGGTTTTCTTACGGGCGTTGCACTTGCGCTCTCCCGACCTCTCCTCTCCGGCTTTCCTTTGCTGGTTTTTCTCGCCACCATCTCCTGAGTGGAGCCGCGCCTCTCGCCGGATCTACGACCGTCGCGCACCATCCTCCATCCGGTTATCCGACATCATCCTTGCGCTACGGCAGCCCGAGCTTGAGGTCGGCCTTTGCTCCGCCCGGCGCTACTCCTCGCCGCCGCCGACGCCGTCACGACCGACCCGGCCGCGCCACCGTGACACCGCCGACCGACCAGCCGCCGTCACCGTGGCGTCTCCTCAACCACGAGCTCGAGGTTGGCCTTTGCTCCGCCGGCGCTATTCTCGACGCCGCGACGCCGCCGCCGACCCGCCGCCGCCACTGCGGACGCCGTCGCCGACCAGGCCGCCGTCACCCGTGACGCCTCCAGGCCTCCTCTGCTCGGTTCTTCTCAGGTGCGATTGGATCGGACTTTAAATCAGCTTAAGTCCGGTCCGGTCCGGTCAAAAAAAAAAATGTCGCCATCTGCAGGTTCTTCTTCGGGCACCGTATCTGTTCCTCGTTGCCCGGTTATCTTTGATGGTCTCAATTATCGTGATTGGGTTCTTCACATGCGCCTTCACATGCGAGGGCAGCGTCTGTGGGAGTTTCTTACTGGCGAGCTATCATGTCCGCCTCGTCCTGCTCCCCCCGACATGCCTGTTATTCCTAAAGAGGCGACATCGCTCCAATGTAAGGCCTCCGGCGAGTATGTCGATGTCGTGGAGTCTTTTCAGACTCAATTTACTGCATACAAGATATAGCTTGATGAAGATGCTCGTGCTTCTGCTATTCTGGTTGCTAGTATGGAGGTGCATCTCACTGGTGATATTGTTGGTTTGTCTTCAGCTCAGTCGATGTGGGCACATCTTCGCGATCGCTATGAGCCTACTCGGGATTCTTTGTACCTTGTCGTTGTATGACAGAGCGGTCGTTCATAAGACGGTGATTCTATCGTCGACGAGTTTTATGCTCAACTGTCCTCGGTATGGCGTCGCCTTGATTCTCTGACCGGAGGTTTGTCGCTTTGCCGAGGCCGCCAACGCCAAGACTCTCACTTGAGCTTCGCCAGATCTACGACTTTCTCGACACGCCTTGACCGAATTTGAGCGATTCGTGCTCACCGCTTGCTCGTCATCCCGTGTGACCTTGTTGGAGGCTCTTGCGGCTATTCAGACCGAGGAGACTCGCCTTCGTGGTGCTGGCCTACTAGTATCTCCTTCACCCGGCAAGACTCGTGCTATTCCATCGCTGGCGCCTTCTCCTTCAAGATCGACTACCAAGGTGCAGGCTTCATTGTACCTCACCGCAACAAAGATGGGCATGTGGAGCGCTTTGCTATCGGAAGAAAAAGGATCTTGCTCGTCGCAGCGGCGCCCTCCTAAGGGCACTGGACTTCTTGGTGCCTCTCCTCAACAAGCTCACGGTTCGGACCCCACTCAGAGATTACGATGCTACTACGCCGCATGGCTACTGCACCGTCGAGTTCTGCTGCTCTGCTACTCGCCTTCCAATGAGAGACCATCTTCCTCCTCATCGTATCACACCATGGATTCTTGACTCGAGCTTCTTTTCATATGACATCCGATCCAACGAGTCTCCACTCCATTAGTCCTCTTGTCGCTCCTATCACCGCATGCATCGCAGATGGTACCCTCTTTACATTGCGGGACGAGGCACTCTTTTGTCTTCCTCTTTTCATGTTCCCGCTGCTTCTCATGTTCCTAAACTCACCATGCAATTTATATCCGCCGCCACCATCGATCATGGTCGCCGTGTTATCTTTGATCCGACTCTTGCCGTGTTCGGGATCGCAGACGGGTCTCTGGTTGGTATTGGCCTCGCCGCCGTGACTCTCGGCGCTTTGGGAGCTTGATCGCTTCGTCTTCCTTCCGCCGCCTCTGCGATCTCTCGCCTCTCCATTGCTTCGCCTCCGTTGCATCGCTCTCATCGGGTCGCTTGCTCGATGGCATCACCGCTTAGGGCATCTTTGTGGGTCACGTCTGTCTTCTTTAATTCGCCGTGATCTTTTAGGATCTGTGTGCGTGATACCTCTTTAAATTGTGCGGGTTGTAAGCTTGGTAAATGCTACAACTCCCTATCCTTCTAGCGAGTCCAGATCCCAAATTCCTTTTGATCTTGTTCACTCGATGTGTGGGTCCGGCTCCTTTTGTTTCAAAAGGGGTCATAAATATTATATTCTTTTTATAGATGATTTCTCTCGCCACACTTGGATATACTTTATGTCTTCTCGTAGCGAGGCCTTGTCCATCTATAAGAATTTTGCCACTATGATCCGTGACTCGGTTGACTCTCCCATTCGAGTTCTTCATACGACTCAACAGGGAATATCCGTCCGCGCCTTCAGACTTTTCTTGCTACGCAGGCACTCTTTCTCGCTTTTCTGTCCCGGTGCTCATGCTCGAATGGTGTGGCCGAGCGCAAGCATCGTCATCTTCTTGAGACACTCGTGCCCTTTACTTGTTTCATTGCTCCACCTCATTTCTGGCCGAGGTTGTTTCCACCGCCACTTACTTGATTAATATTCACCTTCTTCTTGCTCTTAAGGGTGGGATTCGGTGGAACGCCTTTGTGGCATGCTTCCCGATTACTCTAGTCTTCGCCTATTTGGGTGTGTGTGCTATGTCCTTCTTGCACCTCGTGAACGCACTGTCGACCGCCACCGTTGAGTGCGTTTTTACGGGCTATAGTCTTTGAGCATAAGGGATATCGTTGTTGGGATCCTGTTGGTAGGCGAACGCGGATTTCTCGGGATGTTACTTTTGATGAGTCTCGTCCCTTCTACCCTCGTCCTTCTTCCACTCCAAAGATCTCTTGTCGAGCCACTTTCTTTTCTTACTTTTCCGATACTCCTGCTGCCACTTTTCCTTCTCCACAGCTTGGCGTCTCCTTCTTCGTCGACCTTTCCACACGAGTCTTCACATTCCGTGTCTCCTCCGAATTTTCTTCCGACATTGTTCCTTCAGATCCTCTCTACTACACTCGCCATCCGCGAGTTGAGGATTCTTCGATGTCTCTTCTTCTCTGTTGAGTCACTTTCTTCCGGGCCTCCTCACTACGCTCTTCGTGATCGCGGTCTATTCGCCTCCTAAGCGCCTTGGCTTTGCCGGTGCCGTTTTTGCCGAGCCGACTTCTTACCGTGATGTCGTTGTTCATCGTGAATGGCAGCTTGCGATGGCGAGAGAGATTGCTGCCCTTGAGCGCACCGCACGTGGGATCTTGTGCCCTTCCTCCACGTGTCCGTCCCATTACATGTAAGTGGGTCTATAAGGTTAAGACTCGCTCGATGGTTCTCTTGAGCGCTACAAGGCTCGCCTCGTAGCACGTGGTTTTCAGCAGGAGCATTGTCGTGATTATGACGAAACTTTTGCTCGGTGGCTCATATGACCACTGCTCGCACTCTTCTTGCGAGAGCGTCTGCTCGCGCTGGTCTATCTCTCACTTGATGTTAAGAATGCCTTTCTTAATGGTGAGCTACGTGAGGAGGTTTTATGCACCACCACCGGGTATTCTGCTCTGAGGGCATGGTTTGTCGCCTTCGCCGCTCTCTTTATGGCCTCAAGCAAGCCCTCGTGCCGGGTTTGAGCGTTTTCTTACGTGGTCATTCTTTGCCGGCTTTTCGCTAGTACTCATGATCCTGCGCTCTTTGTTCACACTTCACCTCGTGGACGGACTCTTCTTCTTCTCTATGTTGATGACATGATCATTACTGACGATGATACTCAGTATATTGCCTTTGTGAAGGCACGTCTTAATGAGCAGTTTCTCATGTCTGATCTAGGTCCTCTTCGTTACTTTCTGGGGATTGAAGTCTCTTCTACACCCGAGGGTTTCTTTCTATCCCAAGAGAAGTATATTCAGGATCTTCTTGATCGTGCTTCTCTCATCGACAACAGATCTTTGAGACTCCTATGGAGCTCAATGTTCACCTTCGACCTCATCGAGGTGAACCTCTTGATGATCCTAACTCGTTATCGCCATCTTGTTGGGAGTCTTGTTTACCTTGGTGTCACTCGTCCTGACATTTCCTATCCAGTTCATATCTTGAGTTAGTTCGTTTCTGCTCCCACCCAGCTTCACTATAGTCATCTTCTTCGTGTTCTACGATATCTTCGTGGAACTATCTCTCGCCGTCTTTTCTTTCCTCGATCCAGCTCCCTCCAGCTTCAGACATACTCTGATGCTACTTGGGCTAGTGATCCCTCTGATCGCCGGTCTCTTTCTGCTTATTGTGTTTTTCTTGGTGGTTCTCTTATTACTTGGAAGACTAAGAAGCAGACAGCAGTTTCTCGTTCCAGTGCCGAGGCTGAGTTGCGAGCGATGGCTCTTTTGACAGCAGAGGTTACTTGGCTACGGTGGCTACTTGAGGATTTTGGTGTTTCTGTTTCTACACCAACTCCTCTTTATCCGACAAGACAGAGCTATTAGCATTGCTCGAGATCCAGTGAAGCATGAGCTCACCAAGCATATTGGCGTTGATGCTTCCTACATGAGGACACAGGTACAAGATCAGGTTGTGGCTCTTCAATATGTGCCTTCAGAGCTTCAATTAGCAGATTTCTTCACGAAGACACAGACTAGAGCTCAGCACAGCTTTTATCTCTCCAAACTCAGTGTTGTTGATCCACCATGAGTTTGAGGGGGGGTGTTAGATAGTATCTTTGTTACCTTATATACGAGATTGCTAGTTGCCTTGTATAGAGATTATTTGCCTTGTATAGTTATTGCCTTATATAGGCTTTCCTTCTATATCCTCTTGTACGTGTATATATACTGGCCCTTTGGCCTCATGTTGAATACAAGTGCTATTCATAACAAAAACAACTTCTAGCAAGTATAACTCTTAACAGACCGAGAGGAAAATGGCAGCTAGGCCCTGGATTAATATTTTAGCTGACATTATGATTTATGAGGAGTGAATCAACGGGGTATGGGAGGTGTAGGAAAAGCATCTCTCTTTACCACCCTCACCCTTGCTCTCCCTACAAGGAAAGAACAAAGTTAGCGACAGCATCTGTAGGAAAGAAGAGAGCTCTTCTGCTCCAACAAGACAGGAATAGAGTTTTGGCAACAGGGCACACATTCCACTCAAACCACGATAAGCCGGCAAGGAACATCACAAGGGTTTTTGGCTGCAAGGAGTAATCGAAGCACCCATATGTTCTGTCTGAGGTATGCACCTATACTTTGTATTTATTGATCCCAGTTCTATAATTGCTCTCCTAGGTTTATCTCTGTGCATCTAGGGAAGGGGTCATGGAGAAACAGTGCTAAAGAACTAACACTAACTTGTAGATGTCCAAGCTAGTAATTGGTCTGTAACAAAGAAAAAAAAATTAGACACGCAAAACACAAGGCGAATCCAGAGGGGCTTAGTAAGACCCACAAGGCGTAAGGGCAAGGCATTAGATGCTCACATCGCCATGACGCCAACACTGAAACAAAGAGAGAAGCACACACAGATGTGCGAGGAGAGGAGAAACTGTTGGAGATATGCCGCAGAGGCAATCGTAGAAATGATTATATTTTCTTATGTTCATGATTAATTATTTTATTCTTTGAATATTGTTATTATTATTTATTAGCAAGTATATA
The DNA here is from genome assembly GCA_036346275.1 of Otatea glauca. Lineage (NCBI taxonomy): Eukaryota > Viridiplantae > Streptophyta > Magnoliopsida > Poales > Poaceae > Otatea > Otatea glauca. Next base: position 9,122,416 of record CM070725.1, on the reverse strand, counting down.
GCTTTTTGTAAAACTCTATATATGATTTTGTGATGATTATTCTAAAGTGATCCCTAGTCGATAAACATATGAGGACACATATAAATAGACTAGTATATGTATTGGTTGATGATCATGTTTCACGTGTCATAGATATGGAGATACCAAACTAATAATATGGACACGTGTTAGAGAATATAGGTTAGATCGACCCACTTTGAGACACTGTGAGAACGCTGTAATCTTCTTATCATTAGTTGTTCTCATATACAATGTATATGCTATATCCTTGGACTTAAGGTTGGCGCATGTACTTGAGATGTGTAATGATTTACTTAGGGGTTGCTAAACAATACTCCGTAACTGGGTAGTTATAAAGGTGGCTTTCGGGTTTATCATGAAGCATGCTGCGAAGCATGATTGATCAAGATGGGATTTGCCCCTCCATTCAACGGGAGAGATATCTCTAGGCCTCTCGAGTGGTCGGATTCCGGAAATACATGGCTATACTACTCGCGGTTAAAGAGTTAGCTGTAGTTGGGAATTCCGAATCACGTGATCGAGAAAGAGTGGTCGAGCTAACTAAATAAGAATGACATGTACTCGCCTTGAGTTTGATCGATATCATGAGGCAAAGGGAAATTCATATAACTAAGCATCATTTAGGTTTGTCCAACGTGATCTTTATATATACTCGGGAGTCGACACATCCTGCTAGGGACCGCTGCCGATTAATGCTCGAGTAAGAGAACTCGGGCCATATCTAAGTATATGTGAACCTATAGGGTCACACGCTTAAAAGATTGGGACTTAATTCTAATGGTGATACAAATTCTGATGGATTTTAAGTTCTAAATGGGCCTCTAATGTAAAGTCCATTATGGGGCATCTATTTAATGGGAGGGGTGCTGTTTAGGGTTAAGAGACACAGTAGGAATTCAGAATTCGCAAAACCCTAGCCGCCACCCTCCTCCACCTAGAACCATATAGCCGACGCTAGCACTCTGGCGCGTGGTGTTCCTACCCCGTACGTGTGGATACTTTGAAGGCGTTGTTGCGAAGCTTCAACACTAGGACGATTCGCAATTTGCAACGGTCACAAGGAGCTGTTGAAGGAGGAGCGAAGTTAGTACGACTACATCTGCACTACCGTGCTACATCGACTCTAGTTTCACTACTGGTCCGCGCGTTTAGTGGTAATTTTATGATCTATAACTTATAGTGGTTCACTGGTTACGCGGTAGAAAATTTTGATTTTACGCTATAGTAGCCTACTCGATCGTTCCCCAATAGAAACCCTAGCCTTAGAGAACGCACAGTGGTATATGTCAGCAGTCTATAAGTCTACCTTACATAGGATTTTGGATAACATGAAGGAGAGAGATGTTGTCTACTATTTATCTTTTGGAGTCCAATCATCGCCTACGGGAGCACATCAACCTATCATATCGTACTTGGAGAAAGTTCTAGAGCATGGAATAAAATCTCGACGAAATTTTACGAGATCTCGGTCGCGTATGAGATTCCAAATCCTGAATAATTGAAAATTTTCAAAAATTTTAAAATGCTAAATTAACTTTGGAAATCTCGGTGAGATTTCGGTAGAAATTTTGCCCAGATTTCGGTTAATCTCGGTGAGATTTGTGTTTTTTTGGCCAAGATTGCTATGTCTTTTGCCGGATTTGGGACCAATTTTTTTTCGAGAATTAGAATGCCATTTACGAGGAATACATGAATTTTTTTTGCAATATATATACATCTATATATGCATGTGATGTGATGCATCTTTTGTCAATGAAGAGCAGGTGCATGCTATGTTTCAACTAAAAAATGGGAATTCTATGACTTAGGTTATCAAGTTATGCTTCAGATCGTCAATATGGTTGGAACTTGGAACTAAAAGTACTTTACTTAAGTGAAAAATATGCACCTTGATTTCGTGAAAACCCTTGAAGGCCCCAAATCAATTCCTTTTGTGCCGGATAGGGAATGTACATAAATTATTTCATGTTCTTTTGAAAAATTTTCCCATTTTTTCTAGCCGCGGGAGACTATTTTATAGTATTTTGCACTATTATAATTTTTAAAAATTCCACAGTCTCGATCATCATCTAAAAATTTTATAGGAACATTAGGACCATCCAAAAAAATTCAAAATTTTCTAACACGTTTTGGACCAATTTTCGTTCGGTTAAAATCACCGAGATTTCGGCAAATCTCGGTGAGATCTCAGAAATCTTAGTAAAAAAATCAGATTTGAATTTTACTTTTTGGATTTCATCTGAAATTTTCAAATCTCACCGAATTTTTGGATTTCGGTTCTCTCTAAGATATAGGCCCTGTTTGTTTCGGCTTAGGCTTTTTGGCTTTTGGCTTAACGAGCTTTTAAGCCGATTGCTTTTAAGCCAAGACATGTTGTTTGGCTTCTTGTCTTTTTGATGGGTTGGATGGTGTAGCTTTTTGATCCGACCGCCTCCTGTCGTTCAACCCTTAGGTCCGACCGCCTCCACCCGAGTCACGTCGGATCTGATTGCCTCCCGCCACGCTACGACCAGATCCGTTTGGCTCCACATGTGCCACGCCCGGCCCATCGCTCCAAGCTCGGGTCCGGCCGCCTCAATCCACACCGCGCCGGATCCGGGTTGGCGGACGAGGAAGGAGGCTATGGACGGCGGAGGAGGGAGGTGGTCGGAGACGGTAGAGACCAAAGCGACAGAGGGAGAAGGCATGTCGCACTGGGGGAAAGAGAGAAAAGAGGATGAGAAATGATGAGATGTGAGAAGGATTCTTGAGTTTATATACGATGGCATTTGGTGGGTAATTTTGGAGACTTCCAGTGGCAAAGAGTTATTTCATCCCAGAAAAGCTCAAAAAAGCACTTCTCACCTGGCTTTTGGCTTATAGTTATATGAAGGCTTTAGGCTTTTTTTAAACCCAGCTTAAAAGTCAGTTGTTTGTTTCGACTTTAGCTTTTTTGCTTTTAAACCGATGAAAAAACCGAAACAAACAGGGCTATAGTCCAAATATGAAAAATTGAAACCTTGGTCTAGCGTACCAAATGATCTTTCTCAATCAAGTATTCATTCTTGAGATCATTGTTCAGATGGTGACAAGGAAGAATATGTCCTTAGCATTATCTTCCCTTGAGGGCCCAGGTGTACTTGCTAAGTAAAATTCAGTGTCAAGGGCCCAAGTGTACTTGCAGCCATCAACTCCATTTTGTCAAAATTCGCTCCTTGAGACGTTAGCTATGTTGAATATAAAATTTTAAAACAACTTTTAATTAAGAACTAGAGGTAACCAATTTGGCTTAATAAAGGCTACATAAGTCAAAATGTGTTTAATAGCAATAAAACATATTACTTGAATAGTAAGGCTTTGTTTGTTTCGGCTTTTTTACTGGCTTAAAAGCAGAAAAGACAAAGTCGAAACAAACGATTGACTTTTAAGCCGGATTTTTTAAAAAAGGCAAAAGCCTCCATATAACTATAAGTCAAAAGCCAAGTGAGATATGCTTTTTTTTTTGTTTTTTTGGGATGAAATAACACTTTGCCACTGGAAGTCTTCAAAATTACCCACCAAATGCCATCATATATAAACTCAAGAATCCTTCTCTCATCTCCTCATTTCTCCTCGTCTTCTCTCGCTCCCCTGTGCGACATGCCTTCTCCCTCCGCAGCTCCGGTCTCTGTCGTCCCCGACCTCCTCCCTCCTTCGCTGTTCCCAGCCTCCTTCCTCCTCCACCGACCTGGATCCGGCGCGGTGTGGGTTGAGGCGGTCGAACCTGAGCTTGGAGCAGCGGGAGGCTACAAGGTCCGGACATGGCGTAGGTGGAGCTAAACTGATCCGGCCGTAAAACGGCGGGAGGCGGGTGGAGGCGAACAGAACCGAGGGTGGAACGGTAGGAGGCGGCCGGATCTAGTGCAGCAAGAAGCGACCGGATCCGGCGTGGCGTGGGTGGAGGCGGGCGGACCCGAGGGTGGAACGGCGGGAGGCGGGTGGAGGCGGCCGAATCTGGCGCGACAAGAGGAGATCGGATTCGCTTCATCGAGCCCCTCAGTATATGTTTTTATTTAGTTTGACGAGAGTTCAGAATTATTATGCTATTTTCAGTCTGAGGAGAGTTAAAAATTACAATGTAGTAAGAGTTTCAAGTTGATAAATAATTATGCTCAGAATGAAGTTTGATCTCAAGATTAATCTATGTTTTTCAATACGACATTCGGTGAAAAAAGTATGAAACATTTTTATTAGATAAATCAGTACATAAGAAAAGTCCTTACAACCTTAAAGGGTATTTCAAACTTTCTAGCAATAAGCTACATCATCCAACCCATCAAAAAGCCAGGATACCAAACAGCATGTCTTGTCTTAAAAGCAGATGGCTTAAAAGCTCGTTAAGTCAAATAGCTAGCTTTAAGCCAAAAGCTAAAAGGCCTAAGCTGAAACAAACAAATCTAAGGGGTTGTTTGGGGAAGCTGTGCTTCAGTTTTGGGCCAAAAGCTCTCCCAAACAAAGATGGTCGCAAAGCACCGTGGGAAGCTAAGCCACAATGAAGCACCTCCAAAAGTCGCATTCTTGAGAAGGAGCTTTTCAGCTGTGACTTCGCTTGAACACCTCCTAACTCGCTCGCTCCACCTTCCCGACCTTTGCCACCCCGCCTCGCCTCCACGCACCTCCCACTCGGACACCACAGTGCCAGCTATGTTGCTACCTTCCATTTCCGTTAGCCCTCAAAAGCTATAGCTGCAGCAGCCTGTTTGCCAAACAGCATAACAAAAAAAGCCACAGCCGCCAACTACAACTGCTTTACAACCCAAAGAAACTAAAAGCGACTTTTCGATCAAATTGACTCCCTAAATATACACATATGAATTTCCAGCAATATTCCAAAACTTTTTGGTAATGTTTTTAGCATAGAATCAATTTCTATGAATTAAAACAACAGAAAAGTAATTTATGGTAATTAAATCAAGTCTCAAATAAATTATTAAAACCATAAAATTTCAGAGGTTTAATATGAAAATTTCCAAAGGTGGAACCCTAAGACCTTAAAACAGACGGGGCCTAATTTGCAAATACTCGACCAAAATTTCCTTTATAAATAAAACAACGATCCACAAGTACTATAAGTACTTTATAGAAGACCCAAGGGATAATCTACAAAATTACCAAAATCTGGTCTACCGGAACTTCACTCAATCCATTTTGGGGCCGAGTGCAACGCCTTTGGGACGGCAGCCCACACGAACCGTGAGGGGCCTACATTGGCTATGCCGCTATGGTATTCCCATGTGATAGCCGGTGGTGAGGAGTATCGCGGAGATGGTACAACGCGTGGAGGTGATGGTGATGGTGGCGCGGTATGCTGCGATGAGCAGCTGTGGACGCATCAGCTGCCTCCATGGGCGGCCGTTGGGCAAGCTACAGAAAAAAGAGGAAGGAAACGTGGGGAGCTAGTTCGTGGGTCGAATCCCATGAAGGCCACTTGCGGCGTCACTTACATCCATCCCTCCACACACAGGCACACATGACACATTCCCCATCTGGCGATCCCTAATTCCCAATCCGATTGGAAATTTGGAACAATGGATGAGGCAAGAAGCGCACCTGGCGGCGAGGCGAGGGAGCGGCTGTCGGGCGGCGTGGGCGAGTAGGTGACCAGAGAAGCTGCTGGGCAGCTGGTTGTAGGCCGTGGGGAGCGGAGGCGGTGGAGCAAGGCCGCTGGCCGTGGGGGAGCGAGGTTGCAGGGGCGGAGGCAATGGAGCCAGGCCACCGGGCGCCGGCCGTGGTCCGTGGGGGAGCGAGGCCTCGGGGCAGAAGTGGCGGAGCGAGGTGCGGGGCAGACACGGCGGACCCAGGCCGATGATGGCGATAGGGGAACCAGGACACGAGCACGGGGGGAGCCAGGCCGCCGGCGACGGGGACCAGGACGGTCTGTCTGGATCAGATCTACTCCTGCGCTTGAGTCTTCGACTCTTGAGAAGAATGAGGAGCTAGCAGTCAAAGGTATATTATACTAATTTAATACATTATATAATATATTATGCCCACATATACAGTAACGGCTAGGTTTTGGAAGTTGGAGTTCTACAAGGTGGATCATCTGCATGGGGCGGGTCAGAGCAAAATCGAAGAAAACAAAGTAATGTCTAGTTTTTCGATGGTTGGATATTAGAGTTCTTCAGGGCGGATCATCCGCGTGGGGTTAGATTAAAATAGTAGAAAATACACTAAATAACAAGTCGTGGGTTTAACTCGCTAGACACAAGTAGACACATGTAGAGGTGGGCACTTGGGTCGGGTTCTTTTGGGCCGGTCCGAGGCACGACGTTATGGTCGACGACGGCCCGACCGACAAGAAGTGGGCGTGTCGGTGGCATGACATGACATCAGAGTACGTGCCGTGCCGAGCCTGAGAATCGAGCACGATGGGCGGCACGGCCCGACACGATACTGTAGAATGGGCCGTATCGGGTCCGATGACCCAGGACGTGAGGAGCCTAGTATGAAGGTCATCGACTCATATAGCATGACCGCCATAGATGCACTCAGTAGCATGAACCTCTATCGCCGACACCTGAGAGAGACGGACAAAACGGAAGAGAGAACTGAGAGAGATTGAGAGACGGTGCAAGAAGATGCTCTCTCTCGCTCGTCCCTCTCAATCTCTCTTAGCTCTCTCTCTCACCCGTCTCTCTCAATCTCCCTCTCAATCTCTCTCGCCTGTCTCGCTCACTCTCTTTCTCGCCCATTGCTCCCTCTTCACCCGTGTTGAGCACATCCCCCTAGCTCTATGTAACTGTTCAAGTATAATAAATTTTAGTTCTTTTTCTCATAATATTTGAATCTACTGCCTCAACTCCATGCGTTTTCGGCTACTTTCCTCTCGTTAACAAAGGCAAATGGGTCGAGTCCGGGCGCACGGCACGGCGAAGTAGGCACGCGCAAATGGGCGTGCTCGGCTCACCGGCGAGCCGGCCGCCGCGGCATGGCGAACACGACGGGCCGTCGCGGCCCGGCACGGTTCAAGCACGAAGCACGATGGGTCCATGCCGGACCGGCCCGGCACGGCACGACGCCCACCTCTAGACACAAGCTAGAAAAGATGGAGGGCCTGATTTTCAAAATCGAAAAATGCAAGGCTCGAATTATATAATTTTAAAAACATGCTGGAATTAACTTTCAAGAAGTAATGAAAGAAGTATGACTTTCTCTGAAAATGCTATTATCAATTCATAAGCAAATAAATACTAACTATGTGCGTTTGTTGCAACAAACAGGGCTAGCTCCTGGTCAAACGAAACAGCATCAGCTAATATAAAATCTAATCGGCAATGGAGACCCTGGTGCAACTTTGGAACGAGTGGGAAGTCCACTTTTTGGTGCTGCTCAGCTTCACATTGCAAATATTCCTCTTCTTTGCTGGCATCTTCCGGCGGCGAAACACAAATACAGCCATTAGGCTTTCCATTTGGTTTGCCTATCTGGGGGCGGACTTTGTAGCAGTCTATGCCCTTGGATTTCTCTCACGACAACAGGATAACACCACCGGAAAGGGCACATTAAGGGAGACCCACCAATTGGCATTTTTCTGGGCACCCTTCCTCCTTGTCCATCTTGGAGGGCAGGACACCATCACTGCTTTTGCCATTGAGGACAACAATCTGTGGTTGAGGCATCTGTTGAATCTCATAGTCCATGTCATGCTAGCTCTGTATGTCTTTTGGAAGTCAACAGGTTGGCACAATCTGCAAGTTCTAGTCCCAGGCATCTTTCTGTTTGTTTCCGGAGTCATCAAGTATGGGGAGAGGACATGGGCTCTCAAGTGTGGGAGCCTGAAGAACACGGAGGGCCTCACTGCTGAAGGAAATGAAAAGCAGTCTCAGGAACTGAATCGGGAAGACGTCTACTTGGGAATTGTTTGCTTTGCATTGCGTTCAGCGCCAGTCATCCGTAATTTCTTTGCAGGATGCAACCTGGTACAATTTATGGCAACTAACGTAGATCAGATGTGTATGTTTCGTGAGCTTGATGGACGCCAGTTGTTATTGAAGATTGAGATCGATATGTTGTACGATGACCTCTACAGTAAGGCCATTGTCCTTCGGAAGAGGATTGGCCTCATATTTCGGTGCCTCTCTCAACTGTCCGCAGTGGTTGCTTTCGTGCTATTTGTTGTAAGCAACAAGCGAAGTTACAGCAGAGCGGACATTGCAGTCACCTATGTGCTATTTGTCGGAGGATTTTTGGTAGAAGGTTGTGCGATAGCTTTGGTCATCATGTCACCATGGACATGGGGATGGTTGGAAGCTCAAAAGTGCCGTAAGCTCGCCCGCATGTGCTGGTTCCTTGTCTCCGGTAATATCAGAAGGCTGGAGAGAAGGATGTTGTGGCCAAACTCCATGGGGCAGTACAGCATTCTGAGCTACATGGGCCTTAAACAGTCTTGGTTGTCCAGACAAGTGACGTGGTTGGTCAGGAAGATGGCCAGCATGGTTGGCGCTGGAAAGGAGAGGCCCTTGTGGATCAGCAAGTTACTAGATAGCAAGTCCATCCAAATCGACAGGGAAATCATGGAGAGTGTTGCACTGTATGTCGATGGCCTACATTCTGAATTAAGTGATGGGTCAAGCAGGTCCTACCGACAATGGCCGAACCTTCGTCCAGTGTTGGCAAAAATGCAGTCCCTATCCATGGCTGATTTTGGCTTAGTCCTGGTCTTTCTCCATGCATTCACGGAGGTACACTTGCGTACATGTTATGATACTCCAGGCGACATGGACGCGTTGGTCGGCCTGTGCCGTAAGCTGTCAAACTACATGCTCTACCTTCTGGTCACCCACCCTGAAATGCTGCCGGTCACCGGCAGTGTGGAATCTACCCTGGAGTTCTTTGTTAGGAAGGTTACAGAATACCAAGACGGCGGCAAGGGCGGCAAGGACGGCATCCTGAGTGGAACCCATAAGCTACTGGAAGATCTGATCGATTTACATGTCATCCAGCCAAGCAAAGAGACGCTGGAGGAGATCAGAGACTTCTGGCTAAGGCTCCTCCTGTACGCCGCCGGCAAGTCCCGAGGGGAGACGCACGCGGCGCAGCTGGCCGGAGGAGGGGAGCTCCTCACCTTCGCTTGGTTGCTCATGGCCCACCTTGAAATCGGGGATTCCTGGCTCCTCAGGATTGAACTTGGTAGAGCAGCTGGCGCCATGAGCCCTGAGATAGCCTACGTCTTTCCGAATGCATCTGGTGGCCATAGTAATTTTTAGTTGTGTGTATTAATGTACTTATCACCGGAAGCTTATGTTTGTGTGCGCGATCTCGCACTCGTGTGATCAAATAGATAAATTAGTGAACTGTTGTATGAAACTGCTGTCCTTAATTTCTCTTAGTTACTCCTCCGGTTCACAAATACTTATCGCTCCACACATATAAAACATCGTAACGTAACTATAACAATAGTGCACTAACCTCGAAATCCATCGCGGGTCTATCCACTATACTCACATGGGTCCGCAAGCGTTGGACGCTAAGCTCGAATGGCGGCTCCTCGTCTGGTGGCAGCAAGGTGGCTAACGTTCTTTATACCTGTTAATGAATAAAATAATGTTAGTACCGACCAGAATTAAAACCATGTTTTCCATTTAGACCATTTTTCATAATTCTTGACTATGCGCTAGCCAATGGGCCTAGCAGACTTAAGCCCATAAAACATCAAGACAAAAAGCCCGTCTCTACTCGAACGGTTAGGTCTTCGACCAGTTCAGTTAAAGATGTTCAGACTTAGCTTCACACTGGTCATCTCCGACCAGTGACATGGCCACCCCGACAAGTAAACTGGTCGGGAGCAAGTGATTTTTTCCGCATAAGTCTCCGTGCGGACAATTATCTGACAGAAACACGCAACTACCTGAAAGTTATTACAAGAAAAGGCGTCCTTTGGCGAGAAGACACCGTTTGGCGGGAAGACATCTCCCGGTTACAATACACCCTTAAGGAATTCAACTGCCGCCTCTTCATCAAGGATAAAGAGCACTTCTTCAGAAGTATTTCTCCTACGTGCCCGTTAGAGCACTTCTTAAGACCAATCTCCTACGTGCCCGTTAGAGTATTTCTTCAGAAATATTTCTCCACCAAATAGCCAATCTCAATGGCTTTTGTTTTTTCACTAGCTTGACTCTTCCACCGCTCCGATGAGGTGAGTCTCAACCTTTCACAGCAATGGTGGCCTTCCACGATCCCTTTTGGATAGGTCGCACCAACAACTTCTCCAACCGTTTAGGAATAGCTAGTTCCAAGAGTAATAGACTATCCACAAGCCTTGTCTCTTAGTTTAGTGGCTAGATGCAAACTAGACTCAGCTTGGAGCAAGAACTCTAAATGTTCAGAATGAGTGTTTGTGGTTTCTGAGTTGAAGCTCAAACTCTTTGATGGAATGAAAGCTCAGAAATGCTAAAGATCAAAGAGTTATAATTGATTTGAAAGATTTCAACGGTGTTCAGAATGTCAAGGAAGCGTATGAGCAAAGCTCTTCTTCTTTTTGTGAACTCAAGCACTGTATATATATATATAGAGCATGAACAGAAATAACCGTTGTACCTGCCATTTGCCCGTTGTAGATGGCAGGATGGATGAGACAGGTCAACTACTGCCTCTTTTATAAGTATTTTAAGGTGTATGAGTTATATGTTGAAATATATACACGCGCCAGACTGAAAATGTTAGTTCGGGGTACATAAGATTGGAGAAGTATTATTGTACCCAGTGTGACCCATTTGTGCCGGACCGAAAAAAAGGGTTCGTCGTATACATGTACTGGTAAAGGAAAGTTTGTGTTGGACCGACAAAATTGGTCTGGCGAATATATGCTTTGTTCTATTTGGATACCACCAAAACAATGTTTGCGCCGGACCGAAAAAGTTGGTCCGGCGTATAATAGAAAACAACTGGTTTTATCAGAGAGAAACACGTTTGCGCCGGACCGAAAAAGTTGGTCTGGCGTACACTTAGAATTCGGTCCGCCATAAACAGTATGTTCTTGGTTAAGATTAGAGTTTAAGAAACTCTTAACACCGGACTAGAAATGATGGTCTGGAATGAAAGGACAACATACGCCGGACTGAATATAAGTCTAAATTCAGATCGGTCCGGCGTGAACGGTGTACGCTCGGTTGAAAGAAATCAGAGGAGATCTCTTAGCGCTGGACTGAGAAAGTCAGTCCGACGTATATGGAGTGCGCTCTGTTAGAACTTGAGACTTGAATTTTCAGCGCCAGAGTAAATGAAGTTGGTCCGAGAGAGAACTCTTTTTGGCTAAGAAAGGGAATATCTGGATTTTTGAATGAGAGATATGAAATGTCCTATGCTCCAAGTAATCATAGAGATTTTTGCATATGAACCAAGATTATTACTTGTGTATAATCCCTCTTAATAGTACGGTTATTCTAGCTGCCTTAAATCAACTCCCAAGTCAAAACTAAAAATAAACACCTTAGCCTTGTTCTTCAAATATAGCTGTTGTCATTTTATACTAAGTATGCTTCTTGATCATCAACACCAAAACCTACATAATAAGCATAACCGACAAAAATAGACGGCCTAGATGCTCTCAATCTCCCCCTTTTTGGTGATTGATGACATTATCTCTTATTTTATATTTAGAGAGCTAAAAGAGAATTACTTATTTCTTTACCCGTAGATAAAAGTTAGTCTGATAGAATAGATAATGCTTGAATGATAAAGAGTACTTCATGCTCCCTCTAAATGAATGCCTGAGATGAATTTTATTTTAGAACATAAAGCAATATAGAAGTCATTCAAAAATTTCAGATTAACTTAAAGTAAAACCAAGCAAATATCAATAAGTCCAAGAGGAAGCATAAATCAGAACACATAACACAAAAATCATAAAACATTAAGATAGACATAGACTCTAAGAGAAGAGACTACTAAGAGATTTATTTCACTATTCTAAGAGATTTACTGATCTTCTCCCCCTTTGGCATCAATTTCCAAAAAGGTTACTTCTTGCACTTTGAAAAGGTTCTCTTTAGCATGCTTGTCATTCTGGAGCTTGTACTTCTTCTTGGAGGAGAGGGAGGTGATTGCTCTTGGTCATTCTCAGAATGTGAAGCAGCCATTGCTTGATCATGCCAACTGGGATAATCAGGATCACCGGGCTGAGGATTGAAGGCTAGCTCATTGAAGTCATGCTAGACATCTCTGATCAGTTCTTGAGTGTCATTAGACTGGTTAAGCATAAGCTATGCTATTTGCTCTTGATTGTAGACTAAGTTGTTTCTGGCATCTTTAGAGAAGTCTCTAAGGTATTCTAGTTCATCCCTTTGCCAATCCAAGCAGCTACCAGTTTTCTCAAAGTTCTTGTTCACAGTTTGAGCAAATTTGTCAATTTTGGCATCTTGGGCATTCTGCTTTTTATTGAGATCATATAATCTGTCCTGGACCACCAATTGTTCAGTTTTAAGTTCTCCTATCCATTTCCTCAGATCCCATTGGTTGCCTCTGATCATATCAAACCTTTTGTAAGTTTCATACCTGGAATTTCCTTGGTCTTGATATATTTTTTGCAGCATTTCTTGCTGTTGTTGAATGGCTGCCATTTGCTCATTGTGTCTCTGGGCTGCCAATATTCTTTCTTCTTCAAAACCTTCTTGAGCATATCTGAGATCAGAGCTATATTGTTGCTCAAAAGAGGTGAACCATCCTGGCTGAGAGTCCCACCAAGATGGTTGCTGACCATAATCATGTGTAGACTCACGTTCAGCAAATTGTGAGTGGTGAGAATGATGAGAATCCTCAGAGGATTGCTGAGCTAGAGCTGTCATAGTGACCTGAGGATGGCTAGAACCACCTGCTTCATGTTCATGGGCTGCTGATGAAAATCTTTGTGCCTCCATGAACCTAGCTGCTGCTGCCAGTTCTTGTAATTTGTGAATTTCTTCATCTTCAGGATGAGCTCTGAGCTGACAAGAATTTCAGTACCTTCAGGTTGTCCAGATCTCTTCTGACTCAGTTGCTCAGAACTGTAGCCCAAAACTTCTATAGATATATCATGATGTGAATAGGCAGGAAAGAGATGAGCTAGAGAGTAATGTTTCTGATCATGATAGCTGTGACTTGGAGCAGGAAGACTTGGAGTTTGTCTGTGATCTCCACTGTCACTGTCTGAACTGTCATTGACCTCAGTGTCTTCTTGAGCACTTGGCTCATGTACTGCTGGTGGTGGAGGAGTGAGAAGTCTAACTTGCTTGGGCATCTTGTATTGTTTAGGTCTACAATTAAAATCCCTATTCATCTCATTCTGGGAGATGATCCCTTGAGCCAACAACATCTGAGTAATCTGCATAGCAAAAGGGAGAGGATTGCCCATTTTCCTGTAGATTGCTTCTTCCATCTCTCCAAAGATATAATCAATCAGATCAATAGGTTGACTTGACAGAATCAAATGCAGCAATCAAGCAAGACATGGTGTTACTCCCTCTTTATATCCAGATTTTGGGTAAATAGTGTGCCTGAGTATTAGTAACAGGGCTTTGGCTTCAGTAGACAAACAATTTACCCTATTTGCATTGAAACAAGGCTCATGAATATTTCTGTAGATGTGGGCTAACACTTGCAAATCTAGCATATCCTCAATCTGCCTCCATCTATTACCAGGAAATATTCTATCATGAATCCTGGTTCTGTTCGGCAAAGAGCTTGAGGCACTGATGGCACCCTCAAACTGAGGAGACCTTACTTTTCTTTTCTTTCCATCAATGGCGAACATAATATAGTGCCTATTCTTATTCACTAGAAGAGATGCATAGAATTTTCATTCCAAGCTGGCCTAGCACATGACATTAGAGCAGCAAGACCAGGTGTTGAACGCACACAATCAAGTATTCTATTTGAGACAAGGATTGAGCTGATTTGGTTCCAATCTACATACGATGTACCGCATTGTATGATGAGTTTTTCACTTCTATTTTTCCTGTTTTTATAACCCATAAAGATGTTTTTCTGAAATGTAGTGATGAATTGCTCATTCAGAGAAGGTCTATCAAGAGGAAACCAAACCCTTTCTGGCACCAATCTAGCAGCTCTTAGTTTCTTTCCCCCCAAAGTGGCTAGATCATGCCCAATTATCATGTCAACTTCATCACTAAGCTCTATTTCTTCCTCAGAAGAGATATTTGCACTAGGCTCATAATCAGTGTCTTCTGATGAAGATGAGGAATCATAATGCACTGGCTGTTTTCCTCTTTTTGGGGGTTTAGAGCTAGTTACTTTCTTTAGCACTCTACCAGGTTTAGTATCTTCTATGTGTACTGGTTGCTGAGGATGACTCGAACTATCAGTTCTAGATTTCTTTTTTCCTTTTAACTTTATCAACAATTTTCTCAAGAAGACCGCTTTTATCTGGATTCTTTGACCTCATCTTGACTAAAATTTCTTCTCAAGCAAAAAGATTGAACTGACCTTGATGATAGCAACTGAAGAACATCTAGATGCTAGGAGCAATATCTTGAGCAATCAGGAGCACCGTTGCCAAACACTCGATCAGAATGTGCTTCGGTGAAGAGATGAGCTTGCTCAAGAGAAAAATTTGCGAGAGAATAGATGAGGCGCAAGAAAGCTTGAGAAATTTCTTAAGGAGATGGAGGTATAAATAGTGCAAGTTCCCAAGAGAAAAATCAGAAAATTACTGCGGTAGTTGAAAATGGACTGTAACTGCCTTATTTTGAGGAGTCTCTTTATGGCAGGGCAGTTGGAAACCAGGGAATCCAAGAAACAGGTTTAACTAGAGAAGTCCTAAGAAAAGATGAGATTTTGACGAGATTTGTAAGGATAAGTGCCTTTTGAAGATCGAGAGGAACACGGTTTGAAAAAGATAAGTACTGAGATAAAAAGCTATTTTCGTATGTGCCCCAGACTGTTTTTCGGTTACAACAGATAACCTTCCATCTACACCGGATCGAGTCCGTATAAGGAATACTTGGTCTGCTGTAGTTGGAAACCTCTTGGTTAGGTTAATGCAACAATCCGTGGTTTAGGGACAATCTTTTCTGAACCGAAAAAACACAAATAACTAAACTTAAGATCAAGATCAATCAACCAATAAAATCAGGAGACGTTGAAGTCAAAAGGAAGTATATGAGCCCTAGATTTCATAAGAGCATGAGTATGATTAACTTAAGCTCAAAGAAAAGACTCATGTGCTAAATAGTTTAGGTTTTCAATATTTTGTATAAGCATTTCCTTCTGAAACTCACTTAACCTAATTACTGTGTTTTAGGAAAGTATAATATAGTAATAGAGAAAGGGAAGTATTTCAGCAATAATTTTATGACTTTCAGTTTTCAAGAAGACCTCCTCTTTTTTTATATTATTATTTAGAATATAGTCTTATTATTATTTCAGCACTGGTAATTACTTTGTTCACATAAGGGTAGCAAGATATATATGGGAAGCAGACTTGACTCTCTCTTAGTGTGTTATTCCAAAGAATCAGGCAAGATTTGAAGAAGCAAGAATGTTCAGTTCATTTCGCAATTTTGAAAATCTGGCCTCATCAAGTGGTTTAGTGAAAATATCAGCCAATTGATCCCCAGTCCTGATGTGACTAAGCATAATGTCACCTTTAGCAACATGATCACGTATGAAGTGATGTCTAATTTCAATATGCTTAGTTCTAGAATGCTGAACTGGGTTGTTGGCTATTTTCACTGCACTTTCATTATCACACAACAGAGGCACATTTTCGAACAAAATACCATAATTCAAAAAGGTTTGTTTAATAAAAAGGATTTGAGCACAACAACTACCTGCAACCTCAGCAGTTGAAAGTGCTACTGAAATTTGTTTTTTTGAACACCATGATACTAAAGATCTTCCAAGTAAGTGACAACCCCCAGAGGTGCTTTTTCGATCAACCTTGCAACTGGCATAATCAGAATCTGAATAGCCAAGAAGTTCAAAAGAAGCACCTTTTGGGTACCACAAGCCAAAACATGGAGTATGCTTTAAGTATCTAAAAATCCTTTTTACTACACTAAGATGCACTTCTTTAGGTGCAGCTTGAAATCTAGCACACATGCATACACTAAACATGATGTCTGACCTAGATGCTGTCAAATAGAGTAAGGAACCTATCATAGATCTAAATTTTTTTTGATCAACAGACTTACCTCCCACATCTTGATCAAGATGTGTATTGGTTGCCATAGAAGTTTTGAGAGACTTGCATTCTTCTAGATTAAAGCGCTTGAGAAGGTCTTTAGTATACTTTTCTTGTGAGATGAAAATCCCTTCCTTCAATTGCTTGACTTGAAATCCCAGAAAGAATGTAAGCTCTCCCATCATTGACATCTCAAATTCTCTAGCCATTTGATTACTGAATTCCTTGCACAGAGAGAGATTAGTACTTCTAAAGATAATATCATCAATATAAATTTGGCAAATCATTAATGTATCATTGAAGTCTTTTAGAAACAATGTCGGATCGACCTTCTCAATTTTGAAATTCTTTCCTAGTAAGGAGTCTCTAAGACGCTCATACCATGCCCTGGGGGCTTGTTTTAAACCATATAATGCCTTGGACAACTTATATACATGATTGGGAAATTTTATATCTTCAAAACCAGGAGGTTGTTCAACATATACAGTTTCTTCAATGATTCCATTTAGAAAAGCACTTTTAATATCTATTTGAAAAAGAGTAATATTGAAATGACATACAAAGGCTAGAAGGAACCGTATGGCTTCAAGTCGAGCCACAGGTGCATATGTTTCTCCATAGTCCAAGCCTTCGACCTGAGAGTATCCTTGAGCCACCAACCTTGCTTTATTGCGAGTGACCACACCATTTTCATCTTGTTTATTTCTGAAGACCCACTTTGTTCCAATGACATTATGATCTGTAGGTCTTTCCACCAAGTTCCAAACTTTGTTTCTTTCAAAGTTGTTGAGCTCTTCTTCCATTGCCAT
Source organism: Otatea glauca (assembly GCA_036346275.1). NCBI lineage: Eukaryota > Viridiplantae > Streptophyta > Magnoliopsida > Poales > Poaceae > Otatea > Otatea glauca. The sequence goes on along the minus strand of CM070725.1, from coordinate 9,105,448 downwards.
AATCTAGTCAGTATCCTTCAAAACTTCATCTACTGTTCTGGGCTCAACACATGAAACAAAGGAGTAATGTTTACAAAAAGAAACTTGTTTAGAATGAGTTTGAACACTCTTACTAAATTCACCAATGATTTGATCTACAGGGTGATCCTTTGTGATGGTGTGATGGCTTTTTATGAAACTTGGTCCTCCATCCTTCTTTTCATCCTCTTTGAGTTGTGATCCATCTTGAGGAGCTATGGACATTGTTGGTAGATTGTCTTGGTCTTCTTTAGGCTTGATCTCACAAATTTCCATTTTCTTCATAGATTCTCTTAGAGCTTCTTCTCCTACATAAGCTAGATTCTCATGCTCACCTTGTGAACCATTAGATTCATCAAACTTAACATCATATGTTTCCTCTACTAAACCTGTTGAATTATTGAAAATTCTATAAGTTTTGGATTTAGAAGAGTAACTTAGCATGATACCTGTATCATACCTCTTTTGAAATTTACCCAAGTGTGTTTTCTTTTTATAGATGTATACCTTGCATCCGAACACACGAAAATATGTGATATTAGGTTTTCGTCCTACTATAAGCTCATATGAGGTCTTCCTGAGAAGTCGGTGAAGATAGAGCCTCTTGATCGCATGACATATAGTGTTGATGGCTTCAACCTAGAAAACATCAGAAGTTTTATACTCATCCAACATTGTCCTTGCCATTTCTATGAGAGTTCTATTTTTCCTCTCAACCACACCATTCTGTTGAGGAGTGTATGTGGCTAAAAGTTCATGCTTTATACCTAACTCATCACAGTATTCAACAATGTTAGTATTGACAAATTCAGATCCATTGTCACTCCTAATCTTCTTAATAGGACAGTCAAATTCATTTTGAGCCTTTTTTGCAAAAGTTTTAAAATTTTTTCCAACTTCACTTTTGTTTGGCAAAAAGAATACCCATGTGAATCTAGATAAATCATCCACAATTACAAGGCAGTATGAGTTGCCACCTGTACTTGCATATGAGGTAGGACTAAAAACATCCATATGCAAAAGTTCTAGAGGCCTAGTAGTGAATATGATATTTTTAGCAGAATGAGAGTTAGTTACTTGCTTGCCAGCTTGACAAGCACAACAAAGTTTATCCTTTTCAAATTTAACATCCTTTAGGCCCACTAATAGCTCATTTTTGAAAAGCTTTTTGAGATTAGACATATCCACATGCCCAAGTCGTCTGTGCTAAAGCCAACCAAGTGAAACTTTAGCAATCAGACAAGTTGAAATGCATGAGGAGTTAGAATTAAAATCAACAAGGTAGAGATTTTGAAATCTGAAACCTTTAAAAATAAGCTTTTCATCTTTGTCAAGTACTGTTACCCCATTAATAGAAAAGGTACAATGGAATCCTAAATCACAAAGTTGAGCAACAGATAAAAGATTAAAATTTAAAGAATCGACTAGTAATACATTTTCGATAGAGTGATCATTTGAGATAGTTATCTTACCATTTCCCTTTACCTTTATTTTACTGTTATCTCCACATATGATTTTGTGACTTGGATCACTCTCTTTTTCAACTGAGGTGAACATCCTTGAGGTGCCGGTCATATGTTGTGTGCAGTCACTGTCAATAACCCAGTGCCGGCCACCACTCTTGTAATTCACCTAAAAGAGTGTTCATTTTTTGATTTTAGGTACCTAAATAATTTTGGGTCCATTAGTGTTAGTCTGAACAACTTTGGGGCCAAATGGATTAGTAAGTAAAGACTTAGGCACCCAAATAGCTTTAAGATTTTTGTCCAGATTAGAGGGGCCAACATATTTAACATTCATTTTACCCCTAAAGTCCTTAAACAACATGTAATGAGCATCAACCATACATCTTCTATTCACCTTAGCATATGAAGCACTAGCAAAAGTGCAATTTTTAGAAGTATGATTGTTATTATGACAGTAACAGCATTGAGTTCTACTCTTGATAAGATTTATCTTAGGTGTTGGCTGTTCATTCTTTCTGGGCACAGATTTGATTTTATAACCTAATCCCTTTTTACCCAGAACAATCTTTTGCTCCCCAAGAATTTTATCAAGAGTGGCACTACCAAGGAAGAATTTTTCTAGACCTTTGTCAAATTTAGCTACCTTGGATTTCAGCTCACTGTTTTATGTCATGAGTTCTTTAGCATACAAAGCATTTTTGCAATCTTTACTACAAATGCTAGATGAGCTAGGAATAAATATTTCATCAGAAAGCAAATCACAGTTAATTGAAATATTACAAGATGAGATACTTATAGATTTGCTAATCTGCATCTCATTATCAATTTCTAGCTCATAGTATTTATCAAGCAATTCATCATGATCTTTAACAAGTTGCATGTGTGTGGTTTTCAAAGAATCATGAGAATCAGTAAGACGAGCATGATCATTATTTAGTACAGAATGAGAATGTGAAAGGTTTTCATGTTCATCTATAAGCTCATTTTGACTAATCTTTAGCACATCATATTTTTCTTGCAAGGTCTTAATGTCAGATTCAAGTGTTCAACTCTAGCAATAAGCAGATCATTCTTATTCATCAAGCTAGTAGCATTTTTCTTAAGAGTTTTATCTTTTGCAGTTTTAACACATAAAGCATCATTAAGCTCTTTAATGATCTCCAGTAGCTCTTCATAAGAAGGGGATCACTCACCTTGTCTTCATCATTTCTGGCCATGAGGCATAGTGGTAGTGAAGATGAAGGTGAAGGTGGTGTGGATTCATCCAGAGCGAGCCCAGCTAGTCCTTTGGACCTTGGCTCTTCTTTATCTGAGAAAGAGGAGGATTCTTGACTTCAGCTTTCTTCATCAGTGATCCATTTACCAATGTGAGCCTTCTTTTTCCCTTTTCTCCGATGTTTCTTGGAGTAGCTCTTCTTGCGGTAACTCTTCTTGTAGCTTCCTTGAGCTTTCTCTTCATCATTGTCATCCTTGTTCTTTCTTTTGCCCTTCTTGTTGCTTTTATTTGGGCAACAAGCAGCTATGTATCCTTTCTCATTGCACTCAAAGCAGATAATGTTAGAGAAAGGGTTTCTTTTTGAGGAATAGTTAGATGACTTACCTTTGGCATTTACCCTTTTCATGATTTTATTTGCTGATCTCATGAGCAATGCCAGTTTTCTTACATCTTCATCCTCTTCATAGCTTGAATCTTCTTCTTTTTCTTCATCAGAGGAATCTTGAACTTTTTCCTTGGCCTTGAGAGCAATACACTTCTTCTTGGTCTCAATTTCATCAACCAAGGTAAGCTCATGAGCTGAGATTTTGCCCAATAGTTCAGTGGGTGTGAGCTTCTTCAGATCACCACTGTTGGATAGATAAGTGATCTGGATGTGATAGGCTCGAGGTAGAACCCTGATCATCTTCCTGCATACTTCAACATCATCAACTTTAGTTCCTAGACCTTTAAGCTCATTTATAATGGGATTTAGTCTAGAAAACATATCATTAGCATTTTCCTGAGGAAGCATTTTAAACTGATCAAATTTTTCTCTGACAACAAAATATCTTTCCTCTTTTACATCAGAGGTACCCTCATGAATCTCTTGAAGAGTAGTCCAAATATCATAAGTAGTAGAAAGATTGCTGACTCTATCAAAAACTTCAATGTTGAGACAAGAAAAGATAGCATTTCTAGCCTGAGCATCATACTGCAAATTTCTTATTCCCCAGGTGTAGGTTCTGAGGAAGAATGTTGCCCTTCAGGTATGACATGCGGAGGCACAGGTCTTTCTGTGACTCCACACATCATAACTTACGACTTCAAAATAGCACCTCATTCTAATTTTCCAATAGGCATAATTTGTGCCATCAAAAATACGAACCCTCCCTACACTTACTGTAGTTGATCCTATTCCCTCGGCTATTTTACCCAAGCAGTTAAGCTTTTTAAAACGGGTAACCTGGCTCTGATACCACTTGAAAGGATCAAGTTGGCATAGAGGGGGGGGGGGTGAATAGGCAACTTTAAAATCTTTTAAAACTTAAGAAAAACTTTTCTCAATAAAAATAGCAACAAAAAGAGTTTGAATAGAAATTCAGCACAACTTTGTTTCAGTAAGATCAGAATTGAAGAAGAACTTGAATGATTATAGACAATAAGATGAATACACAAAGATAAAGCAATATCAGAATTACTCAAGGGTTTTTCACCGAGGTTCAGAGACCAATCTCCTATGTGCCCGTTAGAGCACTTCTTCAGAAGTATTTCTCCACCAAATAGCCAATCTCAATGGCTTTTGGTCTTTCACTAGCTTGACTCTTCCACCACTCCAGTGAGGTGAGTCTCAACCTTTCACAGCAATGGTGGCCTTCCACAATCCCTTTTGGATAGGTCACACCAACAACTTCTCCAACCGTCTAGGAATAGCTAGTTCCAACAGTAATAGTGTCGGGACCGGATTTTCGAATCCGAACCTTCTGTGTATAACCTGTGCTAGTCCAGGAAAAGCTAGCACACACAGTGAAAACAGTGATGACAACACATCCATATCACGAATCAAATAATATTAATTATGCAAAAGAGTATTAGCCTTATGGCCAATTATTACAAATAAGCAGCATCATGGCTTGAGTTCAATAAGAAACAACGGAAACGAAATAACAATAGCAGGATAAGCCCATCCATTTGCCCAACAGTAATCGATGGGTATGCAGCGTCCTAGCATTCCGGATCGCCTTCATCATAACCACAAGCATAGAACTCGTAGTCACCTTCAGCTTCTGCGAACTCCTCTGCGGAAAGTTGGGGATGTTGCAAGGGTGAGCACAAAATGTACTCCGCAAGTCTTGGAAACATAATGCATGATAACTATATGCAAGGCTAAACAATTGAAGGCATAATATGGCTCTTTTAGCATAAAGCAAAGTTTAATTGTAAATACCAATAGTAATTTCACAAAGCATCATTTGACCAAAATGTAAATAGCACAGTAATTGAATTTGATTGACAACCAAAGTAGGTTCTAGCTACCTGACTGGCTCCATCTGCCAATCATAATCCAAGAGTTCCATCTGCTCATGGATTTCCAAACCATCATGTTCATTTGAAACAAAACCATAAAATCTACAATGTGCAAGCGTACCTCGCTTGCCCTTGACCGTGGGCACGGCTACTTAAGTAGTTTTAACTCTGCAGAGTGTATACACTTTACCCACAAGACATGATCGACTCTTATTGTCAAGCTATCAACACACTTCTTTTGGTGTGTCGGCAGAGAGATCATGACAATGCCTTTACAATGCACAACCGCACTATTAACCTCGCCCGCTAAGGTTTCACCGCTGTTAGGGTTGTAGCTCCTAGTACAGAAGCCCCCTCTTGCGCCTGCCATCATCTGGCACTCACCAACTGGTGAAGCTAATAATGAGACGCATAAATTATTTAGCCAGGTCATACCCATATAGACTTGTGGTTGTACGGTAGTGCTTGGTCCATGATAACATATGCTTCGGTCCTTAATTGACTAGGGTGGAACATTCACATTCCAAGGTCTCGTGCTTTCTGCAACCGCCAAACATCCATCCGCCCTAGTCTAAACCATATTTTTCACTTTATTTCATTTAAATAACAACAGCAACACCAATTGCCGCGACTTCTCAAATAAGATTCAACATTGTTTGAAATGATTCCCATACTGGCATAATACCGAAACGTTTAAGTTGGACTTAGCAATCCCACCGTCCCATGCTAATCTACTGGTTATCACTGAATAAAATATCTAGTATCATCTAGGGTGACAAAGGTTTGGCATGATCAATGCCAATGAGGGTATAACAAATTCTGGTATTTAACTATACTCTAAAACTATATTTAAAATACATTGCATAAAAGTAAGCATGCATAATTTAAAACAACATAAGCTTTTTATAAAATTTAGGATCAATATGTTCAAGGAAGACTTGCCTTCGATGCCTCCTGCTAGATCTACCTTTGATTGCTGATTCGCTTGAGCTTCAACTGCGTCGCCTACACGCTAAATGAGAGCAAATAAATAAAATAAATTCAAAACAATTGAAAAATTGAAAAGAATGGTATTGCAAGATAGATATTGAATTTAGATCAATTTAGAAATTTGAATCACTGGAATCAAAGCTCGAACGAAGGAGAACAGGCTCCAGGAAGTTTTTTAGATCAGAAATTCAGAAAAATCAGAAAGTCTGACACGTGGCAAGATCTGATTGGCTGGAATTTTCTGATTTTCTGGAAATCAGAAAAATAAAAAGAAAAACCGACTGACGCGTGGGGCCCACGCGTCAGAGGCACGGCTCACGGTGGAATGCGTCCATCGAGGCGATCAAGGACGACGTGGTAGACTGGCCGATGAGGACGCCACGTGACGTCGCTTGGGCAGACGTGGCAGCTGAGGTGGCGTGCCACGCGGCGATCGACGCGTGCGAGCGCCGAACTGGAGGCAATACGACGCAATGAGGCGAGGAGACGTGGCTCGATCGGGCCCGTCCACGCGGCGCGCATCCAACGGCGCCGCAGAATCTGACGGCAGAGATCAAGGACACGGGCGACTGCGACGTGGCCAGATCCGAGCCGCTAGTGGGCGATCGGATGGCTAGGCTTACGCAAAGAGGTTCAACGGCGAGGCGGCGGTGTGACTTACCGGACGCGGGTAAGAAGACACGGTATGCGGCGGAAGATAACCGGATCGGGCTCGGGTTTTGGCAGATCGGGGAGAGGGCGTCGCGGGCAACACGAAGAGGCAAGCGGAGTCGGCGGAGACACACCGACAATGGAGATCCGAGAGGAAGAAGGGCTAGGCTGCAGTGGCAAACTTCGGCGAGCTCGTGCGTGAAGATGACGACGCCTCGGGCTACGCAGAATAGGGCGAACGAAGCGGCAGCGCGAGAGGAACCTCGGACTGTGGTCCTCGGGGCTTTAAATAGCCTCGGGAGGCGCGCACGTCATGGACACCGAATACGGCGCGGAAGCGGCTAGGGTTAATGTTTCGGGCGACGGCGGCGCGAGGTGATGTGGCAGCATCTGGACCGCACACGCGGCGAGGATCGGACGGCTCACACGCGCGGGTTTGCTGGGCCGAGATGGGATGGACCGGAAGGAGATCGGGCCGACGCGGAACAGGCTGGACGCGAAATAGGGATGGGCCGGCGGAAGGATTTGGACCGAGAAGGGTTTTTGGAAATTAAAACATTTTCCGAATTTAGGAAATTCCAGAAATTCAAATAAAAGCAAATAAATTCCAATAAATAGCAAATAAATTCAGAAAAATCTCCAAAAATACAAAAAAAATTCCTTGAGGCATAATGAACCCAACTAAAACTAAAAATATTTTGTTTGATGAATAGATTAGTCAAATTAAATCCTTTCATAAATAGAAAATTCAAATTAAGCTTTGATTAATCTGGGAAAAATGCAAATGGTTCATTTTCAAATTCAAACATTCCAAAACTCCAATTTTGAGATGTTACAAATAGACTATCCACAAGCCCTGTCTCTTGGTTCAGTAGCTTGATGCAAACTAGACTCAGCTTGGAGCAAGAACTCTAAATGTTCAGAATGAGTGTTTGTGGTTTCTGAGTTGAAGCTCAAACTCTTTGATGGAATGAAAGATCAGAAATGCTAAAGATCAAAGAGTTATAATTGATTTGAAAGATGTCAACGATGTTCAGAATGTCAAGGATGTGTATGTGCAAAGCTCTTCTTTTTGTGAACTCAAGCACTGTATATATATAGAGCCTGAACAGAAATAACTGTTGTACCTACCATTTGCCCGTTGTGGTTGGCAGGATGGATGGGACAGGTCAACTACTGCCTCTTTTATAAGTATTTTAAGGTGTATGAGTCAAATGTTGAAATATATACACGAGCCAGACTGAAAATGTTAGTCTGGGGTACATAAGATTGGAGAAGTATTATTGTACCCAGTGTGACCCATTTGTGCCAGACCGAAAAAAAAGGTCCGTCGAATACATGTACTGGTAAAGGAAAGTTTGTGCCGGACCGACAAAATTGGTCCGGTGAATACATGCTTTGTTCTATTTGGATACCAGAAAACAATGTTTGCGCCGAACCAAAAAAGTTAGTCTGGTGTATAATGGAAAACAGCTGGTTTTATCAGAGAGAAACACGTTTGCATATGAACCAAGATTATTAATTGTGTATAATCCCTCTTAATAGTTCGGTTATTCTAGCTATATGGCTTGAATCAACTCCCAAGCCAAAACTAAAAATAATCTCCTTAGCCTTGTTCTTCAAGTATAGCTGTTGTCATCTTATACTAAGTATGCTTCTTGATCATCAACACCAAAACCTACATAATAAGCCTAACCGACAAAAATAGGCGGCCTAGATGCTCTCATTATCCCCCTTTTTGGTGATTGATGACAATATCTCTTATTTTATACTTAGAGAGCTAAAAGAGAATTACTTATTTCTTTTCCTGCAGATAAAAGTTAGTCTGATAGAATAGATAATGCTTGAATGATAAAGAGTACTTCATGCTTCCCCTAAATGAATGCCTGGGATGAATTTTGTTTTAGAACATAAAGCAATATGGAAGTCATTCAGAAAATTCAGATTAACTTAAAGTAAAACCAAGCAAATATCAATAAGTCCAAGAGGAAGCATAAATTAGAATACATAACACAAAAATCATAAAACATTAAGATAGACGTAGACTCTAAGAGAAGAGACTACTAAGAGACTTATTTCACTATTCTAAGAGATTTACTGATCTTCTCCCCCTTTGGCCTCAATTTCCAAAAAGGTTACTTCTTGCGCTTTGAAAAGATTCTCTTTAGCATGCTTGTCATTCTAGAGCTTGTACTTCTTCTTGGAGGAGAGGGAGGTGATTGCTTTTGGTCATTCTCAGAATGTAAAGCAGCCATTGCTTGATCATGCCAACTGGGATAATCAGGATCAGCAGGCTGAGGATTGAAGGCTAGCTCATTGAAGTCATGTTGGACATCTCCGATCAGTTCTTGAGTGTCGTTTGACTGGTTAAGTATAAGCTGTGCTATTTGCTCTTGATTGTAGACTAAGTTGTTTCTGGCATCTTTAGAGAAGTCTCTATGGTATTCTAGTTCATCCCCTTGCCAGAACAAGCAGCTACCAGTTTTCTCAAAGTTCTTGTACACAGTTTGAGCAAATTTGTCAATTTTGGCATCTTGGGCATTCTGCTTTTTATTGAGATCATATAATCTGTCCTGGACCACCAATTGTTCAGTTTAAGTTCTCCTATCCATTTCCTCAGATCCCATTGGTTGCCTCTGATCATATCAAACCTTTTGTAAGTTTCATCCCTGAAATTTCCTTGGTCTTGATATATTTTTTGCAGCATTTCTTGCTGTTGTTGAATGGCTGCCATTTGCTCATTGTGTCTCTGGGCTACCAATCTTCTTTCTTCTTCAAAACCTTCTTGAGCATGTATGAGATCAGAGCTATATTGTTGCTCAAAAGAGGTGAACCATCCTGGCTGAGAGTCCCACCAAGATGGTTGCTGACCATAATCATGTTTAGACTCAGCTTCAGCAAATTGTGAGTGGTGAGAATGATGAGAATCCTCAGAGGATTGCTGAGCTAGAGCTGTCATAGTGACCTGAGGATGCCTAGAACCACCTGCTTCATGTTCATGGGCTGCTGATGGAAATCTTTGTGCCTCCATGAACCTAGCTACTGCTGCCAGTTCTTGTAATTTATGAATTTCTTAATCTTCAGGATGAGACTCTGAGCTAACAAGAATTTCAATACCTTCAGGTTGTCCAGATCTCTTCTGACTCAGATGCTCAGAACTTTAGCCCAAAACTTCTGTATATATATCATGATGTGAATTGGCAGGAAAGAGATGAGCTAGAGAGTAATGTTTCTGATCATGATAGCTGTGGCTTGGAGCAGGAAGACTTGGAGTTTGTCTGTGACCTCCACTGTCATTGTCTGAACTGTCATTGACCTCAGTGTCTTCTTGAGCACTTGGCTCATGTACTGCTGGTGGTGGAGGAGTGAGAAGTCTAACTTGCTTGGGCATCTTATATTGTTTAGGTCTACAATTAAAATCCCTATTCATCTCATGCTGGGAGATGATCCCTTGAGCCAACAGCATCTGAGTAATCTGCATAGCAAAAGGGAGAGGATTGCCCATTTTCCTGTAGATTGCTTCTTCCATCTCTCCAAAGATATAATCAATCAGATCGATAGGTTGACTTGACAGAATCAAATGCAACAATCAAGCAAGACATGGAGTTACTCCCTCCTTATATCCAGATTTTTGGTAAATAGTGTGCCTGAGTATCAGTAACAGGGCTTTGGCTTCAGTAGACAAACAATATTATTAAGAGGGGTTGAGTCATTTAGCCCGAGCTTCATCATGTGTTGATGAACTTAATCTGGTTCACTCTAGCTCACTCTCTTGGTTGGTTTTTGCATGAGCTAAGTAGTTGCATGTGTTGCAAATAAGGGAGCTCATGCTTGCTTCTTATTGAATCTTAATCGATTTGGTTTTTACATAGAGCTATGGATTTGCATGTCTTGCAAAAGGGAGATAGGTCATGTAATTTAGTTTATGTGGTGTTTGCGTGGAGCTAAGTTTTTTATGTGTTGCAATGAGTGAGAGCTCATGCATCAGTGTTTTAGCTTGTGATTTGATCATGTGTTGATCATCACAAGGCTAAGTAAAGTTTATCCTTTGTGTTTACAAAATGTGTTTTTGCAAAATATTGATTTATTGTTTGCAAATGTGTTTTGCAAATAAGCTAGAGATTATGGGTTTCGATCCTAGAGCATGTGTTGGCATTTGCAAATATATTTTGCAAAGTGTCGGGATCATGTGTTAATCTTTACATGGCTAGAGGATTGATTTCATAGCTTCTCCATTTATTTGCAAAAGTGTGTTGCAAATGAGTTGTGCTTAATTTGATATTGGAGCATGTGATTAGATTTTGCAAATGTGTTTTGCAAAATTATTTTGTTCATGAGTTGATCATCACATGGCTCAATATTTGATCTTATTGACTCTTGCTAGCTTGTAGTCATGCCCTTGATCAAGTCTATGTGAGGGATTTCGAAAAATCAGATTTTAGATTTGAATGATTACATTAGAGTTTTGTTTTTATGATATTTAAAAATATCTATGGTTGTTTAAATCTTAAAAATAGGTAAAGATTGTAGTTCTCTTGATAAGCTTCGCATAGAGCCCAAGATCACATAAATCGGAGTTCGGAGTAAAAAGTTATGGACGTTTTAGTGGCTGTAGGAGAGGTATGACCGCCCCAAGTCTGGTATGACCCCGGTGTGTTTTCTTCCAGAGGAGATGTCTTCGGGATTAGGCAGCCCGGTATGACCAGACGCCCTCTGGTCATACCGGCCGGGTGCGATATGACCCGGTTTTCTGTGTAATGGCTAGTTTTTTCTAGCCATTGGACCAGAGGCCGATCATGCCGGCCCTAGGGCAGTATGACTAGGTCTTCTGGGTATTTTTGCCCATTTTGCCCCACAACGGCTAGTTTTTCTTGTTGAGGCTATACAAGGAGCCTTGAGGACTGTTATTTGATGGTGGTTGGCCTTGTTGAGTATTTGTGTGGTCTTTTGCATGTGTTGCATTTCCAAATTTCATGTGTTGCAATTAGAAGAGGATTGAAAGCCTCTTGTGCATGTGTTGCACTTGAAGGAAGCCTTGTGTATGTGTTGCACTCGGTGATTACCTTTGTACATGTGTTGTACTTGGTGGAGATTAAGCTAGAGGGCTTGACTTATTACTCTTGGTATTTACCGACACCTAGACGGTGTGTGGAGGCGTTGTGCGTGGAGACCTTCTCAAAGAGATTATGGGAAGGGCCGGCAAAATTGTGAAGGTCGGAGCTCACCTACCCGGAGGGGGAAAGAGCTACCACTAGTGGAATCGAGGTGGATGCTCAATTCGTGGAGTCGGTCCAAAGAGGTTTGGGCTAGCCTTAATGTGGACTAGGTGAGACCGGTAAGTCTCCGAACACCACAATAAAACATCGGTGTGTCTCCTTGTGTTTGCTTGCAATTCTCAATTTACATTATTGCAATTTACATTCCTAAAGTTAAATTGCTTGATTTGTCATTAGGATTGTATATTCTTGTGTAGAGAAAAAATTAGCTAGTGCACTTAGTGAGACTAGTTGACTTAGGCTTTAATTGTCAAAACTACAGTTTATCGCTTCCGCATCTTTTATCATTTAGGTTTTGACATAAGGGTACCTAGGCAAGATTTTAATTAATCGTAGAAGAAATTTTTAAAGCCGCCTATTCACCCCCCTCTAGTCGGCATCCTCGATCTTACATGGTCTCCTCTAATCCACTTTGAGGTGACTTAAACAACTCCAAGCCGGCTCCAACCTCTTGAGCCTTCCTTGATCACTATGGTAGTTCTTTCCCGCTCCGGGTAGACGAACTCCGGCCTTCACAACTTGCTGAGGCTTCTCACAACCTTCGTTGAGAAACTTACCATGCTCGAATGCCTCTAAGCCGTCTAAGAGTCGGCAACCTCCAAGAGTAATAAACCTTGATGCTTGTTTGATGTTGAATTAAGTGTTTAGAGGCTTAACACTAAATGTACCACTCAATTTTTGCTCCTATCTCTCACAAAATGGGAATTTAATGCACACAATGAGTAGGAGACTCTCTAGAGTTTAAGGATGATCAATGAGGTTCAAAACTTGCTCTAAAATGTAGGTGGTGGTATTTATAACCCCCACTAACCACTTATAGCCGTTGGTCAAAAGTTAGCCAGTCGGCCCACCCCTCAGTGGCCAATGGTCGATACAGTGCATTTAATGCACTGTCAGTGACCGTTGGTCACATGGCCGGAGAGGGTCCGATCATACTGGGCCTAAAAAAATCCCCAATCGGCCAAAAACTTTCTTCTTTGGACAAAACAGACCGGAGACACCCCGATCATACCGCCGATCGATATGACCAGAGGGTCCCCGGTCATACCGCATCTTCAAAAGCCGAATGCATCCTTTCTAGAACAAACAAGTCGCCCCTCGGGCTCGGTCATACCGACGGCCGGTATGACCAGAGGGGGTCTGGTCATACCGGCACCACAGAGCCAAAAAGAGTATTTTGATGCATTTTAAATTTTCTTTGAGCATATGCAAATACTTCATGTTTCATATAATGAGCCTCTAAACACTTTTATCGACATCGAACAAGCAGCAATAACCCCTCATAATAGTACGGTGCCTATTCTAGCAATCCGATCTTTTCCTCCAAACTCTAAGATCGACACAAAACTATGAAAGGTCCTTAAATTTTATACCTTAGCCATCTTATCTTCGACGCTTGGTCTTCTTTTTCATCAATTTCATGCTTCCATGTTCGTCGAAATTTGGACCAACTTATTCTCAAAATGCTCAAATAAAAAATGTTAGTCCTTTAACTACAATTGTCATTAATTACCAAAATTAAATCAAATTATGGGCCTAGATGCTTTCAAAAACTGCTGACAGCGTGTTGTCAAATTGCACTGAGAAAGTTATTATGTGTGTTGTCCAATTGGCTTGACAAAGCTGATGGCATTACGAACCGTATAGCTGAGGCACGCCCGTAGACCGCAACGACATCATCTTTCCTAGGCCTCCTGCAGGACGTCAGCTGGATGATGCGAGTAGTCCTCTGGTATACAACTGCAACGCCCCTCTTAGAAAGTCCATCATGATCTTCAGCTTGTCCACACGGCCGACTCCGAAAATCAGTGCGTCTACCTCCTCCGTAGCCTCGCTAGTAAGGTCGCACTGCTTAGGCATTATAGTGACGATACATTACAATTATAGTAACGATATATTACATGGTATGTGAAAATAAGTACTAACTGAGCGATGGGACACCGAGTATGGCAACGTGGGGTAGGTGTCCGCTGACGAGAGAATGTGCCTTGGAGGTGAGTCGATGACACGCATAACGCGAACGTGTGTGCGTGGCTGAACCACTTGATGTGCTCGTCATATGTGCCGTGGTCATACGGGGTAGCCTCCTCATGAACATTCACCAAAGCCTACACCCACTGCTGAGCATGAGGCAACATGTGTGCCACCCAGCTCACACCACCAGCAAAGTCCTTGCGTGTGAGCCTGCATTAAAAGATTGGCATGACAACATCATTAGTACGGACATTGCAGAGAGATGCAAATGGAAGTGATGTAAAACAATACTAACATGTGCATGCTCGGTGGGACGATGACATCAGTAGGGACAGGGAACTCCTACCAGAGACCAAACTACCTCATCACACAGTGGATGGCGTAGGTCTCGACGTAGACGTCAAACACCAAGTGACGCCGTGTTAGCCAGAAGGCGGCGTCACTGGTGCATTGCAGGGATAGGCCCTAAGGTGCTCACGTGTGGACCATCTCCAGGAGGTATGGACGTCAGATGACGCGATCATCCGTCAGTTGGTCAAACATCGCTACGTACTCGGGGTATGAAGCGTGCGACATGACAGGCTAAAAGTTGGCTACAAAAAAGTGAAATAGTTGACCATTAGTACGAAACATGGCAAATTATTGTACAATTGACAATAAAGATAAATTTACTAAAATGAATTTACTAACCTATCGGTGACACCACAATGTTGCCATGGTAGGACGGTCCATGTCATCCCTGGGGGCCCCTAGAAGGCTGCTCTGTAAGGTCCCAAGTCCTTCTGCGATTGTTCAATTTGGAATCTCTTGAAGGACCACAACTGAAGGAGTAGCAAACACCCGACGAGACTAGACGAGCCCGCCACATGATGGCACCCATCACAAAGAGCCCGATACGTGGCAGCCAGTACAGTCGGTCCCCAAGCCAGTTGTAGGATCCCCTCCAAGTCAACGTCTGCAATCATCCTCGCATACTAGATCATGTGCTTCTCGACACTGTCTCTGTGGGATGAGCAGAACAAGAACTAGTTGAACATCCATAGTAGGTACGCCTCAAAGTGGTGACTGATGATGTACTCTCCTGCTCCATCAGCCATCCACTCAGGCTATAGAAAGTAATGGTTAGTTTAACAACTAAAACAAAAAGTGAAATAAAATTTAGACAAAGTAAATCATACTTACGAAGAACTGTACCAACCACTTCTGCATCGGGCCGTGCGTAGAAGTGAAAGGTGTGTATCTGCGCTTGGTGGGTAGCACGTCTGCAAATCGGACTAGGAGCTTTATCTACCGCTCCATGTGGATGTCATCAGGCATCACCATGTCCTCGGTGCAAGGTAGGCCCAATAGGCAGTAGACATCCTCCAGTGTCAGCGATATCTCATTGCACGGGAGGTGAAACATGTGCGTCTCCGGTTGTCAGCAATCTGCCAGAGCAGTTAGCAAGCTCCTGTCGTACGGGAACCTCTTGGAGGCACCACACCTGTCCTGCACATTTGTGACAGTTGCCTCCACCATTCGTGCTACAGGCAGTAACCCTGCCGCTCTCAGCCTACATAAAAACACTGTAAGGTTGATCACTCCACACATACAAGACATCGTAACACAACTATGACAACAGTGCACTAACCTCGGAATCCATTGTGGGTCGATCTGCTATGCTCTCATGGGGGTCTGCAAGAGTAGGGCGCTAAGCTCGAATGGTGGCTCCCCGTATGGCGGCAGCAATGTGGCTAAGCGGCTCCAGTGAGTCGTGTCTATCACTGAGTCGAGCAACTCGTAATGCTGGACGTTCACCATACCTGCAAATGAATAAACAATGTTAGTACGAATTTGAGTACGCAAACAAAATGAATGCAGTAATTACAAAGAGAATTTGAGTAGAACAACTACACGTTAAAATTCGAATACAGAAATGCTAACATCTTTTAAATTCTTAACCTACCCATACTACTACACCTATGTACGACGACGACAAGTCGTGTATCTAAAAAATATTGCTATTCTATATAGATAATTACTTAAGAACAAATTAATTTGGTCGGCAAGTCATGCATGTAGAAAACTATTGCTACTATATACAGCTAATTACGTAAGAACCTAATTAATCATGTTGCTAAGGCATGTATTCAAAAATACTATTGCTACTCTACATAGCTAATTAAGTACGAGCCTAATTACTTACAATCCTAATTAATCTGGTCACTACGTCACGTATCTAAATAACTATTGCCAATCTACATAGTTGATTACCTACAATCTAATTAATCTGCTCACTAAGTCGTATTTCTGAAGTCGCTAAGTCGTATATCTAAAGTTGCTAAGTCGTACACCTAATTACTTACAAATTTATTTAATTTGGTCACTAAACCTTATTTTAAAAATTGAATTGAAATGGATGAAACAAAATTACCTGCATGGTTGCAAGCCATCTTCTTCTTCCTCCTCTCCTCCTCCCCATCTTCTTCTTCCCTCCTTTTTGAAAGACCATGTTGAGGTCTACCTATGTTGGTGATGAGTATTTCACTGTATTTGAGTTAGGAATATGATTTACTTTTAGCAATTGGATATTTATTATATATCATTTTGGACATTGCTATGTAATGAGTTTCCTTGTTTTTGATGGTTGCAGGATGACGGTGACAGGTCATGGTGAGACAGAGGATGACCGGGACTAGGTGAGGCGTACCGGAGGTTCAAACGGTCGGGAATCGCCGGAGGATGACCGGAGACGAAGTCGCTGCCAGCCTAGAAGATAAGGGAACGACTAAGATGCTAGCTTGGATATGCTCAGATCTAGGAGAGCCGTTGGATTGCGATTTAGAGGATAGATTAGTGGCCAAGTTAGCTTGAATTAATCTCAACCATTGATGAGGTTTCTTGAGGGGCAAGAAGAACTCATCCATGGGTGGAGGATGAATCAATCTCAACCCTTGAAGAGGTTACTTGAGGGCCAAGTAGAACTCATTCAAGGGTGGATAATGATTCATGAGTAGTATAAATAGAGGGGGAGGGGTAGCTCTCCCCTCTTGAAGGTTTTGTGTGATCCTTTGAGCTTTGCCCACCTTGTTGTGAGGCTTTGTAAACCTTCCTCCAAAGAAATAAAATTTCACTTCCTTACTTTTCTGAATTTAATTTCAGCATTTACATTATGTCTTAAATTCAGCATTTAAATTTCACACTTTAAATTCCGCAATTTAAATTCTTGCAATTGACATTCTCGCAAGTTGGATTTGCCTCCCCTCCTTCTACTTGCTTTTAAATTTCGCAATTTAATTTCTTGCAATTTACATTCTCGCAAGTTGGATTTGACTCCCCTCCTTCTACTTGCTTATGCTTCTTGTGCCGAGGATGTATGATTGATGGATGAATCTTCTTTAGATCATATCCTCATCATCTAGGCAATCCTTTGCAACATCTCGATCTCTTTGTTTAGTCTTTGAGAAATTTTTGTAGATCGCGCTTGAGGTTTTTGTTTCTTGTGTTCTTGCTTGCTATGACAAGTGAGAAAATATCGAAGATCGTTTTGATCATCACAACCCCACGAGCAAGTTCAAGACCAAGATTTTCTCTCTTTTTGCTCCTTTGCGTTTAAAGCGTTTCAAGTGGGGTTTTGGTTGGATCCATTGAGTGGGGGAAAATTTAATTGTGATCATTCACCCCCCTTTGATCGCCTCTTCGGTCCTTCAATTGGTATCAGAGCCAGTTTTACTCTTCCATAAATCTTGACCGGTCTCGAGAGCCATGGCGATGGATAAATATTCCACCAAGCCTCCCATCTTTTTTGGAGTTAATTTTCCTTTTTGAAAGTCGCGGATGGAATCTACATCACTGCCCAGGGCTTTCTGATATAGCAGAAGGTGAAACTCCCGTATGAGGTTCCTGCTGATGAAAACGTCGTGGCCGATAATATGGCTGACGTTGAGGCAAACGCTAAGGCAAGGAACATCCTCATACAGGGTCTTAGCTACAGTGAGTATGCTAGGATTTCTCACCTCCGTTCTGCACACCAGATTTGGGTGACCCTCGTTGCTTATCATGAGGGCGCTACCCAAATCAAGACAGTAAGACATGATCAATTCAAGCGTAAGTTCAACAAGTTTGAACAACACGCTGGTGAGAGTCTTGACGAATGCTTTGGTCGGTTTACGAAGATTTTGGGCGACCTCCGAGTTGTTGGTTGCATATACCCTGATTCGGATAATGCTCGATATTTCTTGACCGCACTCGATCTTCGAGTTTGGGAGATGAAGGTAACCACAATCAAGGACACCACTGACTTTTCGACTCTGACTCTTGATGGGTTTTATTCCCACCTCAAGACTCATGAGATCGATGTCGTCTCTCAGAAGATGAAATCTCAATCGATGGCGTTGGTCATCGATCCCATTGGATCTTCTTCTTCTGACTCTTCTATTGGTTTCTTCCTCTCCACCCTTTGCGAGTTAAGCGATGACCAACTGGAAAAATTTCTAGAAAATAAGCTTGCTCTTTTAGCTTTCAAATTCTCTCATGCATACAAGAGGGTGAGAGAGAGAGGAAGAGGTGGCATGATCACCTGCTTCGAATGTGGTGGCCCCAACCATATTTGGGCGAATTGCCCCAAACTGGAGAAGGCCAAGAACGACACCGGCGGTTCGGCAAAGAACGACTAAATCGACAAGAACTGCAACAAGAAGCCTCCAGTTCGCGAGTCGGTACGTGAGGAGAAGTACCGCAACTTCTCCAAGAACAAAAAGATCTTCCACCGTATCCTCGCCGCGCTTGACGACATCAACCTCTCCGACACGGAGACATGGAGCGACGAGGGTGAGGATGAACCACAAGAGAAGAAAGGCAGCGACGACTTCACCGGCATGTGCTTCATGGCAGACGCCAACGGCATCAGCGACTCCGAGCTCTATAGCGACTCGGACGAGGTACCCTCCCATGACCAGCTCAATGAAGCTTTCCACAAATTAGGAAAATTTCATGCTAGAGCTAGAGCTAGGTGTACGGAGCTTGAGAAGGAAGTAGATACCTTGACTTGGGAGTTAGCTTCTCTTAGATCTTCTCCCTCCCGAGTCACTGCTGATTGTTCTTTGTGTGATGCCTTTCTTGTGGAGTTGGAGAACCTATGCATGGTAGTGTGTTATTTGAACTAGATAGTCTTAGGTTGAAGAATGCTAGCGATGATTCTATTGATGCTATTCGGTAGATGCTAGTTTTCTTCATGCTCACTCTACTCCATCATGCTCTAATTGCCCTAAATTGCTTGCTGAAATTAATGCCATTAGCGATCACCTTAGGAAGCTTTCTTCTAGAAACGATGAACTTGAAATGCATGCTTCCAAGGACTCAGTCAGCTCATGTGGGGACTGTAGGCAACTAAAACTTGACAATGAATCTTTAAATGCCAAGTGTGCTAATCTTGCTAAGGACTTACTAGCTATGTCACAAGAAAGTTGCTTGCGATGTGCTGAGATTGAGGGGGACTTGGATAAAATCCATGTCGAACTTAGGAAGAAGCTTGCGGCCTGGACCATTAGGATTAGAAATGCCCCTTGTGTTTCTTGTGAGGTCCTCAAGATTGAGTCAGCTGTGCTGAGGGAGAAAAATGTGTGCTGAGAGATCTTCTCTTTCTGGTTCTTCTTTTTCTTCTCACCCCTGTTCTTCTTGTGGCTCTTTCTTTCGAGAGTGTGAGTATCTCATGAGTACTCTCGAGAAGTTTGTTGGAGGCAAGAAAAAGCTCAATCTCATTCTAAACCAATCCAAGATTAGTCAATTCAATCAGGGTCTAGGATTTAACTACTTGGAGCACGCTAGGACTCATCCTCCTACCATTATGCGTGAATCCAAGAGTGGTGAGATCGTGGTAGCTCCCAGAGTGAGTACCACTGTGTTTAGGTCTGATGGTGTTGTTCATAGGACTTCTGACCAAAAGGTTGCTTGCTATCCCTGCTGCTTTTGCTTCTAGCAAGGCGAAGTACACATGCACCTTCTGTAAGAAGGATGGTCACCTAGTGGATTTCTACTTTAGGCACGCCAAGATCACTCGGCATGAGTGTGTTGCTACTCTTAGGGGTATTCAGGGTCATCCCCAGACTCTGAGTGCTTCTAAGACACGCACTGCTGCTAGATAGGTTAGAGAGTCGCCTATTTTTGGGCTGCGTTCAGGACTTGATTTTCGTGCTAGTTGTTTGAGTTTTAGTCCTGGAGCTGTTCGTTGTCAATCCTTCCGCCGTCCTCTTGATATTCCTCATTTTTCCTATCGAGGTAGATATCAGCGGCGTGAGGTGTTTTCCGGTAGGAGATTCAGGCAGCCTAACTGGGATGGTTCGGCCTTTGCACCATAGCAAGCCAACCTAGTTTCAGCTACTAGATCTTCTGCTATTGCTGGTTCTGATCTCGTAAGGGTTGAGCGTAAGAGAGACACTAGAGTCCCGTCTTTTTCTTTGGCTGGTACCTTGAAGCGTCGTGTGATTCAGTTTGGGTTCCCAAGTCTTCTCTTTATCCCAGTACTGAGTCATCTCTTTCTTCTATGACTTGATCAGGTTCGTCGGATGGGGAAGGGAGAGGTTTGGATTGTCGACTCCGGTTGTTCTTGTCATATGATCGGAGATTCTCGTTGGTTCTCTTCCCTAGTCTAAGCCCCCGGTGATGAGTTGATCACTTTCGGGGATGCTTCATCAGGTTGAGTCATTGCTATGGGTACCATTTGCATTAATCAAAATTTTATTCTTAAGGATGTTGCCTTAGTAAGTAAGTTGCAGTATAACTTGCTTTCTGTTTCTCAACTTATCGATGACACTTTCGAGATAACCTTTAAGAGTAATGCCTGTAGAATCCTTGATTCATCAGAGGGTTAGTTTGCGGGATTTCTAGATTTGGGAGAGTCTTTCGTGCTAATTTTTTTGCTTTTTCTAGAGACTCTCTTCGATATTTGATTGCTTCAGTCCCGTGATCTCTCCTTCTGGCATAGGAGACTTGGTCACATTGGATTTGATCATTTGACCCGAGTTAGCAGCCACAACCTCATTCGTGGTTTGCCGAAACTCAAAATGGTCAAAGACTTAGTTTGCTCTCCTTGTCGACATGGCAAGATGGTTACTGCCTCTCATCCCCCATTCACCGTTGTGATGACTGATGCACCAGGACAGCTTTTACATATGGACACTGTTGGGCCAGCTTGAGTGTAGTCAGCGGGAGGAAAGTGGTATGTTCTTGTCATTGTTGATGATTTTTTGAGGTATTCTTGGGTATTTTTCATGGCCTCAAAGAATGAGACTTTTTCTCACTTCAGGGGTTTGGTCAGTAGGTTGTCTATTAAGCTCCTAGGTGCCTTACGAGCTATACGCAGTGATAATGGCACGGAGTTCAAGAACTCCTACTTTGAGAGTTTCTGTGTGGAGTCTGGTTTAAAGCATCAGTTCTCCTCTCCCTACGTTCCTCAATAAGATGGCGTAGTGGAAAGGAAGAACAAGACCCTGGTAGAGATGGCCAGGACGATGCTAGACGACTATAGCACTCCTAGGAAGTTTTGGGCTAAGGCTATAGCTACTGCTTGACATGTTTCTAATCGCATGTTTCTGAGAGTACATTTGTATCGCACTTCTTATGAGTTGAGGTATGGGCGAAAGCCCAGTGTTTCTCATTTTCGCGTGTTTGGTTGCAAGTGTTTTATCTTGAAGTCTGGTAACCTATATAAGTTTGAGTCTCGCTCTTCTGATGGTATTTTTCTGGGTTACTCGACTTCTTCTCGTAGTTATAGGGTCTGAAGTTGTGATGCGAATAGGATCATAGAGACCTGTGATGTGACCTTTGATGAGGCTAGCCCAGGTGCTAGACCTGATATATCAGGCTCTTCTTCCCTCTCGAAGACCATCTTTGTAGAGGATGAGGATGATGGAGATGACGGTGATCCACCTGATCCAGTCCCCTCTACACCTGATGTGCCTCCTGTTTCTATCTCTGCACCTCAGGGAGACCAGCCCTTACCTTCAGTCTCTCCTTCAGTAAGTGGCTCTGATCCTACCTCTTCTGTTCATGAGGTAGAGGCCACTTCTTCTTCTGGACCTCCCCGCCATATTCAAAGGCGTCATCCACCTGATCAGATCATTGGCGATCTGTTTGAGCGAGTCACACGCTCAAAATCAAGCTTATCCAGCTTCTACCTCCACTCAGCCTTTGTTACCTCTTTTGAGCCGAAGGATGTCTCTCATGCATTATCCGATGAGTCTTGGATTAATGCTATGCATGAGGAACTTGAAAACTTCAAGAGGAACAAGGTATGACAGCTTGTCGAGCTCCCATCTGATCATAATATCATTGGGACCAAGTGGGTGTTCAAGAACAAGCAGAGTGAGGATGGGGTTATCATTCGGAACAAGACTAGGCTAGTTGCACAGGGCTTCTCTCAGGTTGAGGGTCTTTACTTTGAGGAGACCTTTGCCCTTGTAGCTAGGCTAGAGGCTATTAGGATCCTGCTTACATTCTCTGCATCTAAGGGCTTCAAGCTTTATCAAATGGATGTCAAGGGTGCATTCCTCAATGGGTATATTGAGAAAGAGGAGTATGTTAGGCTGCCTCCAGGATTTGAAAACCCCAAGTTTCTGAGTCACGTATACAAGCTTTCTAAAGCTTTGTATGGACTCAAGCAGGACCCTAGAGCATGGTATGAGAGGTTCAAGTCTTATCTTCTTAGCCATGGCTTCAAGATGGGCATAGTAGACAAGACTCTGTTCATCAGACACCATGAGTCTCACCTTCTTCTCGTCCAGATTTATGTGGACGATATCATTTTCGGTGGCTTATCTCATTCTCTTGTGTCTCAGTTTTCTGACGTGATGAGCACAAAGTTTGAGATGAGTATGATGGGCGAGTTGAGCTACTTCCTTGGTTTCCAAATCAAGCAGATTCGGGAGGGTACTTTCCTGCACCAAGGTAAGTACACTTGGGACCTCCTGAGGCGGTTTGATATGTCTGAAGGGAAGTCGATGATGACTCCTATGGCCACCACTGGTGTTCTCGAGCTTGACGAGGATGGTGAGCCTGCTGATCAAAAGGAGTTTCGAAGCATGATTGGTTCTCTCTTGTACCTCACTGCATCGAGGTCGGACATACACTTTGCTGTGTGTATGTGCGCTCAATTTCAGGCTTCTCCTCGTGCCTCTCACCGTCAAGCGGTGAAGCGCATCTTCAAGTACCTTCGAGCTACCATTGATTATGGTATTTGGTACTCTTCCTCTTCTTGTCTGTCCCTTAGAGCCTTTTTCGATGCAGATTTTGCTGGCTGTAGGATAGATAGGAAGAGCACTTCTAGCACTTACCAATTCATTGGCACTTCTCTTGTCTCTTGGTCATCTAGGAAGTAGTCCGGGGTTGCAAATTCCATTGCAGAGGCCGAGTATGTTGTTGCAGTGAGTTGCTGTAGTCAAGTGCTTTGGATGCATTCTACTCTGCGAGACTTTGGGTTAGCGATAGCGAGTGTTCCACTTTTCTGTGACAACACTTCTGCTATTTGTATTGCTAAGAACCCAGTGCAGTATTCCCGGACCAAGCACATTGATATTAGATATCCTTCCTTAGAGACCATGTGGAGAAGGGTGATATAGTGCTTCAGTTTGTGGATAGTGATCATCAGATTGCCGATATCTTTACCAAGCCTTTGAATAGCTCTAGGTTTGTGGCCTTGAGAGGAGAGCTTGGAGTTGTTTGCCCATATGGCATCTCTTGAGGGGGAGCTGGTTTGTATACTATGTATTATATATTTATTCCAGCATTTCCTTTCTTTTACTTTTTTGGGTGATTATGGACTTATTTTCCTAAGTTGAGTTCTCTTCACTTAGACTTTTGACATGCTTTGCTTGGACCTCTCATCTTATGCTTTAGGTTGCTATCATGCACAATTAGCTGTTCTCTCTTCTCTTTAGGTTGAGTTCCCTCACAGTCTTATAAGTCTAGCAAGTGTTGGGCCCCCTGGGTAGATAGGGTCTATGTGCACTCCCTTGTTTGGGATCTAGAGTCATCTTCCCTATGTCAGTCATTGGGGAAGATGAGAGCGAGTCCGAGCCATAGTGAGTCTCTTCTATCTTTTCTATGCTCTATAGTCATCCAGTTTGCAGTTTTCTTGACTTCTTCTCCTCATTCTGTATTTCTGGCTTCGATTGAGTTTATTTTTACATTACTTAAGCTTAATTCTGCAAATAACTCAATTTGAACCAGACTTGTGCTTAATATTGATCCATTTGTTGAGGTGGAGTTTGGGAATCTGTTCATGCATTGCATATAGACTGCATTTTCTATTTTTATGAGCTTTGTTTATTATGCAAATGATTTAATCTTCATGCAATACACCATGCTACATCTTTTGAAGAAAGTCACTAGCTTAGATATATCCAAGTTCATTTATCATGCTAAGTTTGTTAAAATTTGAAAATTGAAAGCTTTGAATGAAAACTTAATGAAACATGTTGCTTTTACTTGCTTAGTTTCTTCTCTAGGTGTAATTGCCATGAATTATGAAATTTTGGAGTTCTCTAGAGTCCCTATAGCAACTTGGGTGAAACTTGTTTGATCCATACTTGAGTCCTTCAAATCGCTCATATATGCTTAAAATGAAAGACAAGAAAAATTGACTCTTTTTGTGCAAAATTGATCTCAACACTTTATATTCACGAGATTGCTTCCCATTGCACTTGGGATGAACTTGGAATGTATTGTGTATGACCAAGATCATTCTCTTAAGAGTTCCTCTTGAGATGATCGAAAATGGCTTGAGTCAATCACTTGAAAAATGCAAATAATAAAAAAAACATATGTGGGTAAAGAATGCAAATTATGTCAAACATTTGCACCCCTCTATGTCGTTTAAAGTCTTCAAACAAAAATTTGCATTAAATGAAAAATGAGCTTGAAGGACCTTTTATGCACTTCAAGATTCCCCAAAGTGTTGAGTAGGTTGAACTCTAGGTTTTTCATTTGATCCTTTGAATAGCTTTGCTTCTAGCTTTGAAACTTTTGCTAAGTTTTGCACTTGTCGAATCTTGCTAAAAATTAAATATTGTAAACTAAGCTTGCTAACAAAATGTGTGTACACTTGGACATGTCTTAGTTTAGTCATAATCTGAAATTGATAAGCTTGGTGTAATATCTTGTCATTATGATCAATTGGATAATCTTCAAAGCTCCCTTAGGTTGTATTTCATGCATACATAAAAAGGGGGAGAAAATTCCATGTTTTGATGCCTATATTGCCAAATGGGGGAGAAAATGTAGAAAAGGCATCATTAAAAAAATATGAAAGCTTATTTGGTTCTTATGATCTTTATAAAACTTTGCTATGACTTTTGGATCATAATCACATAACCACATTTGGCAACTTATGATTGGATTTTAGATCTTTTATGGAAAACTTGCTCTTTTCTTGGTTTTGCTCTAAAGTCTTTCTTGTCGACTTGGTCATGATTTCATTTTCTATTTTCTTGGACCAAGTTTGGTTTTACAATCAAATTGCTTTCTTCTATCTTTTTCTAACTCAAATTTATGCATTTTGGGTGGTTTGTCAATATACTCATCAAGGGGGAGATTGAAAGACCATGTGGAGGTCTACCTATGTTGGTGATGAGTATTTGACTGTATTTGAGTTAGGAATATGATTTATTTTTAGCAATTGGATATTTATTGCATATCATTTTGGATATTGCTATATGATGGGTTTCCTTATTTTTGATGGTTGCAGGACGACGGTGACAAGTCATGGTGAGGCGGAGGATGACTGGGACTAGGTGAGGTGCACCGGAGGTCCAGACGATCGGGGATCACCGGAGGATGACTGGAGACGAAGTCGCTGCCAGCCTAGAAGATAAGGGAATGGCTGAGATGCTAGCTTGGATCTGCTTGGATCTAGGAGAGCCGTTGGATTGCGGTTTAGAGGATAGAGTAGTGGTCAAGTTAGCTTGAATTAATCTCAACCCTTGATGAGGTTTCTTAGGGGCAAGAAGAACTCATCCATGGGTGGAGGATGAATCAATCTCAACCCTTGAAGAGGTTACTTGAGGGCCAAGTAGAACTCATCCAATAGTGGAGAATGATTCATGAGTAGTATAAATAGAGGGGGAGGGGTAGCTCTTTGAGAGCATCTAGGCTCCCTATTTGTGTAAATTATGCTTATTATATAGGTTTTGGTGTTGATGACTAACTAAAAAGGATACTCAGTGTAAACTGAAAATAGTCAGATTTGATGATCAAGGCTAAGGTGTTTTTAGTTTTGGCTTGGGAGTTGATTCAAGTCATATAGTTAAAATCACCATACTATTAAGAGGGATTATACATAAGAAATGATCTTGGTTCATATGCAAAATCACTAAGATTACTTGGAGCATAGGACTTTTCATATTTTTAACTCAAAAATCCAGAGCTTTATCTTGATAGCCAAAACAATTCTCTCTGGACCAAACTTCTTTTTACACAGGCGCTCAAAGATCTTAAGTTCAAAATTCTAACCAAGTGTACAACATGTAAGCTGAACCGATATTTTCGGTCCGACACTGAGAATTATCTTCACCAAGCGTACTCCATGTACACCGGACTGACTTTTTCAGTCTGGCGTTAAGAATTCTTCTTTGATTCTTTTCAACCAAGTATAACTGTCTTCGTCGGACCAATATAAATTCTTTCTTTAATTTAGTCCGGCATAAGTTATATTTCCTCTACATAAAATTCTAAGTCTGTGTTAAAATTTATCTTAAACCAGAAATACAAAGTCTGATGCAGACCAGAATTTTATGTGTACGTCGGACCAACTTTTTCAGTCCGACGCGAACATGTTTCACTCAGATAAAACTAGTCATTTTCCTATGTACGCCGGACCAGCTTTTTTGGTTCGACGCAAACTCTATTTGTTGGTACTCAAAAGAAACAAAAACATGTATACCCCGGACAAACTTTTTCAGTCCGGCGGAAGCATTCTCTTGCTGATATCAAAATCAAGCAATGCATATGTACTACGGACTGATAT
This sequence comes from Otatea glauca, assembly GCA_036346275.1. Classification (NCBI taxonomy): domain Eukaryota; kingdom Viridiplantae; phylum Streptophyta; class Magnoliopsida; order Poales; family Poaceae; genus Otatea; species Otatea glauca. The sequence goes on along the minus strand of CM070725.1, from coordinate 9,078,574 downwards.
TTTCGGTCCGGCGTAAATGGGTCTCTCTGAGTTCAACAATGCTTCTCAATACTATGTACCCCGGACTAAAATTTTTGGTCCGGCGTATGTGTAGTTTGACTTATGGTTCATACACCATAGCATTCTTGCAAAAAGGTAGCAGTTGACCTACCCTATCTAACCTACCAACCCCCAACGGGCAAATGGCAGGTGTAACGGTTATCTCTGTTCAAGGTCTATATATAGCATGCCTGGGTTCTCAAACAAATAGAGCTTTGCACATTCACATCTTTTGAAATCCTGAATATCTTTAACATCATTCAGATCATATACAACTCTTGATCTTTAGAATTCCTGAGCCTCATTTTCATCAAGAGTTTGAGCTTCAACTCAGAAATCACAAACATTCATTCTGAACATTTAGAGTGCTTGCTCCAAGCTAAGTCTAGTTTGCATCTAGCTACTGAACCAAGAGACAGGGCTTGTGGATAATCTATTACTCTTGGAACTAGCTATTCCTAGACGGTTGGAGAAATTGTTGGTGCGACCTATCCAACTGTGATTGTGGAAGGCCACCATTGCTGTGAAAGGTTGAGGCTCACCTCACTGGAGTAGTGAAAGAGTCAAGATAGTGAAAAACCAAAAGCTATTGAGATTGGTTGTTTGGTGGAGCAATACTTCTGGGGAAGTGCTCTAACGGGGACATAGGAGTGATCTCTGAACCTCGGTGGAAAATCTTTGTGTTCTCCTGTGTTTGTTTTTATTGCTTATTATTCTCTTATAGTGTCTCATTCGAAATTCCCTTTCTTACAAAGTTTTCTTGAACAAGTGTTGTTCTGAACTTTTATACTAATTGTTTCTGTTTCTTTAACCTTTTTGAGAAAAGTTTTTCATAATAATAATAATAAAAAGTTTTAAAGTTGCCTATTTACCCCCCTCTAGGCCAACTTGGTCCTTACACTCTCCCCTCTTGAAGGTTTTGTGTGCTCCTTTGAGCTTTGCCCACCTTGTTGTGAGGCTTTGTAAACCCTCCTCCAAAGAAATAAAATTTCACTTCCTTACTTTTCTGAATTTAATTTCAGCATTTACATTATGTCTTAAATTTAGCATTTAAATTCCGCAATTTAAATTCTTGCAATTTACATTCCCGCAAGTTGGATTTGCCTCCCCTCCTTCTACTTGCTTTTAAATTCCGCAATTTAATTTCTTGCAATTTACATTCTCGCAAGTTGGATTTGACTCCCCTCCTTCTACTTGCTTATGCTTCTTGTGCCGAGGATGTATGATTGATGGATGAATCTTCTTTAGATCATATCCTCATCATCTAGGCAATTCTTTGCAAGATCTCGCTCTCTTTGCTTAATCTTTGAGAAATTTTTGTAGATCGCGTTTGAGGTTTTTGTTTATTGTGTTCTTGCTTGCTGTGACAAGTGGGAGAATATCAAATATCATTTTGATCATCACAACCCCACGAGCAAGTTCAAGATCAAGATTTTCTCTCTTTTTGCTCCTTTGCGTTTAAAGCGTTTCAAGTGAGGTTTTGGTTAGATCCATTGAGTGTGGGCAAAATTTAATTGTGATCATTCACCCCCCTCTGATCGCCTCTTCGGTCCTTCACTTTTCTTCCCCTCCTCCTTCCCCTCTTCTTCTTCCCCTCCTACTCCCCCTCTTTTTCTTTTCCTTCTTCTTCTTCTTCCCCTCCTCTTTTCCTCTCCTCTCTCTTTTTCCCCTCTCTTTCTCTTGGGTGCGCTCAGTTTTGGCAACATGGGAAGATTGGCCGCCTGGAGCACGGCCAAATTCATTATTTGAAATGGCGATAGAGAGCCAAACCATCACAAATAGCCGTCTATCATTATTTGAAATGGCGATAGTGGACTGGACCGTTTACCGATAAGTCTTTGTCGCCATTTCAAATAGCGACAGTGTAACATCCCGAAAAAATTAATAAAACAAAAATGAATATTTTTAATTTGAATATAATTGTTTTTGAGTTTTCTTGGCATTATTGGAGGTTATTTGAATTTTCTTTAGATTTATGCTTTGAGTGGAAAAATCAAATAAATCGAATTAATGAATGGATGATGGTAAAAAGATAAAAAAGGTAAAAATAAAATCTTAAAAAATTGATATTAAAAATATTAACAATTCAGGTGAATTATTTCAGCTGGTAAATACATTTTTAACACAAAGAATAGTGAGATGATAGTTGAAAAGTCATCTTTTGACTGCAAACAGTGCAAAATCAGAATTGATATAAAACTTTGGAGATTTATATGAAGCTATAAAAATTACCATAATGTTCTAATTATAGTATTTACAACTGATAAAATTTTCAGAAATTAATCATGTCATATAAGGCTTTTAAAAATTCCAAAACAGGAGCTCCAAAAATCTAAGAAATAGCATGTCATAATTTTTATAAAATAAATATACAATATTTTAATTTGAAATTTTTATGAAAGAATCTAAAATGGAAATTAAACTCTTAAAAAAAGTTTAAAAAATAAATCATATCATTTTCACCCTTACATAAAACAAAACACAAAAAGGAATTTTGGATAGTGTCTAATGTCATAATTTTTATAATTTTTCTATAGAATATTTTGACTTAATATGTCTACTGGAAAATAAAAATTACTAGAAGACCTTTGTCAAAAAAGTTTTAGTACATTTGATTATGATTTGATGGGTGAATTGATGCTAGAACCGAGCTGTCCGAGCTGAGCTTATCCTTTTTCCTATCTGATCTCGCTGCCATGTGGGCCCCGATCACTGTGCTACAGCCGTTTGCTGCGTTCAGTCCCTACCAGTGGACCCTGACCCCCGGTTATTCTCCCTTCTCCTCTTCCTTCTTCCTCCCGCAGATAATTTCCTCCGCTCTCTCCTGATCACCTCTCTGTCTCGTTCTCTCTCCGCCCGATTCAGTGCATCACCGCACTACCCTTGCTGCGATTGTGCCACGTCCAACCTTGGGATGCTGCGCCTCGCCTCAACCTTCCCGTGCCATACCGTTTCAGCTGAAATCACGTGCTACCTCACCACCCGCGAACAACACCACCGCCATTCTTCTCCTCGCGTTCAAACACTGTATGCCTATCAAGTGCTGCCTATAAATACCAGCTCAGCATCACATTGAGACCCTCCTCTACTCCTTTGAACCTCTTTTGAGATGAAGCCTTCGTTTTCTCTGGGAGCCGCCATTGCCAGACAAACCCGAGCCCAGGAACCAAAAGACCAATTCATTCCCCACGGTAAGCCATTAGCAAATTCAATTGAGCACAAGACTGCTAGGTGCTAAGTGACCATTTCCCCTCTTTTTTCCATAGCTTCCACCCACCAAAGCGCCATTACACCACTGTTCTTCTTCCTCGCACATGTCAACTGGTGGTAGAGCAACCGAGCCATCCCCAACCTCATTAGCAGGTAAAATGGACTTCCCTGAGCTTAGTAATGCTCAAATGCTTCTATTGCATGCCTGTCTTGGCTCACATCTTCGCCACGGCCATTGCTGCCATTATTGGCCGCTGAGCTCCGTTGGGAGCTATGCTCTAGTCACACCTGAACCTCAAGCACCGGACCAATAGGATCACCTTACCCTGTTGCAGCTCACCCTGCCACCCATTCATTAGCTCTGGCCTCACCTCGCTGCCGGTGAGCTTGCCTGGCCGTGGCTCTGTTCGGTGTGGCTGAGCTGCGGGACTGTGTTGTCAGTCGCTGCACTAGCTCAACACAAACTCACGCAGACACTAATCGTTGGGCCCAGCCAGTCAGTGAGTCACTAGGTTCAAACCAGCACATGCGCGCTAAAATGGGAAGACGCTTTTAGTAAAGAGATATCGCATTTCCGAATTATATTCATATTTTCCAAAACTGGCGAAACTTCAAATTGCCATAACTTTTGAAGCATTGCTGCAAATAAGGTGAAAATTTTTTATAAAATCATATAAAATTAATTAATTTCAGAATATGCAAAAATATTTTTAAAAAGAGCATAAGTTGAATTTGAAATTCAAATTTAAAAAAAGGCTAAAAGATATGCTTTACATAACAATTTTGTAAACAAACTTAGAATTGAATGAAACCAATTTTAATGAAACCCTTATGCTACCAGTAACCCAAATATATAAAAATATTTAAGTTTCAACTTTTTTTGAATCATTTTCTGTTAAATTTTAATATCAATGCACTAAATATTCAAAAGGGTATAATGTGTGCAAAAGAAATCTGAAATGAGTAGAATTGATTCTATATACTAATATGTTAGTAGATTACGTGAGTATGCTAAAATACTTAAGAAATAATCTTGACTTGAAATGTTTCGTGAATAGGATGTGATCTTAAAGTAGAAGATACAAATATATACCCAGTAACCTAACTTAACAGATCTAATATATTCAAAACAAATTCTTACCCAAAGTCAATTAAGGATTAAGCACTATTCATATAGAACACTCAACAAAGCGACTAATGTTTAAATTCTATTAATCCAAATAATTTTTTGCATGTTGAATTCAAAATTATAAATATAAAAGTACATAATTTTAGCTTCTTGAATTCGTAAATCAAGAATGGATAATCTATAAAGGAAATTGTGCATCGCTCAACTTGAAAGTTATTAACAATATGAATGCTTAATCAACTAAGAACACGAGATCTTGGAATCATATAACTCAAACCCTAAACAACGCCAGCTTTTTATGGTGTCTTTATTTGGTTCTCTATCTATCTTCTTTTTACCCTTATTGAAGGTTGTTATTTGCTATATTTCCGTTGAACGATGTGTAGAGCCCGACGTCTCTGATCCCGTCGTCGACTACATCAGCTGCAATCCTGACTTCGTCAAAAACAACGATTAAGCAAGTCAAGCACCCCATTAATCATATTAATCCCAGTATTTAATTTTCCTTTTGTTTATCAAATTGTTTCATGCATGCGTTTATTTTCCATAAATTCGTTATTTTGTAGTACTGATAGATACCTGTTGTCTCATGGAACTTCCTTAATAAGTATTGACATATGAACCTTGATAACCATAGAATAGGGCTAGAAAATACATGATGTCAACTTGGGTATATGCGATCATATTAATCCTGCTTAGCCATTCTTACTTAGCATTGATGTAGATGATCGAATTAAAATTGTTTCCTGAGAATTTGAAAAGGTTGGATATGACACTATTGGTTACTGGTATTTTGATTAAAAACTCAAAATAAAACTATGATTTTGACACGGACGATTATGGGCAATAGCCGGATGTGCAGATGGATTTACACGTAGTGTAGGGTGAAGTATCGCTTGTGTCAGCTTATGGACCAAACAATGGGACGCTATTGATCCAAGAAATCCGTACAACCACGAGGGCTGGTATGAGACAACCTTAACCTATTAAGTTATTTAGATATGGCTTTGCACATTGGTAGGCGGGAGCTAGCAGAAGCATTCCATTTAGGTTTGCTTTCGAGGGGCTTCCACATTTCGGTGTGGATAAATGCATACCAGTGCAATGGTGTATGCCTTTCCATGAATAGAAACAGTGTGTTGAGTACTGTGATAATGGATCCACGCCTTGGGTGAGTGTTTCTGTTTCTATGACGAGGGTTTAACGTCCCGGGCTGGTGCAAAGACGTGTCTAAGTAATGTAATGGTTATGTATAATCTCCTTACTGACACACCAAAGGAAGTGTGTTAATGGGCCTAGCAAAAGAGATTGATCATTCCTTGTTGGTAAAGCTGTATACCTCTGTAGAGTGTAAATCTAATCGATTAGCCGCTCCCGCGGTCATGGGCACTTGGTGAAGTCATTCTAATGTTAGATTTTGGTATTTTCTAGAAATAGATTTTGGTTTGAAACTTGTTTAGCAACTGTCACTTTATGTCAAAGGATCGATATTGTTGGACTTCATGATTTGGATTATTCGTTGCTCATGAAGGACTGTGAGTTTTACTTATGCTTTATTTATTTCTTATCAGTCAAGCTTGCTCTTACAAATTTCGTTTGCAAATGATAACTTGATTTACAAATTCAATATCGCTTTATACAAATTAACCATAGAAGCTTCCTTTGATAAAACCTGCATTTATGCATTCGCAAATATCAACTTAAATCTTGCTGAGTACGAAAGTACCAACCTTGCTTAATCTATTGTTTTAGGTAGAAAAGATAGTGAAGCTTTGAAGATTTCATTTCATTGCAGGTTGTAGGAATATCTATAAGACGATCTTTCTAGGGATTATGCCTTGTCAGTTGCTTGAGGGTTGGATGGTCACACTACAAGACTTTGCTTCTTTTGATGTTATATTCTCTGAGTTGTAAGCTAGATTACTTTGTATAATAGCTTTCGTTTTAATAATATGTTGTACGGTTGTGATTCCAATTGTTGTAAATGTGCGTACCAGCTACTGATCATGAGACTAGTACTGTATAGATATTAGGTTTCCATTTTTGCATTTTATGTGAAAATAGGGGTCGTTACAGGCAGAGAGTGTTTGAAATGACGACAGAGATCTGTCACCAATTGAAAGCGCGACATGAGTGTATTTCTATAATTATTTAATTCGGCATATTATTTATGTAATTTTTCATTAAAACAAATTATTTAAAAAAAATTGTGAATTGATGATACAACTACTAACCTTGAATGCTGACATAGAAAGCCTACAATTAAAGTGTCTTGAATGTTGTCCTTGATCAATTGACCCCATAAATAGAAGATGATTTTAAAAATCTATATATACTGCTAATTGTGGAGAGGTACAGCACCCATCCACCGGCCCGACATGTGGTGTTTTTCACTATAATTTCTACAGTGGATTGCTGCGTAGCCTCATACATTTATTGTGTATCATATTTCACAAGTGATCCTTAGTTCAGTTGGCAAACAGCTTGGGTTGCCTACATAACGTCTCGAGTTTAAATCCCATGGAAACTAATTTTTTGCATCACATTTGCAGATTTGATTGAGCTGATAAATCATGTTGTAAATTTTTGAAACTTTTTTAGAAGGGTCCACGAAGCATGCCTAACCTACCATAAAAATTTCAGAACATGACCAAATTTGTGCAATTTTTAAAATTTTTGGCAATGCTACTAATGTATTTAAAGCAACTTTGCTAATCTAGTTGAGCTATTAAATTTGAAAATTCTTGAAATTGTTTCAAAAGAGTCTTGAGAGTATGCCTATGCTACCGTAAAAATTTCAAATCATGACAAAACATTTACGATTTTTAAAATTCTGACAATGCTACTGACACACTTAAAGCAACTTCACTAATTTAATTGAGTTGCTAAATTTGTAAATTCTTAAAATTTGTGAAAATGGTCCTGAGAGCATGCCTAATCTACTTAAAAAAAATTAGATCATGATCAAGCTTTTGCGATTTTTAAAAATTATAACAATTTGATTTCATTTTTTGAGGTATTCTCAAAAAAGATTTTCTTTCTCTATTAGAATCTATATATGTGTCAGCGAATTTGAGTACAACAACTAAATGTTAAAATTTGAATACACAAACGTTAACACCTTTTGAATTCTCAACCTACCCATACTGCTACACCTTTGTACAACGATGATAAGTCATGTATCTAAAAAAATATTGCAACCCTATACAATTAAGTACGTATGTACCAAATTCTTCTTCCCCTCCTCCTCCCCTCTTTTTCTTCTTCTTCCCATCCTCCTCCCCCTCCTCTTTTCCTCTCCTCTCTCTTTTTCCCCTCTCTTTCTCTCGGTGCGCTCGGTTATGGTGAAATGGGAAGATTGGACACTTGGAGCATGGCCAAATTCATATAGACCTCTCTGTCGCCATTTCAAATGGAGACAGAGAGCCGTATATTTCTGTAATTATTTAATTCAACATATTATTTCTGTAATTTTTCATTAAAAAATATTATTTAAAAAAATTAGTGAATTGATGATACAACTACTAACCTTGAATGCTGACATAGAAAGGCTGGAATTAAAGTGTCTTGAATGTTGTCCTTGATCAATTGACCCCATGAACAGAAGATGATTTTAAAAATCTATATATACTACTAATTGTGGAGAGGTACGGCACCCATCCACCTGCCCGCCACGCGCTGTTTTTCCCAGTAATTTCTATAGTGGATTGCTGCCTAGCCTCATAAATTTATTGTGTATCAGATTTCATAGGTGATCCTTAGTTCAGTTGGCAAACAGCTTGGGCTACATACATAAGGTCTCGAGTTTATATCCCATGGAAAATGATTTTTTTGCATCAAATTTGCTGATTTGATTGAGCTAATAAATCATGTTGTAAATTTTTCAAATTTTTTAGAAGTGTCCACAAAGCATGCCTAACTTACCATAAAAAATTCAGAACATGACCAAATTTGTGCAATTTTTAAAATTTTTGGCAATGCTACTAATGTATTTAAAGCAACTTTGCTAATTTAGTTGAGCTATTGAATTTGCAAATTCTTGAAAAAATTTTAGAACAGTCTTGAGAGTATGCCTATGCTACTGTAAAAATTTTAAATCATGACCAAACTTTTACGATTTTTGAAATTCTGACAATGCTACTGACACACTTAAGGCAACTTCACTAATTTAATTGAGTTGCTAAATTTGTAAATTCTTTAAAATTTGTGAGAATGGTTCTGAGAGCATGCCTAATCTACTTAAAAAAAATTAGATCATGATCAAACTTTTGCGATTTTTAAAAATTATAACAATTTGATTTTTTTTGGAGGTATTCTCAAAAAAGATTTTCTTTCTCTTTTAGAATCTCTGTATGTATCAGTGAATTTGAGTACAACAGCTACATGTTAAAATTTGAATACACAAACACTAACACCTTTTAAGTTCTCAACCTACCCATGCTGCTACACCTTTGTACAACGATAATAAGTCGTGTATATAAAAAAATATTGCTAACCTATACAAATAAGTACATATGTACCAAATTCTTCTTCCCCTCCTCCTCCCCTCCTTTTCTTCTTCTTCCCCTCCTCCTCCTCCTCCTGTTTTCCTCTCCTCTCTCTTTTTCCCCTATCTTTCTCTCGGTGCGCTCGGTTATGGTGAAATGGGAAGATAGGCCGCTTGGAGCATGGCCAAATTCATATAGACCTCTCTGTCGCCATTTCAAATGGCAACAGTGAGCCGTATATTTCTGTAAATATTTAATTCAGCATATTATTTCTGTAATTTTTCATTAAAAAATATTATTTAAAAAAATTCGTGAATTGATGATACAACTACTAACCTTGAATGCTGACATAGAAAGGTTGGAATTAAAGTGTCTTGAATGTTGTCCTTGATCAATTGACCCCATGAACAGAAGATGATTTTAAAAATCTATATATACTACTAATTGTGGAGAGGTACAGCACCCATCCACCTGCCCGCCACGCGCTGTTTTTCCCTGTAGTTTCTACAATGGATTGCTGCCTAGCCTCATACATTTATTGTGTATCATATTTCACAGGTGACCCTTAATTCAGTTGGCAAACAGCTTGGGTTGCGTACATAAGGTCTCGAGTTTAAATCCCATGGAAACAAATTTTTTTGCATCACTGATTTGATTGAGCTACTAAATCATGTTGTAAATTTTTGAAATTTTTTTAGAAGTGTCCACAAAGCATGGCTAACTTACTATAAAAAATTCAGAATATGTCCAAATTTTTACAATTTTTGAAAATTTTGGCAATGCTCCTAATGTATTTAAAGCAACTTTGCTAATTTAGTTGAGCTATTAAATTTGCAAATTCTTGAAAAAATTGTAGAAGAGTCTTGAGAGTATGCCTATGCTACCGTAAAAATTTTAAATCATGACCAAACATTTACGATTTTTGAAATTCTAACAATGCTACTAACACACTTAAAGCAACTTCACTAATTTAATTCAGTTGCTAAATTTGTAAATTCTTTAAAATTTGTGAGATTGGTCCTGAGAGCATGCCTAATCTACTTAAATTTTTTTTATCATGATCAAACTTTTGCGATTTTTAAAAATTATAACAATTTACTTTTTTTTGGAGGTATTCTCAAAAAAGATTTTCTTTCTCTATTAGAATCTCTGTATGTATCAGCGAATTTGAGTACAACAGCTACATGTTAAAATTTGAATACACAAACGCTAACACCTTTTAAGTTCTCAACCTACCCATATTACTACACCTTTGTACAATGATAATAAGTCGTGTATCTAAAAAAATATTGCTAACCTACACAAATAAGTACGTATGTACCAAATTCTTCTTCCCCTCCTCCTCCCCACCTTTTCTTCTTCTTCCCCTCCTCCTCCTCCTGTTTTCCTCTCCTCTCTCTTTTTCCCCTTTCTTTCTCTCGGTGCGCTCGGTTATGGTGAAATGGGAAGATAGGCCGCTTGGAGCATGGCCAAATTCATATAGACCTCTCTGTCGCCATTTCAAATGGCGACAGTGAGCCGTATATTTCTATAATTATTTAATTCAACATATTATTTCTGTAATTGTTCATTAAAAATATTATTTAAAAAAATTCGTGAATTGATGATACCACTACTAACCTTGAATGCTGACATAGAAAGCCTGCAATTGAAGTGTCTTGAATGTTGTCCTTGATCAATTGACCCCATGAACAGAAGATTATTTTAAAAATCTATATATACTACTAATTGTGGAGAGGTACGGCACCCATCCACCTGCCCGCCACGCGCTGTTTTTCCCTGTAGTTTCTACAGTGGATTGCTGCCTAGCCTCATACATTTATTGTGTATCATATTTCACAGGTGATCCTTAGTTCAGTTGGCAAACAGCTTGGGTTGCATACATAAGGTCTCGAGTTTAAATCCCATGGAAATTGATTTTTTGCATCAAATTTGCTGATTTGATTGAGCTAATAAATCATGTTGTAAATTTTTGAAACTTTTTTAGAAGTGTCCCCATAGCATGTCTAACCTACCATAAAAAATTCGGATCATTAGAAAACTTGTGCGATATTTAAAAATTCTGGCAATGCTACTAATACATTTAAAGTAACTTCACTGATTTAGTTGAGGCATTAAATTTTCAAATTCTTGAAAATGTTTGATAAGAGTCTTGAGAGTATGCCTATACTACTGTAAAAATTTCAATTCATGACCAAACTTTTGTGATTTTTAAAAATTCTAACGTTGCTACTGACATACTTAAAGCAACTTCACTAATTTAATTGATATACTAAATTCGTAAATTCTTTAAAATTTATGATAATGGTCCTCAAAGCATGCCTAAGTTACCATAAAAAAGTTAGGTTATGATCAAACTTTTGCAATTTTTAAAAATTATGACAATTTGGTTTCTTTTTTTTGAGGTGTTCCCGAAAAAGATTTCCTTTCTCTGTTAAAATCTCTATCTGTGTCGACAATTCCTTATGCCCACAGCAACATGCAGGCCTATTGCGCATCTAGTTCTTGTTTACTCTGGGAAAGACAATGTTGGTGTGATGACACGAGCACCGTGGCCATCGTGAAGTTTGACGCATTTGCACGGAGCGGCTAGGAACAAAGCAACATGCAAAGGATCAAGGTTAGGAATCAAATATGCAAATCCGGACCCTCTGTATATTCTGCACTAGTCCAAGATCAAGATAGTGCACACGGGCTCAATAAAGATGAATATCACACATACACAACAAAACCTGAATAAAGACTACATCAAATTAAATATAACTGCCTAACGTCCTTATGGTCCACCTTACATGAGTACGTCTTATAGGGTTAAGACTGAAAAATAAATGAAATAGCAGCGAAAATAAATTTAATCGTAGTAACCCGTTAATTTGCCACAGGCAAGTGACAAGGTTTGCACCCTAGTTGTCCACTTCCTCCTGAAACTCCTCCTCGTAAGCAGGCGTAGCTTCCTCTCCAACTGGTGATTTGTTGTTGTAAGGAATGAGTACATAAAGCACTCGATAAGATGTACACAGAATGCAAGACTATTATACTATATGCATGGCTTATTTTAAATGAATGATTGAATTGGTTATTTTGAAATAAAGCAGTATTTATAAAAGAATAGTATAAATAGATTGAAATAACAGTAGAACAAATAATAATAATAAATTTTCACAACTAATTTCTAATAAACCAACTCACAATCTTAAACATATTCCATACTTCCATAGGCGTGCAGGCTCCATTCCCAAGTTTATTTTGATAAAAAATAACTTGACTGTAATCATAAAGCATTGCTCAATACTACGAGCACAGCTATTCGAATAGATTTCACACTGCAGAATTTATGCGCTTTACCCACAAGATACAATCTGTCGACTTTTGTGGTCGGCAATGAATTTATGGGGTAGGCGCTATATCTCAAACTCGAAGGTCACACAAGACAAAGGATTAGACAGGTTCAGGCCCTCGAAGGAGGAGGTAATACCCTAGTCCTGTGTGCTGGGATTATTTGGATCTCTTGGATCTAAGATTTCTCATGTCCCTGTTGTTGCCCGCCCTCTCCCTTATATAATGGGGGTGGGGCGGTTTACAGAGCCCCGATCAATTAAGGGATTCAGATCGGTTATTAGATTCTAATCGGTTATAGGATGGAGTTTACATCTTTACCTTATCCTGCTAACAACTCGGATTACAATCATATCTCTTATATCTAAATATTTGTTCAACTGTCTCTAGGATATATCTCCTTGCGCACGGCAGCAAGGCTTGGCGCGGAGCTTATCCTCTGGGCCTTCCATCTGGCCCTGTCTCTCCTTCAGGCACTTCTGGGCCGGTTATGAAGACACCTGGGTTCTTATATTCCACAGTAGCCCCCGAGTGATTCATCATCCGATTGCTATATCTTTATCTGGGTCTCAACTTTGAATCAACGTTTTCAGCTTCCTGCACAAACCTCTGGCTGGTTTCTTCTTTGATTTGAATACTTCTCCTTGAAGCAAGGGGATTATGAAGGACTCGAATATAACCCCGGATTTTTTGTTCCGACTGATTATAATCTTCCGTCCGACAGGTTGATTATGGGTAGCTTCATGGATCTGGCCCATATCTCATATGAAGATTGGATATTTCTTCCCGCTCGAGGCGAAACCCTAATATCCTTCCTCTTCAAGGATTTGTATTAGACAGTCTTCGAAGTTGTTTTGACTTCTTGTGCCAATTCATTTTCCGAGAACCTCTTTGGCTTCTGAAACTATCTTAACACCAAGTCTCCTCGGCTTTTGATGTCATTATGTCTTCGCATTTACTTCAACCTTACTGTATCAGCTATAAAAGGCAAACCAATGCTTGTAGAATTTTATTCTCTCACGCTTTAGCCCTCCATTTTCCTACACCAAGTTCCACCTTCTTCCTAAGGGATTTCATGAACGACCAAGATCCAGAACTTGCCGAGGAGTGGGCGCTATTCGACGCTGCCATGGCCGAATGGGCTGAAGAAGAAGCGGTTGCCCTCAACAGTGCCGCCGTTGACGCCTTCCTCGAGATTGTCCTCACCCTTTATAGGGCTAGAGAAGCTCTCGTGGAGGCGCTCGGTCGTGTGCGTCGCGAAGAAGTGTAATAATCCTGTAAATGTAAGAGAGTCTTTTATAATAAAGAAATACCTTCCGAGTGATATCTATGACTGTCGTAAGACATAGCTTAGACCCAACTTGGGGTATATCAGAGCTTGCATGGCTCTTTGGTCGGGTGATATCCATGTCCGACTGTCGCAGGATATATATTAGGTCTAACTCGGGACATATTAAGATTTGCACGGCTCTTGGTCGAGTGATACCCATATCCGACTGCTGTAGGATATAGCTTAGGCTCGACTTGGAGTGTATCATATTTACGTGGCTCTTGACCGAGTGATACCCATATCCGACTGCTGTAGGATACAGCTTAGGCTCGACTTGGAGCGTATCATAATTTTCTTAGCTAATGGCCGAGTGATACCTATATCCGACTAGTGTAGGATATAGCTCTGGTCCGTCTTGAGACATATCAAGGTTTATCCGAACGGTATCCGTACTCGTTTATTACGATGCACAGCTTATCGACCCATCTTGGGGCATACCATTGGAACCGTGCCTTATCAGGCTCAACCCGTGATATATGATTCCGCCATGCGATAACCAACTAGCGACCCAGCGTGGGGTATATCACAAGAAGATATTTTTAATCCAAACTGGAGGATACCCACGTCCCTCTTAGTTCGATAGGTGGTTAAACATCCCATCATGGGGAGCAACGTGTCCCAAATATGACTTGGTCAAACCATGACCGCCTCCGTATGCCAGGACGCCGAGCTAGATAATCATTACGAAGCATAGAGCAGGGTTAGGTGTACTGCAATCTTTTTCCCGCCGACTCGACGAAAACCTGATTTCCCCCTTTTAAGACTGAGCCGTGCATTGATCGATGGTTCATTTTTTTCCACCGCGCAGTCCTGCCCCTTCTGCTTCCCTGTCTCTCCGACTTCTCCGCCGCTAGGGTTAACTGCTGCTGCGCTCGCATTCTTGCGCCGTCGCTGATCTTTCCTCCGAAAATGTCTTCTCATTCTTCCGAAGACATCTCCTCGCTGCCTTTGCCCCAAGATTGGATCACCTCGATAACGACGGAAGAGCGGTTGAAGTCCATGGCGGATGACGGGGTTCTTCCAGCCCTAACTTTGATTTCCGCACGACCGGCCGCAGGTGAATCCATCCCTACCCCTCGTTCTGAAGAAATTATGGTTTTCGAATCTTTCTTCCAACGCGGGCTGGGCCTTCCCGCCTGCGCTTTTCTTCGCGATCTTCTCTTTTTCTATGGTATAGAGTTGGTGAACTTGAATCCCAATTCTATCCTACAAATCTCCATCTTCGTTCACCTCTGCGAGGCATTCTTGGGCATTCGCCCTTATTTCAATCTCTTTCGCCACTTTTACCTTCTAAAGCCTTATCCCTCAAAAAGCGACCCCAAGGTAATTGGGGGAGCCGGATTTCAATTGCAAGAAGGATTAAAGAAAACCTACTTTGACATTCCCTTCAAATCTTCAAATAAAGGCTGGTACCAGGAAAGGTTTTATTGTGCCAATCCTGATCCTGCTCTCCCTTCTTTCGTCGGGCGCCGGCCTAAGGTGTCCCTTTCTTGGACATCTGTTCCCAATGTTGGCGATATGGATCAAGTGCAGGATCTCTTGGCACTGATTGAGAAATTAAAGGAAGGTGGTCTCACGGGAGTTGGTCTGGCCCTCCATTTTGTCGCTCGCCGGATACAACCTCTAAAGGAGCGAGTCCATCTGGGATACGAATTTGAAGGAAAAGACGATCCGACCCAGGAACTGTCCGAATCAGCGTCGAAGGAGCAGGTATATGCTCGGGTAGGCGATTTTTTTATCCCAAGCGTAGAGATGTCCACCGCCAGATGCCCAAAGTCCTTTACTGCATCAAATCCTCCTCCTGAGGTAAGAAAGTTTAGTTGATAGACTTCCACATTCGTCTCTGAATGACTTTTAACAGTTTTAATACTCCTTTCCAAGATCGATTGGCTTTCTTTAGTGACGCGCCTCTCCCAAAAATGCCGGTACATAAGAGCGCACCCTAGAAGAGACCTGCAAGCTCCCAAGCCGTAGACCCGGCCGCCAAGAAGGGGAAGAAAACGATTATCAAGGACCCTCCAAAGCCTCGGCGCCCGACTGGTGGTCCCAAAATCCAAGAACCACCAGCACAAGCCCTGGTGCCTTCAGTTCCCCTTCCACATAAGCCCGTGGTACAACCGAGTCCAACTCTAAGTGACTCGAGCATTCAGGAGGAGCCCAGGGTTGCAGTTCATAGCGCCCCACTAGTCCCTCCGGAAGTGGTTCTGCCACTCGAAGGAAACCCCTGATGAGGATAAAGAAGTCCGACAGGTTGGGTGTCCCATCGACTCTTATTCGTCGCGATTTGCTGGCTTATTCACCGACCGTTCTTCTTATAGCAATCCTTCTTATGATATTCCTGTCGAGACACCATCTAGGGCCCCTGAAGGAATTGAGTCCCAGGATGTACCCGGTCTGGTTGGGGAAGCCCCACAATCTGCCTCGCCTGGAGACACAGAGGCGCCCTCCGAACCACAGCCGCCTTCATCGACACCCTGTGCTCCGGCATCGGGTCAAGCTGCTCAGGAGCCCGTCTCCTGTCCATCCCCCGAGGTAGAGGAGATCCCCCGAGATCCGCCAACTCTTGCTCGCCCCCAACTCATAATGCAAACCGCATGGGTTGATGAGTAAGACGGCTTGAAGTCCCTCGACGACCCGGCGGAGGAGAAAGAAAGGAATGACTTTTATAGTCATGCCGCCGCTTGTGCTCGCCTGGCTCGAGTAATATTTTCACTACTCTTGCCACCTTCTTGCTTGTGCCGGTTAGCATGTTGTTACCTTTCCCTGTGATGGTTACAGAAATTGGGAGAACGCTCTGCAAAAAAGTTCGAATACCTTGAAAAGATGCTCCCGGAGGTCAGGACGCGCCAGGAATATCTGGCCGAATTGGAGTAGATCAAAGCTAGACATGCAGCCGAGCTGCAAGATCTTCGGTCAGAAGCCCAAGCCTTGCGAGAAGAGAAGAGAATCCTGTGGCAGGAGAAGCTAGAGGTTGTTGGCTCCCTTCGAGGTAGATATTTCCTGGACCATCCCGCGCTCTCGTTTAATCGTCTGGTATTTTGATTTTCTTATCTCTGTGTCAGTTCGGGATTCTACTATTGCAAAGCTCCAAGAGCAACTTAAGGCCTCGGAAACTTCCAACTTGAAATCGGAGAAGGAGTTAGAAGGTGCGCTCAGCAGCTTGGCCCTCCCTTGCCTTCGTTGCCTTCTTGGTGCTAAGCTTTGCGAGTTAGAAGGTGTGCTCAGCAGCAATACGCCGCCTATAATGAGAAAGTCGAGGCCCTTGAAACGTCTTGTGCTAAGCTTTGCGAGGCCTCTAGGCCATTATTGAGGTTGCTTCATCCCGGAGGCGAGAGGCCGCTCGGTAGGGACCACGTTATCTCCCAATTGCAGGAAGCACCCAAGGATCACCAAGTCGCTTTATCCCCGAGTGGATCTTGAAGCCATTAAAGATGGCTATGCTTGCAATGTGGATGAAGACCGAGCCGTCGAACTCTGGGAAGAAGTTAAGGATGCTTCTTCGGCTGTCGCCGAAACTTTGGACCTGTGAAAAAATATTTGGAAGTGTTTCTTTGACCTTGCATTTTTTCTTTGAATGTGCTGCTATGCTCGATGAGGCCATCCGAGTAGTTTTGACATCTTAAATATCATGTCCGACTAGTTCAGCCCCTAGGCTCTGGGGCATGGTTCATGACGCATGTCTCAGAGTCTTAAAATTCGTAGGAGCGAAGCACTCGGATGCATAATTTTCGAGAAGATCATACGAGAACAACTTTAAGAGCGAACATTCATTCATAAAGAAGCAATTGAATTACAGAGTTCAAGTGAAAAAATGACATAGTTGTTCTATGTTCCAGGTGTTGTTGACAATTGTGCCGTCTTCACGCTTGAGCCTATAAGCCCCAGGACGTATCACCTCATCGATGATGTAAGGGCCCTCCCAGCTTGGGGAGAGCTTATGCTCGCATTTCTGATTCTTTCTAAGGATCAGATCTCCTTTGGAGAATGCGCGGCACCTTACATTGCGACCGTGATAGCGATGTAAGCCCTGAAGGTACTTTGCCAACTGAATTGTTGCAACGTCCCTGGCTTCTTCTAGTCGGTCGAGGTCTTCTAGCCGGCTTTCTTCCGAAGCGACCTCCTCATAGCTCCGAACCCGCGGGGATCTGAATTCTAACTCTGTGGGGAACACCGCCTCTGAGCCATACGCCAGAAAGAAAGGTGACTACCCGGTTGCTCTGCTAGGGGTGGTTCGTAGCTCCTAGAGTACCGAAGGCAATTCTTTGACCCACCGAGTGGCGTATGGTTTGAGACGATAAAAAATCCTTGCCTTTAGGCCTTGTAACACCATGCCGTTGGCTCGTTCGACCTGCCCATTACTTCTGGGGTGTGCTACTGATGCGAAGCAAATTTTTATGCCGAGTTCACCGCACCAGTCTTGAAATATGCCACCTCTGAATTGGGTGCCATTATCCATGATGATTCGGTTTGGTACGCCGAATCTAACCACGATTTCATGGAAGAATTCTTTGGCCTTTCGGCTGTGATTGTGACGACTGGCTTGGCCTCAATCCATTTGGTGAATTTATCGACGGCCACGAAGAGATGAGTATAACCACCTTGCTCCTTCTTCAAAGGTCCCACCATGTCAAGCCCCCAGACCGCAAATGGCCAGGTGATTGGGATGGTCTGTAGTTCCTATGCTGGTTTGTTCACCTGTCGCGCAAAGAATTGACATCCTTCGCATGTCTGAACGATGTCCTCTGCATCAGTGACAGTAGTCAGCCAGGAAAATCCCTGACGATAAGCCTTGACGACTAGGGTTGTTGACGCCGCGTGATTCCCACAAATTCTCGAGTGGATTTCCTTGAGAAGATTTCTTCCTTCTTATTCTGATATGCACCATCGTAGTACACCAGAGGAGCTCTTGCGATAGAGTTCTTTCCTGATTACCACATAGCTCTTGCTTCGGCGCATTATTCGTTCGGCTTGCATGCGGTCTTTGGGTAGCTCGTCCTTCGTCAAATAGTCCAGATACGGAGCTGTCCAATCAGGGGTAATGATCAGGAATTCTGCCTCCACGTTCTTCTCCACTGGGATGTCCGACTTTGGCCGAGTGCTTACTGCGGGCTTATGAATTTCTTCGTCGAATACTCCCACGGGCACTGTGGTCCGGCCAGAACCCATTTTTGCTAGCTCGTCGGGCTCTTCATTGTCCCGACGGAGCACATGAACAAGTTCCAAGCCGTCGAAGTTGCCTTCTAGCTTGTGTACCTCCAGGCATTAGGCAGCCATGTTGTCTTCGATGCAGGACCATTCTTTTTGCACCTGATTGACCACAAGCATTGAATCTCTACGAACCATCAAACGTCGGATGCCGAGTGATATGGCGATACGGAGCCCATGGATGAGTGCCTCGTACTCGGTGGTGTTGTTCGACGCGGGAAAAAGTATTTGAAGAACGTACCTCAACCGTTCTCCGCTCGGAGATATGAGCACTATACCAGCCCCTGCGCCGCTGAGCATGAGGGAACCATTGAAGTACATCATCCAATACTCGAGTTCCTTGACGACCACTGGGTTTTGAAGCTCTGTCCACTCGGTAGTAAAGTCGGTGAGTGCTTGAGACTTGATGGCAGTGCGAGGCTTAAATAGGATATCAAAGGCACCAAGCTCGACTGCCCACTTTGCAATTCTCCCAGTGGCCTCTTGGTTGTGAAGTATATCTCCTATTGGGAAGGAAGTGACCACCGAAACAGTATGCTCTTGGAAGTAGTGCTTGAGTTTGCGAGATGTAAGAAGTACGGCGTATAATAATTTTTGCACTTGTGGATACCGCACCTTAGATTCACTCAGGACCTCGCTGATGAAATAGACCGGGTGTTGGATATCCTACATGTGCCCTGGCTCCTCCCTTTCTACGATGATTGCAGCGCTGACTATATGAGTCATTACCGTGATGTAAAGTAACAAAGGTTCCCCTGGCATCGGTGAAACCAAGACCGGGGGTGTCGTTAAGAAGGTCTTCAAATCTTCAAACGCTTGTTATGCCTCAGGCGTCCATTGGAACTTGTCCTGCTTCTTGAGGAGTTTAAAAAATGGTATACCTCGCATACCCAGTCGAGAAATAAACCTGCTGAGTGCGGCCATGCACCCTGTAAGCTTCTGGACATCCTTTTGGCAAGTCGGTGGTTCCATATTTGATATAGCCTTGATCTTTTCTGGGTTGGCCTCAATGCCTCGTTGGGATACGATAAATCCGAGCAGTCTTCCCGAAGATACTCTGAAAACACACTTCTCGGGATTAAGCTTCATGCTGAAAGTCCTTAGACTTTCAAACGTCTCGGTTAGGTCAGCGATGAGGTCCTTCCTCTCCCGAGTCTTTACCACGACATCGTCCACATATTCCTCCACGTTGCGTCCGAGTTGGGCGTGAAAACACCACTGTATTGCGCGTTGATACGTTGCACCAACATTTTTCAACCCAAACGCCATCGTGGTATAGCAAAAGGCCCCAAAGGGTGTGATGAATGAAGTCTTGATATGATCTTCTGCCTTTAGGCGAATCTGGTGGTACCCTGAGTAGGCATCGAGGAAACTCAGGATCTCGCACCCGGCGGTTGAATCAACCACTTGATCGATTCGAGGTAGCCCGAATGGATCCTTCGGACATGCCTTGTTGAGATCAGTATAGTCAACGCACATACGCCAAGTTTTATTCTTCTTTTGAACTAGTACAGGGTTCGCCAACCAGTCAGGATGATACACTTCTTTGATAAAACCTGCAGCTAATAGCTTGCTGATCTCTTGCTTGATGGCGTTTTGACGATTTGGAGCAAACCGTCGGAGTCTTTGCTTGACTGGCCTTGCCTTTTCATCGACGTGTAAAGAATGCTCGATCACTCCCTAGGAACACCCGGCATGTTGGATGGCTTCCAAGCGAAGATGTCCTTGTTAGCCTGAAGGAAGTGACGAGCATGCCTTCCTATTTATCCTCGAGCTCTATCCCGATCAGAGTCGTTTTGGATGGGTCAGATGAGTCGAGAATAATTCTCTTGGTTCCTTCGCCAGGCTTTATCCTTGATGTGGCCTACTTCTTGGATGGGATGTCGCCTTCTTCCTGCAATGTGGCAGCCTCTGCCTGGATATTCTTCCCCTCGGCGGTTGCCTCCTGCAGCTCAACAAGTTCATAGTTCTCTCGGTCGTATTCCAAAGATCGCTTGATGTCACTGCGAACCGTGATGACGCTTTTGGGTCCCGGGATCTTCATCACCAAATAGTTGTAGTGCGGGACGGCCATGAACCGAGCCAGACCGACCCTTCCCAAGATAGCGTGATACGCTGTCTCGAAATCCTCTACCTCAAAATTTATATACTCGGTCCGATAGTTGTTTTTGGTACCGAAGGTGATGAGCAAAGCAATCTGCCCGAGTGGAAACGAAGACGCCCCAGGGATCACCCCGTGGAACGGCTGTGAGCTCGGTCTTAGCTTGGAGCGGGAGACATTCATGTCGTTGAAGGTTTTAGCAAACAAGACATTGAGTCCACTCCCTCCATCAATCAAGACTTTCTTGAGCTTTACATTGCGAATAACAGGGTCGAGCACTAGAGGGTACTTACCCGGATGTAGAACTCGGTTGGGGTGATCCGAGCGGTCGAAGGTGATCGGGACTTCAGACCACTTTAGATACTGAGGGGTTGCCAGTTCCACCGCATTGATCTCCCGAGCGGTAAGCTTTTGCTTCCACTTGGACTCGTATCCGGTGGAGCCCCCGTATATGTAGTTCATCTCGTGCTTGGGTTCTTGGTAATCGTCTTTGCCGGGAGGGCCTTTCTTCTTGGTGGCCTCATCCTTCGCTAGAGCCGGTTGCTTGTTGCTTTCACGCGTAAAGCGCTTCAAGGTAAAGCAGTCTTTGGCGGCGTGCTTTCCCTTAGGGTGGAAGGGACAGATCGCATCCATGACAGTATTGTAATCGGACGCCTCCCTCCATGTGGCTCGGGGCCGATCGCGTTCTGCTACCGCAACTAGCTCCTCGCCTTTTTGTTTTTTGTTTTTGTACTTGGAGGACTCGGCCTTATCGCCTTTGTTCTTCTGTTGCGGGCAATCTTCTTGGCGCTCGGCCAGGGCGTCTGAGGCCGTGGCATAGCGGTCGGCCAACGCAAACATCTCCTTTATGGAGGCCGGTGGTTTCCTGGACATTTTCTTGATCAGATCGAGATCGCTGACCCCTTTCTGAAAGGCTGCTACCACCACTGCATCAGATATATCCCTGATGGTGTTTTCTTCTGCATGAAACGCCGGATGAAATCTCTCAGCGTTTCATCTTTCTTCTGGTGAAGCTGATATAGGTCCCATGGGGTGCCAGGTCTCTCATAGGTTCCTTGAAAGTTTGCAATAAATTGATCGCAAAGATCGCTCCAGGAGTCCACGGAGTTAGAAAGAAGTCCTGTGAGCCATGATTGAGTTGAAGGGGTGAGATTGACTGGCAGATAATTTGCCATCACATTTTGATTGCCCCCAGCCGCTTTAACCGCCAGGGCATAGACCTACAGCCAAGCTTTCGGATCTCGATCCCCGTCAAACTTAACGATGCCCTTGGGGTTGAAACCTTCGGGCCATACTACTCGGCGTAACTGAGAAGTGAACGCTCGTAATCCGTCGATGGACCTATCGTCATGATGAGGGGGAGTCCGGCGCGGCGAGCCTCTGGCCCGGTGATTGTCATCAACGCGTCAGGATGGAGTTCGGCGTGGCGAGCCCATGACTTGGCGATCGTCGTTGTCGTTCCGACCCCGGCAATGATGGTCTCTATGGTCGTTGCAGTCGTCGTACCGTTGATCACTTCGTCGATCGTGGCCGGTACCGAATCGTTCGTGGTAGTCGTAGCGCCAGCGTCGTTCTTCCTCATCCCGCTCTTGTCGTATGGGGGTGATGTCTTGGCGGAGGTCGCGGTTGAGAATCCGGCGGGCGTCTCCGACTGGTCGCGTAGGGCGCCGACTGTCGGTACTCCGACTAGTAGCAGTCCGACTGCTAGCGACGCGAGTAGCCACGTAGGAGCGTGAGTGCGCTTCTCCTACCGACTTTTCCTGATTCTGCTGAATTGCTGCCGCCGTCACCATGGCCTTGATCTAGGCCACGATCGGGACTGTCGGGCTATCAGATGCAATCATTGGGTCTAGCGTGTCGAGAAGCGTCTTAGAGGCAACGACGTTCTGCAGCAGTGTATGGAAGACAGCTTGGTCTCCCAATTTTGATTGTAGGATGTCCTCTTGGACATTGTGGCCGCGAGATCGAAGCGATTGTGGTTGTGCCTCCTTAGCCTTACGAAGAAGGCGATCTTCCTCCACGGCTTCTTGAATCTCTTGTTGGCGTTGGAGATCGGTCTTTTGGTCTTCTATTGCGAAGGTGCCACGAAGATTGTAGCAATTCCTCGCGGCGCCGACTGGTTTGCTGGCCGAGTCGGAGTGACATACCTGTGGTGGGTCGGCCTGATCTTTACCAGATTGGATCTGGTTTAGGTCTAGGCAAACAAGTTCTCCGAGTGCATCCGCGACGAAGTCCAGGTTTCCGAAGCGGAAAGCCTGGCCAGAGATGAAGGTGGTGATGATTCCGCTGATTGCTACCATCGAGTTTGTAGGAAAAAATTGTAGCGCTTCCCCTACCTGGCGCGCCAACTATCGACTTTTGTGGTTGGCAATGAATTTATGGGGTAGGCGCTAGATCTCAAACTCGAAGGTCACACAAGACAAAGGACTAGACATGTTCGGACCCTCGACGGAGGAGGTAATACCCTAGTCCTGTGCGCTGGGATTATTTGGATCTCTTGGATCTAAGATTGCTCATGTCCCTGTTGTTGCCCGCCCTCTCTCTTATATAATGGGGGTGGGGCGGTTTACAGAGTTCCGATCGGTTAAGGGATTCCGATCGGTTATTAGATTCTAATCGGTTACAGGATGGAGTTTACATCTTTACCTTATCCTGCTAACAACTTGGATTACAATCATATCTCTTATATCTAAATATTTGTTCAACTGTCTCTAGGATATATCTCCTTGCGCACGGCAGCAAGGCTTGGCACGGAGCTTATCCTCTGGGCCTTCCATCCGGCCCTGTCTCTCTTTCAGGCACTTCTAGACCAGTTATGAAGATACCTGGGTTCTTATATTCCACACAATCATATACCATAAGGGTGAATTAGCATAATGAAGTCTTTCCAATAGTCTATATAAACCCAATACTGCCTGTTAAAGCTTCAACACTGATAGAACTAGTTACCATGTTTAACACCCCCCTCTTGCGCCACAGAATACCAAGACGGTGGTAAGGGCGGCATCCTGAGTGGAACCCGCAGATCGACATGTCATCCAGCCAAGCAAAGTGACGCTGAAAATTATACACCTCAAAATTGATTTTCCTGGCCTTGAATGCTGTGAATTGATGATACAAGCACTAACCTTGAATGCTGACATAGAAAGTCTGCAATTAAAGTGTCTTGAATGTTAGCTTTGATCAATTGACCCCGTGAACAGAATATGATTTTAGAAATTCTCGTTTACTCTGGGAAAGACAATATTGGTGTGATGACACGAGCACCGTGACCGTCGTGAAGTCCGACGCGTCCACACGGAGTGGCCGGGAACTAAGCAAAAATGCAGAGGATCAACCACATGGCTAATTTGCTAGATCACATCCATGGATCTATAGCTAGACGCAGTCGTAAGCCCATTGTTTTTATAAATGGAAACCTTGGTTGCAACAACCGGATGTGTGGTTTTCTGATTCACTGCTATAGAAATGATCATCTCGATCGATTCTTTTTTGTCATCTAAGTCGGTTTTGGTGACGATATAGAAACCTTAGACAGTGATGAGGAGTAGCTATCACGGCTGGTTTTCGCTGGATACAGATATACCATCATCTGGGTCAGTTAGGCTCTAGAAACCGACTGAGAAGATAAATTATTTCCATCAATTCCACGATCAGAACTGATAAAGAAGTCCTATTATCTCTATCGGCTCCGAATGCTGAACCGATAGAGATAATACATAGATCTCTATCGGTTCGACTCTCAAAATCGATAGAGATAATATATAGATCTCTATCGGTTCGACTCTCAGAATCGGTAGAGATAATATATGTACCTATATCAGTTGGACAACCAGAATTGATAGAGATGTTCTCTATCGGTTTTGAGCGTTTAACCGATAGAGATAAATTCACTCTGGTTCCAATTTCATATCACAGTCTATATATATATCACATTCACAGTACACATATCACATATCAGTATATCACATTCACAGTATCATACAGTACATATATCATAGTATATAGAAAACAAATATACTTAACATAACACGTCACATTCACAATATATAATACCTAGGTTTACATAGACTAATAGGAGTACATATTCACAGTATATAACATTGTTTATATAAACTAGTATAAGCCTGCTGAGTCTCTAAATCTACCATCCTTCGCTATAACCTCTGACTAATACCATGTCCATATGTTGTGTATGCTATTCTGTTCAAATCTTTGTTTTGTAGGCTCTTGCGGGTGATATCAAGCTGTTGCAAAATAGAAAGTAGTGCACTAATTAAGTTTTAAAATTTGTATATGTAAAAGGTTGAGGAAAAGATCTACGCCACTGATCAAGATCATATGTGATACATGACGTAGAAACCACACAGTTCATCATACCCTTATTGATGACACTGTGAACAAAAAAAATATTTAATTTTTAACCTCTGTTATGAATTTTGAACTTAAAATTTGAATGGAACCTAGCATATATACTATTACAAATTTCTGTAACCTAACTCAAAATTGATGAAACAAATTTCTAAATACTCCAAGGACCATAAGGACTTCATATCTGCAAAGAAGTTTGAATTTGGACCTAGTTTGAATGAAACTTTAAATAGAATTAACATTCAATGTATGCATTATTTAAAATTGAATAACTTTTACAAACAAATTCAAAAATTGGTAAAACTAGTGCCTAAAACTCCCAAAAATCATGAGCCTATGTCTATGTAAAAAAAGAGTGAAAATAAAAGTAGTTTGCACCTATTGCTCAATAAGTATGATTCTTGCTCTAATTTAAAATTTAATTAAAGCTTGACTTATTTATATAAACTTCTAAAATTGTGAACCCACAATGTAAAAACCAGTATAAAATTAGAGCTCTCTGTTTCTAAAATTTTATTTGAAGTCGATGTTATTTGACTTCTTTGCCTCTTATTATTGCTTTGCGTCGAATTACGTAGACACTAACATCCTCAACACTCCTACCGTCGACTCCGACTTCGCCACTGAATCCAACGAGCAAGGCAAGCACCCCTTTTGATTATGTTGATCCTAATATTTCAATTAATTTATATTGTTTTTGTTAAATCTATTATGCATGAGTGTAATTTCATTAAATTGCCATATTACGGGTACAGGTAGATATAACCTAGCAATTAATGGAACTTTCTTAATAAATATTGTCATGTCAAACTTGATAAACCTAACTTAGGGTTAGACATTATGGAAATGTCGAATAGGTGTATTCAATTATATGCGCAATTGCTTAGCCATGCTTTAGAATTGGAATGACGAATGGTTAGGTATATTGTTTATTTAAAGTTTAAAATATTAGACATGTTGAGTATAGTAGTTGTTGTTATTTTCGTAAAAGAGTCAAAATAAAGAACCATGGTTTTTGCGGATAAGATATGATAGTAGTTGGATATGCATGGGACTTGCACTTAGTATACGAGGAGTATTCTCGCCCGAATTGGTTAAGGACTGAACTATTGTGTTATTTTCAAGTTAAGAAATCAGTGTAACCACAAGTGCTAGTGGATGGCCTTAACCTATTAATTTATTTAGGGTTTAACTTTGCATGTTGGAAGGCTGGGATAGTATAGGCTTTTTGAGATGGATTGCTTGAAGGGGTGCCCACACCAAGGTGATGTGAATAACGCTTGCTGATACAACGGTGTACGTCTTACTATGGGTAGAAGTGGGACAATAGGGCGTATAACCATTATTCATACAGAAATTGTATAAATATCTTCTACCACCATAGTAAGAGTTTTTCATCACCGGGCTAGTGTAAAGTTAGGTTTAGGCAATGTATCGGTTTATATCATGACTCTCTACGGTACACCAAAAGAAGTGTGTTAATGATCTGAAAAAAGAGTCATAACTTGTGGGTAAAGATGTATGCCTCTGCAGAGTGTAAACTTTTTGAAAAGCTGTGCCCGCAGTAATGGACACTTGGTAAACTCATCACATAGTTAAAAATTTTAACACTTTACAAAACATGAATGAATATAGAAATATTTGTTGGAAAATCTATATTTCATGTGTTATGCTTAGGATTGGAAAACGATTGATGTGATACTCACAATCATGGAGGACTGTGAGATATTATAATTATGTTATATTTACTTGCTATTTACATATTGGTTAAACTTGCTCTTATAAATTTCTCTTGCAAATTACTACTTAGTATTCATATTCAATTCTGCTTATTGCAAAATAACCTTAGAAGCCTTTCTATTGATATAGCCTGCATATTAATATATATGCATTTGTGATACACTACAAATCTTGTTGTACCTAACCTTGCTTAATTTGTTGGTTTAGTAGACAAAGAAAGCGAGGTTCCTGAAGATATATACTTTACCGCAGGTCATGGGGATTATATTGAAAAGCTTTTTTAAGGTTTACTCCTTGTCAATTGCCAGTGGTATTTTGGGCAAATGCATACTGCTGGACTTTATATCTTCCGCTACATTTTAATTCAGCATTTAGGCTAGGTTGTAAGAACTATGTTCTGTTAAGTGCGTACTAGCTATTGATCATGGAACTAGTATATTATGCACATGAGACCTTCTTGGTATTCCACACAAAAAGGAGTTTCTTGATAGAGATATTCATTGTTTACTTTCAAAAAATATTAATCTTGCCAATTCCAGGGCAACACTGCTCGGGGGCCACTCAAATGGATTTTGAAGACTAGATGCATCCCCAAGCTGTGAGTCTTCGATTGTCTACTACTACCAGGCCGCTTGAACACAAAAACGATGCTAACCCGGAGAGGATGGTACACAGGACATAAGGCTTACTGTGCTCTTTGCCAGCGTATGTATAGGGCTGTAAAAAAGCTTGAGGCTCACGAGCTACTCGAGCTCGGCTTACGAAAGGCTCGGTTCGAGCTCGGCTCGAGCTCAGAATGAGCTAAACTCGAGCTCGCGAACTTAACCGAGCCGAGCTCGAATAGTTCGTGAGCCTACTCGAGCCTGGACTGAGCTTCCTTAAGTTGAGCTTTCTCGAGCTTGTTATCGAGTTTCCTCGAGCCGAACTTACTCGAGCTTGTTACCGAGCCTACCGAGCTTATCAAGCTAACCAAGCTTACTCGAGCCGAGCTCGAGCCTACTCGACCTTGGACCGAACCGAGCTCGAGTCTGAGTCGAGACTCGAACCCCAACTCGAGCTCGATTCGAGCCTTACCGAGGTTGAGCCTGGAGGGCTAGGCTCACTCGAGCTCGGCTCGTTTACAGGCCTATGTATGGAATAGGAAACCACCAGGCATCTCTTTTTCATGTGTGACTTTAGCAAAGAGTGCTGGTATATACTTGGAATTCAGTGGGATTTCTTGGTTGACACCTTCCTAATGATTGAAAGAGCAAAATAAAAATTTGCAAATCAGTTTTTCATGAAAATTTTCTTATTAGCCTCATGGCACATTTGAAAGCAGCGCATCAGAAAGAACTTCAACCAAATTGATAAGTCGCTTCAAGTCTGGAAAGCAGACTTTGTTGATGAGGTCAGGTTGCACTTGGTGTGGATCGAAACCTCTATTAGACCTATCATAATTTTTTGGCTCAATTCCTTATAAATACCCAGAGCCATTTTAATCTCTAATCTTTTGGTGCTGGCAATCGTCCATCTCTTCTTTCTCTCTCTTTCTGTAACTCCTATTTTATTTCTTTTTTGAACTCTTATTATTATATTTAATATTACATTAGTAGGAACCTCACTTACTATTTTTAGGTAAAAAACATGATACTAATAATTTCAAGCAAGTTCAAGCGTTCTTTCGTGAATAACACACACGAAAGCACTAATGAAATACAGTTCATATATTTAAGTCTCCCTGCCATCTCTTTCATTCATTAATTGGTCAAAGCTGGATCCAACTACTCTTTTGCCAACTAAGGATGTGTTTGGTCGCTTGTACGAAGTGGTATATGTATGAGATGGTTTAAGAAAAATATCATCTATGTATTTAGTTGTTTGAATGGAACTATTCCGTTCTGGATGGTGGGATACAAATTTAAGAAATATTTTCTATAGATATTGAATCATTCCGTTCACCAAAAACAATTGAACCAAATGATACAGGACTATCCCATCCCATTCAACCTCGTCTTACCAACCAAACGCACCCTAACACCCCGGAATTAGTAGTTTAATTATTATGTCTTTGTGGGGAGTATACAAGTAGGCATGGACGTGCGTGATGTGACCTGTGGTGTGATGTGATTTCGTGACTATCGCTCCCTAGTAGCCATGATTCGCAATATCATCGATAATCGATCTTATCGGGCTGGTATGGTATATAATACTGGTAGGTAAATCGGTTAAATTCAAAAAAAATCAAAAAATTCAAAAATTCAAAAAAAATTATGTGACGTAAATATCATGATAATCGGTGAACATTGCTCGATTATCGAGTTATATCGAGCGAAAATCATGCACAAAATCGACCGCCAAAGAACATAAGTTCACAAAATCGCTCGGATCGATTATCGAGGAATATCAAGTGATTATCGAGATATATCGAGCGATTATCGGTGAAAATTGATTTTTTTTTTTATCGAAAAGTTTGATTTTGAAACCTTTCGATTCTCTATCGATTTTAAACCGATTTTGAACCAAGTTTTTCCGATCTTCAAAAATCTTGATATGACCGATTATCGCGATATGGATATTGTGAACCATAAATACGACGAAAGAGATGTTTACGCGATTGGAAAGTTAACACCACAAAAACCGATGCCTCGGGATTATAAGGCGGCCTAAGGTTAAGGCACATGAGATGTCGAATATCTAGAAGCACCCACATGGCCAAATATGCCAAGTTGTGTCTTGAATTGTCTTGAATCATTAGAGGGTGGACGTAAGGAGGATCGCATCTGTAACAAGTTAGCTGCATAATCGGATCTAAAGGTAACGTCAACTGATGCACTCCTGAAAGCTTATTGTTGTTTGTTCACTCCAACCTGTCATGAAGAGTAGTCGACTCCTCCGAGGACCAAATTCAGGACAGGTTGCTCGATCATATGCACAATACAAACTTGAGGGTTTTTTTTTAAGAGCGCTCACATGCAGCTGCCCAGTGCCTAAGGTTTCAAATTTCATTTTCGGATCATATCTCAAAAGTGACCGAAATTCAAAATTATGGAAAGATTTTGAAATTTTGACCGAAATCCAGATGAAATTCAAAAAGAAAATTTGAAATACGATAAATTTGAGACCAGAAAAAACGAAATTTCGGTCAAAATGACTAAAATGTCAGCAAAATTCATCGAAATTTCAACCATTTTAAACCACCTGTGAAATGGTTTCCCGATGCTAGAAAAAATTGGGGAAAATATGAAAAAACATGCAAGCATTTATCAAAATTTTCTATTTGTTTGAATGTAAAATATTAAGTATTTGCATATTTAGTTCTGTTATGGTCATTTCATTTAATAGCAATGCAATGCAATTTAATTTTGTTACGATCATTTCACTGAATTGCAATGGATGTTATGCATATTAGTTTTGTATTGTGAGTTTGTAATGTAAATCCTAGAACCTCTTAGTTTACTGCCTTGACATGTATGACGGTGAAAATTGACAAGGAAGTATGCTTGCTTCAAAAATCTCTTTGTAGTAGGAGGTTCTGAATATTAATCATTTAATCTGGGCTATTCGTATCAGACTAAAAGGGACGACGACACAAAGTGATGTGTTAGAGCAGTGATGTGTTTACAGCGTAGAATGTAGACCGGTTAGTTCCAACCTGCCAGCGTTGTTTGTAGAGCTCTTGTTTGTAGCTAAAGATGCAAGGTTACCACTACATCATTATTGTTTTTTTATCAGATAGTGAGTGACATGAAATTATGTAGTGAATGCTATTTTATAATTTTTAATTTATCAGTTATGTGACAATTAGATTTGAAGGTTTGGTGAGAAAAGTGACAAAACAAAACAAGTTCTCCGATTTGACGAATTTTACTAATCAACTTGTATTAATTAAGGACATATGATGCCTGTGATCTTGGACCTATCCGGCCGTATATTCAACTACTAGGTAACAGGATCACCAAATTAACACTGTTAGGCTTTTACTCATGTCGCATATTTATTTCCTTTTGAGCATGTGTGCTTGGCTGAGTCGTGCATGTATTCACGGCAAGGCCGCCGGATACGTGCGTGTTTTGGACGTCATTAGCGGCAACAGATAATTACTATCTCCTCCATGTAACTCTTTCCTTGCATGTAACACTATCTTTGCATGTAACTGTGGATAAATAGAGAAGAAAACGCTGTGGGTTGTACTGCACAGCACAAAAGACTTGTTGCTCCTATTGCGTGATCAACTTTCAACGTGTCCAAACACTCGTGTGTGTCCAAGGTATTTGCGTGTGTTTAGTCACTAGTTCGCAACAAGTGGTATCGAGCATCTTTGCTCTCAAACCTACGATGATATCGAAGGATGGAACTGCATCGCCAGGCCGCATCTCCTCCACCGCGTCCCGGAATTAGTGAAAATTCTGGAGGTGATGGCACCCTGGTAGTGCAGCGGACGGTGAGAGAGATGGGTGCGGCTGTATACCTGACGGTAACAAGGACAAATTACGGTGATTGGGCCCGTTGATGTACGTCATGTTGGAAGAGAGAGGCCTCTGGACTGCCATTGAAATTGGAGGCGTCGACCACCAGAGGACCGGATGGCATTGGAAGTGATGCTTTGCGCCGTCCCGTCGGACATGATATCTACGCTTGCAAAGAAGCCGAGTGCCAAGGAGGCCTAGGAGGCCATCCACACCATGCGCATTGGTGTGGACCGCGTGTGCAAGGCTAAGGCACAGACGCTCCGCAAGGAGCTTGAGAACGTGGCATTGCTGCAGGTCAATGACACCACGCCACCACAGACTGTTTTCCTCAATGAGGAGAAGGTCATCCTGTAGGTCACCGGCACCGACATGTGGTATCTGGACACCGGGGCCAGTAACCACATGACGGGCAACCGCTCGATGTTGTCTCAACTCGATGAGACTATGTAGGGCACAGTGAAGTTCGGTGATGGCTTCGTGGTGCAGATCTGTGGGAAGGGCGTCGTCTTGTTCGAATGCAAGAACAAGGAGCAGCGAGTGCTCACCGAGGTCTACTACATACCATGACTTCAGAGCAACATCGTGAGCTTGAGACAGCTCGATGAAAATAGTTGCAACGTCACCATCGAAGACGGTGAACTTTGTATCTTCGACCGCGAGCGGCTGTTGTTGGCACTTGTGTTCTGCTCCAGGAACAGGCTGTACACATTGGCGCTCAACTTGGTTGCGCCTGTGTGTCTGCTGGCGAAGACGGACGATGTGACATGGAGCTGGCATGCGTGCTATGACCACCTGCACTTTCGCACGCTCCACGACCTCACCACCAAGAATATGGTCGATGGTGTGCCAAGAATTGATCACGTGGAACAGTTCTGCGATGCGTGCATGCTCACCAAGATGCACTGGACCCCATTCCCGCATACGTCGTTTTATCGCGCCGAGCATGGACTAGAGCATGTGCATGGGGATCTCTGTGGCCCCATCATGCTACTGACCTTGAGTGGTAACCGCTATTTCCTACTCATTGTTGATGACCATAGCGGGTTCATGTGGGTGGAAATGTTGCGGATGAAGGACGAGTCATTTAAATTCTTCCGCAAGATAAAGGAGCTCATCGAGAACGAGCGAAATGCAAAACTCATGGTGTTCCAGAGCGATAGCATCAAGCGATATATGACTGCACCGTACTCACTACAGTAGAATGACGTCGTGGAACGTCGAAACCAGACGGTTGTCGAGATGGCGCACAGCCTGCTGAAAAGTATGCATGTGCCAGCCGTGTTCTGGGGCGAGGCGGTGGAAACCGCCGTGCACATCCTGAATCGGGCATTGACGCGTGCACTCAGTGGCATCACACGGTATGAGGCATGGCATGGGCGGCGGCCAAACGTGTCCTATCTTAGGACATGTGGCTGCGATGCTCACATGAAGAAGGTGGGTCTCGACATCACCAAGCTCTCGGACAGGTTGACGCTGATGATGTTCGTCGGCTATGAGGACGACAACAAAACCTACCGTGTGTACGATCCCACAGCGTGCAAGCTACATGTGACATGTGACATCATTTTCAAGGATGTCAGGGTATGAATATGCAAATCCGAACCCTTTGTGTATTAGCACT
This sequence comes from Otatea glauca, assembly GCA_036346275.1. NCBI lineage: Eukaryota > Viridiplantae > Streptophyta > Magnoliopsida > Poales > Poaceae > Otatea > Otatea glauca. The sequence continues at coordinate 9,045,554 of CM070725.1, read as the reverse complement.
AGTCCAGGATTACGCTAGTGCACACAGGCTCAACATAGAAAAATATCACAATCATACCCAACGATACAATGATAAAGACTTCATCAAATTTAATATAACCTGTTAGACGACCTTATGGTTCACCTTATATGAATACGCCTCACAGGGCTGACTGAAAAATAAATAAACTGCAACGGAAATAAACTTATTCGTAGTAACCCTTCAAATTATCAAAGGCAACTGAAAAGGTTCGCACCCTAAATGTTCGCTTCTTCCTGATACTCCTCAAAAGCAGGCGTAGCCTCCTCTCTAATTGGTGATGTTTTGTTGTAAGGGTGAGTACATAAAGCACTCAATAAGTTGTGCACAAATGCAAGTCTAATATACTACATGCATGGCTTATTCCAAACGAATAGCTATGATGGTTAATTTGCATAAAAATAGCATGCATAAAAGAATAGCACAAATAGATTGTAAAGACAGTAAAACAAATATTAACAATAATAAATTTCTTAGTTATTTCCCAAATAAACCATCTCATAACTTTAAATCATTTTCCAACTTCCATAGACATACAACCTTCATTCCCACATTTATTTTAATAAAAACTAACCCTTGGCTGTAATCACCGAGCAATACTCAATACTGCGAGCACGGCTATTCGAATAAGTTTGACACTCTGCAGAAGTTATACACTTTCTGTACAAGATACAATCATATACCACAAAGGCGAGTGATTATAATAAAGCTTTTTCAATGCTCTGTCTAAACCCAGTACTGCCTGCTAAGCTTTCAACACTGATAGGACTGGTTACCACCCTCAGGGCTCCCCTCTTGTGCCATGTGAGTTTACCCATATAGCCGGGTCTCACACCACCATGACAGTACTAAAGCCTAGACATAACAAATTAAGCAGCAAGATCTGTCCTATACCAGACTTGTGGTTGTATGAATGACTCAGTTCAAATACTTGCAAGGTTAAGTTCTTAATTGACCAAGGCAAGACTAACAAAAAATTCACCATAACTATGAACCATCAAATACCATAAAGCAATGCGACCGCCTAAATGCCACATTGGCCCACCACAAACTTTTGACACTTGCCTCAGTCTAAATCATTTTACCACACCGGTTGTTTTACCATGCACCACGTGCCATCAACAACAACAATATTGTGTGACAACACCTGACACACAAATTAATAAACATATTCCATAGTTCATTAAGCAAGATTAACCTTTCCACATGAAATGATGACTCGTTGCATGGCTAAGTGTACTACATGCGAGCTAGCTACCCACATTGACGATTATAGCCTCCAACTAATATGAGACCATTCTAGGGTGACAAATGAAATACGACATACGGTATGGCAAGGTGGATATATCACAAAGTGGATGCATAGCTATACCCAAATTAATTGAAACAAGTAATAATTAAATTAGTATGCAATATTTTAAAACAATATAATGTTTAAACATGGGTTTAACATGATCAAAGCTCAAATTGCCTTCAAAAAGCTCTAAATCCTGCTCTGAACCTTAGTCTTGGGATGGCTCCTCGCTCACAAATTCCCCAAACACTTCGACGTCTACGTGAAACGAGTGAAAAAGAAATAAATACCAAAACTAGAGAGTAAAATCAACTCCAAAAATTAAATAAAATTCACCATTAAATAGAGCTCAATTTTAAAAAAATTTAAAAACTGGAATCACCTCAATCGAAGTTCTTATGAGGGAGAATGAGCTAAAAAAAGTTTAAAATAAAACAAAAATCACAAAATAGAAAAAATCGAATTAAAGGAATTATTTTTTTATTGTACAATAGCATTTATGACGTCAACACCGAAATCATTTTCGATCAAAATATTTTTCTGTGGAAAAATCCAAATATGACGTCATGCTAACATCACTGGACATGTGGCACTTCCTCGGCTTGACACGTGTGCAACTAGAGTGCGACACGTGTGCGGTGCATGGACTGGGTCTACGACTTGGCTCGTGTATACGGTGGACTCGGCGTACTCTGCTGGTGCGTCGGCTGATGCAAGCGCTGGCATCAGTGGACACGCGGTAAAGCGCGAGTGTGACACGCGGCAGACTCTGGTTTGATGGCTAGGCGATGCGATCTGAGCCACTCAATGCAGATCCAATGGCTACGATCTACGGCAACTAACCAAAGCGACGTGGCACAACCACGACTGTGTGATCTAATCGGACAATCACAAGAACACGATGATTGGGTGATTGCGGGACACGTGGAGAGCTAACACGACACAAGCACGGCAAGATTAGGGCCGTTCGATGAAATCCAACGATGATGAAGTGGCAAGACGACGGCGTCTACGTGTTTACCCCAACGTGCGACCAGATCCGATGGCTGCAAGAGCTCGCAGGCAGCGGCGATGGCACGGTGGCACTGGTTCACCGGAGTTGAAGACGAAGATGACCATCACAATGCTATGGGGGCTCTTTGGCGACGTTATCACCCGCCCTAGACGTGCCTCGTTGTGGCAAATGCGAAGAAACCAACGGCGACGGCAGCGAAAATGCACAAAAACGATGA